>NW_006497600.1:1461826-1552226 GCF_000471905.2 Amborella trichopoda | reverse complement strand
ATATATATATATATATATATATATATATATATATATATAGTATTGTCATTAAAAAATCTAATGTAATATTAAAATAGTCATAAAAACTTTTAAAATATAAAAATTATAGTTAAATACGCAAAGACCAAAATTGAGATAGAAATAAAATTACTATTTTATTTTATTTCTACTATTAATATTAATAATAATATTATTATTATTTTATTTTTAAAATACAATAATAAAAATACAAATATTAAATTATTATTATTATTTTATTTTTATTAAAATAAAAGACAAATATTAAATTATTATTAGCATCATTTAACTTTTATTCTCTAAGGTAAGACCTATGGATCTTGAATACTAAAAAAAAATGATTAGTTTTCTTTTGGATTCTTATGTTAAATGATAAATTGGCTTTGTTTCTATCTCAATTTTGCTATTTAATTTTGTTTCATAATAGAGAGTTCAAGAGAGGCAATAATACACTTAGAAAATAGCTAGAGAAAGCTATTATTGTCATCAAAAAATACTAATGTAATGTTAAAATATTCAAAAAAAACCTAAACTGTAACAAAATGTGGTTAAAATCATAAAGGGTGAAATTGAAATAGAAACAAAACTGAAATAATCTAACATAAGAATCAAGATGGAAAACAAATTCCTTTTTTCATTAACATTTAAGATCCATGAGCTTTACGTCATACGATAAAAATAATTTATAAAATAAAATTAAAATATTATTTTATAATTGTGGCATAATACAACTGGAAAATAGCAAAAGAAGACTAGAAGAGACAATAGCATAAATAAATAACTTATAGGCAATCAAAATAAAATAAATAAAATAAAATAATAATATTAATAATAAATATTATTTTATTACTATGTTCAAGTTTATAATAAAAAATTAAAACTATTCAAGAATCTAAATCCTTAGTTTTTTTCAATCTAATTGAATTTCACGACCTGTGAGAGAGAGATAGATCAAACCATTTATTTTCTACATGTAAAAACGTCATATTACAATTTGAAAAATATAATATTATTTTATTAGTATGTTAAAGTTTATAATAAAAAATTAGAACTATTCAAGAATCTAAATCCTTAGTTTCTTCATTTTAGTTGAGTTTCACGACCCCAGAGAGAGATCAAATCACTTATTTTCTATATGTAAAAAGTTAATATTACAATTTAAAAAATATACTACTATTTTATTACTATGTTCAAGTTTATAATAAAAAAATATTAGAACTATTCAAGAATCTAAATCCTTAGTTTCTTTCGTTCAAATTGAATTTTATGACCTGTAAAAGAGATCAAACCGCTTATTTTTTATGTATAAAAAAGTCATATTACAATTTGAAAATATATTACATAGAAATAGAGACAGATATCGTACTTTTTACCTTTTTCTTAGGAAAATATTTTCGAACTAAAAAATACTTGTGAGAGATCAGTAAAGAAATTAACTTTAGAGAGAGAGATAAATACATTGTTTTCTCATAGGATAAGGAGGGACACGATAGGCTTTTGGCTGGGGCACGAAGGTTGATGGTAAGAAAGGATGGAAGAGGTTTTTCCTATAAAGATATTTTGGGCGGGAAAAATTGAGAGAGAGAGATTAAAGGAGAAAGAGATGAGTGAAATAAGAGAAATATTATATGAGAGATTTAAGATGGGAATTATCACATAGAGGAGAGATAAATAATGAATTTCTTTCTTATACGTTTTTGGGAGTTACTGTAAGATAGAGAAAATAAAAAGAGAGAAACCATCGAGAATAATCTTTGACAGTGAGAGATTTTAAGGAAATAAAGCGGAGAAAGATTTTATTGAAAGAGAGAAAGATAGAAATAGTAGAGAAAACTATAGATGATATAAATAAGCGACAATTATGAGGTTTTAGGAAAATAAATGGGAGAGAGATTTTAAGAAAGAGGGGAAAAAGATAGAAATAATAGAGAAAGAAACCGTAGATTATATAAATAAGAGAGATATGAGATAGAATTTCAAAAAGATGTAAGACAAAGGGAAAGTTGTACGGGGGAAAGAGAAAAAAAAAATAGTGGGGTGGGGGAGGGAGAGATTTATTAAGAAAAAAAACGGTGGGGGTGTGTGATTTATTAAAAATGATGAAAGATGTGACATATGGCACAAAACAAGGGGAAGAGATTTAAGGAAAGGTGTAAGAGGGAGAGAGAGAAGAGTGAAAATCATGTGGGTGGGGGGAGAGATTTATCGAGGAAGTGCTTCATATATAACTAGTAAAATGTACCAGCGTTGTACGTGATATTTAATATTAATGATTGAAATATATTTTTCACTGAAAAACATTTCAATAAAATATGGTATATTAGAGAGAGAATTTAATACACTTATCTTCACAATTGAATATTTTATGCGTTGTCCATGACATTTAATATTAATCATTGAAATATATTTCTCATTAAAAATATTTCAATAAAATATGGTATATTAGAGAGAGAGAGAATTTAATGCACTTATCTTCACAATTGAATATTTTATTAATTAATAATAAATGTGATAGTAAAAATTATTTTTAATATATTATTAATCAACACGGATCCATTTACAAACAATTAAAATAATGAAGATGACTTAAATAAATAAATACATAGTATAAATACATCTCTCTCTCACTCACACACGCTCTTATGTTGAGACAATTATATACATTTACATATATGTATTTCTCTCATTTTATCACCAAAGTTATATTTTAACAACTTCTCTCCAAAGTTCAATATCTCCTCATTGGACTTCTATTCTCTCTCATTTTCTCTCTGTCTAATGGAGGGAATGGATGGTTGTAAAAGAGATATGCAGTAGCGGGAGATGTAACAATCTTGGCAAATCGTTCTCAGTATGTGGACTTCTCGCATCCATTTGCGGACTCTAGTATATCGCTAGTGGTGACAGTGAAGGATGATAACTCACACAAACAATGGTTATTTATGAAGCCATTCACAAAGGGCATGTGATTGATTACTTTTGTCATGTTCTTCTACACTGGAGGAGTGTTGTGGTGCTTAGAGAGAAATAAAAGTCCTGATTTTCGTGGTTCTTTGTTGCACCAAATTGGCACGGCTATTTGGTTCATCTTCTCGACACTCTTCTTCTCCCAAAGTAAGTCACATTGCTTAAATCAATATTTTAATATAAAAAAGACTGTATCAATGTAACATGGACACGCGTATCTATCTTTTTTGCATGTGTTGACGCACACATTTGGGTTTAATGCTTTAAACTTAAGCCACTTTTTGTAAGCTTTCCCATGAAATCTCAAGATAAAAGTAATGATCTAAGAATGTGATGTCTATGAAAGGTCAATTTTGATATTAGTATCTTTGATATATCTATGTCAGATACTGACAATGATACATGTGTTTATGTAATAGCTGGTGGTAATGCCAATATGGTTTCTTTTTATGTAGGAGAAAATTTATGTAATAGCTGGTGGTAATGCCAATATGGTTTCTTTTTATGTAGGAGAAAATTTATGTAATAGCTGGTGGTAATGCCAATATGGTTTTTTTTTATGTAGGAGAAAATCTAAGGAGTAATTTATCAAGGGTGGTGATGATAATATGGTTATTTGTGGTGCTAATTCTAACTTCTAGCTACACAGCTAGTCTAGCATCCATGCTTACAATTAAGTGATTGGAACCCAAGTTCTCAAGCATTGAAACTCTGCTGAAAAGTAGAGCAACTCTGCTGAGAAGGGAAAAGTTTTGTGTACTTTTTCCCTTTAATATAGCAAATAAAAAAAGTTTAAAAGAACTAAATAGTGGTCTTTCTAATGCAATCTCTTTCTAAGATTTTTCTATCATTTTCTAAAATATTGGATTATTTTCAAATTATTGCTAATATTTTCTGAATTTATCAAATTTTAAATATCAGGTAGGATTTGTTTGTCTTTGATTCGGAGCCTGAAGCTGAGGACCCCAGCCTCCTAAGGTGAAGCCAAGCGACCCTAACAACATCATTCTCAAACAATAAGGGTGAATCATACAATTGATGTGCATCAAGGGTTCAAGATGTTTAATGGTAGTTTTGAATAAAAATTTGAGGAGGGTATGAAAATCTTGATGTACTTAATGAACATAGTATGAAATAGTAGTATTACTAAATTAAACAGCTACTATTTCTAGTTACAATACATGCATTTTAATAAATCACTGTAGTTTTCTTGTTTCCTCAGCATTAAGCATGATCAACTACGGCTTCTGATATGAGAACTGATTGTGCATGTTTCAGGTCTTTCCACTAGGATGCCCTCTTACCTCTAATGTTTCCAAAGCAATCATCTAGATGAAAGAGAGTGGAGAGATGATGCGTTTGGAAAGAAAGAAGCCATCCACTACCGCATGTCCTTCTATTACACTTGATGATGGTAGTCTTAACTTTGATAGCCTTTTGGGCACTCTTCCTCATTAGTGGAGGCACTTCTTCTGTTGTTCTTTTGTACCGTTTTGGAAGCTCCTTTTTGGGCTATTGTTCCACTCAATGGTTTAAGAAATGGACTATGTTCAAGACCAGCTAGGTCTTGAAACAGAGTTAGGAAACTTGGATTTGGCCAAATTTGATGGATACTCAACCAAGTCCTAAAATATAATAATAAAACATTAGAAACTAGCAGAACTCAACTGGTTTCCATGGATTTGGTTTCGAGCTCGATAACTTATTAACTCTTTGCATATAGTAGTTATTATGTTCAATAGGTAGTTTCTAAGTATTCAAATAGGATTTTATGCCATAAGAGTGTTTATCTTAGATACAAGAAGGTCACTATTCAATAGCAACTTTTTTAGACTTCGAGCCAAGTCAATCTCCAACCTTTTGAATTCTTTTTGTACCAAAAGGTAAATGGTCTAACTATATACTTTCTCTAATTATACTTAAAGCCTATGGGATCAATTTTTCTCAGTCTGAAATTGGGAGATTGTCCTATTTTTTTCATTAAAATGTAGATTTTGTGACACACCTCAAGCCATCTAGTTTTATATCTAACAGCTAGGAGTAATTTGTGACGTCCTTGTAATAAAAATAAATGGTATCATAATATACAATCCCTTGTATAAAACATCTTCATTAAACAACCAAAGTAAGACCCATGTTCAAACAATCAGCAGATGCAGTTTAGGTGGCCAAAACTCAAATGATGGCTTAAAAATATGTTTCTACTCCAGTTATGAAATTTAAAACTCCAAAAAATAGTGTGGATTTAGCATATCTATAAATAACTAAAAATAGACAGTTTAGATAATGTGTTACAACATGCACTATTTTTAAGATTTGAACTCTTAATTTTTTCATATATATACTTCTCGAGGGCAAGATTATTAAATGGATGGTTTTTCAACATCATAGTAACTTTCTCCTATGTATTTTAAAAGTATGCCTCACTTTTATAATATAAGATTGACACCATAAACGTTTTCCTCAAGTAAATATGAAAGATAGAATGTCCCAAAACATACTCAAGGAGACTACACCATTTCCCTCATCTTTTGTATTTTGCCTACTTTTTTGTGTGTGCCCGTAATTGGATCTTTGTAAAATTCCTAAAAGTATCATAACTTATAGTACATAACCTTTAGTACAAGAAGAGGCTTAGTGCCATTGAGAAATTGAGCATCTTAACATTGGTGAGAAGGGATTGAATCTGATCAAGCTTCTCAATACTGGTAAAAAGGGCTGAAGAGAAGTTGCCAAAACTAAAGGAGAAAGGGCCAAAGTTGTTTTCAAACATACATAGAACTTATGATTTCTCACATTTTCAAACCAACTTAACTCCAAATTGGCAAACAAGGGAAGACAATGCAAGTTGAATGTCTTAAAGACTGTAACCTCTACTCAATGTGGACTAATCTTAAACTATACCTATAATTGGCAACCCTCTCACATCCACATATTATATTTTATGTAGTGTGTTCCAACTTAAAGCTATCACATTAATAATATTATGCTCAATATCTTGATTTTCATAAAAACTCCATATAATTCTCAATTCCTATAGGAAGTGGCCTCACTTTTTACGTTTATATAGGTTAATCTATTGAGAGGGCCATGCTAGTCAACGTCCTACCTAGAGATAACATCATCAACTGAGATGATGTTTTATCCACATTCAAATAAGTGAATCTTCAATGCCTTATGCACCTATGTAGACATATCATCTTCTAAGTGTTTTCTTTTTTAGAGTTGCAAAACTGATCGGGGTGAAATAAATTTGGGGATCTACAAATTTGAGTTTTCTTAGCCTTTCTTTCTTCTTCAAATTTTTTGTTCTTTTATTGTTTTTTAGAGTTACAGAGAAGATGAGAAAGATCCAAAAGCTTCACCAAAGCTTGTCTTGATTACACTTTAGAGGGAAAAAAAAGCATAAATATTACCTCAATAAAAGCAAAGAAACAGGGATTATCTTACCCTTGCCCTCATTTCAAAAGCTCATTCAAATGTTTATTTTGACGGCTTTTTGAAAAACTGTGATGTGGGTCCAAAGAGAAACTACTTTATAGCCTGTTTTCAATATTTTAATCTCTCTCTCTAGTACGGGGGTGATGGTGGGGCTTCAGATGTGCCATTATACTAGAGCTTTAATGAGGGAAAATATCTTCCTAAATAGTTATTGAATAATTCCCGTTATCCCAGATTTTGAGGGAAATACTAGACATCTGATTGTTGGAATAACAAAAATCCTACGTAAAAGAAGGTTATCAAGGTCATGAAAGACTACCATTAAAAGCTTCTGTGGGGATTTACAACTAAAAAAAATTGCTTTGGGATTCAAATAAATACTGGATCTTTGCAATATACAGTCCCACAACATTGTCGATCAAAATCTGTTAACTAGCTTTACAACTCATAATCATTTTTCTGAAAGCCTTTTTTTTTTTTGTAAGATATGTACAAATCATATTGTTGAGAAGGTTTGCAGTTTTTTTTCTTGAAGCTTGCATCATTCAAAATATTCTTGCTGATTTTGCATCGTTGAAGTCATTCCAACTTTGCGTGTGAAAATTTTGTCCCTTTTGCATCATTCATGTAACTGATGCACATGACAAAATTTTCTCTCTTGCCTAATTGAAATCATTCCACTTTTGCCTTTTTAAAGGCTTCACTTGTGCGCTGTCATGAGATCTATGCACGCCATTAGAGAGTTGTCATCTCAGTTTGATTCTGACCCTTATTGCTATCAAACATGAGACACACGATAGAGAGAATTGCTACCCCCTTGACTCACAGTTTGAGATGTTGCCTTCACAGTTGCAACTGCCCCTTGAGTCACATTCACCACCAACTCCTGGTTCTTTCGATTTGATTCAGTCCGTACAACTTCATCATACATGACCATGGAAGCAAACAACTCTACTAATGCAAGTACCTCATCGGATAACATCAACAATGACATGATATTCCCTATTGTTGATTCTAATTGCCCATTTTATTGGCACCATTCCGATATCCCAGAAACATTTTAGTTTCCCTTGTCTTAACCAGAGAAAACTATCCAACATGGAGCAGAGCTAACCTCACGACCTTGAGTGCCAAAGATGGTTAGCCTCGAGTCCCAAAGACAAACTATGTTTCGTGGATGGAACTATGATCAATCGTCTCTCTTCCTCTCGCACTTACTCCCTCTGGAAGAGATGTAATGATATGGTCATGTCATGGCTCCAAAATGCGACTTCCAAAGACATTTATGAGAGTGTGATGTATGAGACCATTGCCCAAGGAATTTGTGATGATATGAAAGATCGATTTGCTCAAAGCAACGCTCCTCGGATCTTACAGCTGCACAAAGACATTGCTCTTCATTCACAAGAATCCACCACTATTTCTACATACTACACTGAACTTAAATCACTTTGGGATAAACTTGCATCACATCTTACTATATACCTCCTTGTTCTTGTGGTTCATCTAAAGCATTGCACAACTAGCATTGCACAACTATCTGTTGGGTTTATGTGGCCTTTAAAGGCTTGTAAAATTAAATAATATAGTGGAACATGAACTCAGTAGGAGTGTGGTCCCTCGTGGACCATACTAAGTAAAAGATGTTTGCTGATACCGGATTGTGCTTGACGATCTTGGTCAGTCGGTTGGAAAACCCAAGGTATCTGAGTATAGAGAACAAACCGAGAAGGGTTATGGCTTATCCCTTTATGAGGTCAGAGCTTATGCCTGGATGAATGAGTCAAGGGATTGTGTGACCCTTGTGTGTAATGGTGGGCCTACAGAGACAATGATCAAAACCTCATCCATGATCCATCACACGGTATGCATATAGATAAATCGTTCGGGAAGCCAGATATCCACCTTTTAGGGTGAAGCATATGCATATATGAGAGATACTCTTATGTGTCATAGAGTTGTGGTCGCATAAGGTCTTGGTGACCTTGACTCGTCTTTAGGAGAGGACCTCAAATCCACATACTAAGATTGCAATCCCTTGGCTCATTGGCCAGACTTTGGTGACCTGCTAATGAGCCTTGCTTGGACTGTGGGTCATGGGAAACACTAGGTCGGTTTGATAAAGCAAGTGTGGTCTGTATTTCACAGTTGAAGGTGGAGTGCCTCATGATTTTTAATTCAATTCCTAAACCATATAGATCAATTTCTCATCATATTAATTTAATTATGTTTGTTTTATGATAAAAATTGCTTTAGAATTATTACTTAAATTTTTATGAGTATTTCGATATTTTATTTATAATTTTTTGACTTATAAAAATAAAGTTATTGATTTTACAAAAATATAAAAGTCAAATAATATTTTAGAAATTAATTTGTTAAATATCATGGAGCCCATAGTGTACATGGATCCACCATGTACCATGTGGGTGGGGCCCACACGTGCCACACATGGGTGGCATGCCCCACCTCTTGGTTGTTTGCTTTGTTGTCAAGTTATTCAAATTTAGGAAAAGTATCTTGTGGCATGTGATCTAATATTAAATATGGAAAAGATTGACCACATCTTATCTTAAATATTGAAAGCATATCTTGACTTGACGTATGCGAAAATGGTTTAAGGAAAGGGGACTCATGGTCCAAACACCTTTCATAAAGTTGATGGCCCATCTATGGAATGAATAGCTCAGATCTCTCACCTCACAAATCACCTTGATCAATGGTCCATATTCAATATCAAGAAAGAGGCAAACTATGAGAAACCCTAAACCTAATTTTTATCTATAAATAGGGGTGCACCCTCTCCCTATTCTCTACACTTTTCTCTCTCCCACAACTCTCTCTCTCTCCTCTCGCTCCCATAGGAGCACACCCCCTCCTCTCTCTCTCCTCTGGGTCTCTCTCCAACTTTCTCTCTTTAACCCTCTCTCTCTCCTAAGCCTCTAGAGGGGCACGCCCCAACCCTAAGTCTCCCATTTTTTCTCTCATGCTTTGAAAATACTATGGGTTGAGAAATTAAGGGTAAGCCAAGAAAATTTTAGGGGTTAGAGTTTATAGAGATTTAAGGGTGAATACTCAATTTGGCCGAAATTTGCTTTTTCAGTTCGAGATTGAAGTTAAACCGTTGATCTCATGCCATTGGATGTTGGTAACTCGATGTGAGGTGTAATAAGCCCCATTGAGGTAATATCCATCACTCTTTTTTTTTCTTTTTTTTTTTATTTCTTGCTATATTTAATTATATTGGTTTTAATATTCCCAAGTATAAGAATTGTGGATATTTTCTTTGTTTAAAGAAAATTGGTTTAATAACATCAAGGTTTTTAAAATCTTGCATTTGTTAGTTTTATTTTCTTTGAAGCAAGAATTATTGTAATAAGATTACTTGTAAGTGATCGTTGCCAAAAGAAAACAAAAAGAAAAGAAAAGGGGTGAAAAGAAGAAAAAAAAAAAATTCCCCGGCAAGATTGCATTAGTCTTTCTTTCACTATCAACAACAAGATAGGTTGATGGTCTTCATGAGTCATACAACCACATTAGAGAGCAAATTTTTCTTATGGATCCTCTCCTTAATGTGAGCCAAGCCTATTCTATATAGCAAAAAATGGCCACACAACTAATGGAGGTGACTTTACTGCTTTCACAACTGCAACTGTTGTTGCAAACAATGGCCACACAACTAGTCACTCTAATAACACTTTGAACATGCAAAAAAGGCCTCGTCGACCGATGCCCATGTGTGATCATTGTGGTTGGTTGGGACATACCATAGAAAAGTGCTATTTACTTCATGGTTATCCACCGGAACACCAGCTATACCAACCTAGTATAACACCTCCTAAAGCCGTTACTGCTAAAAAAACCATCTTCCACTTCCAACCAAGTGGCTGCCACTGCTCAAACTTTCACCCCAAATCAATATCACCGATTGATGTCCATGCTCAATGAAGGTAGTGCATAACCTTCCCAAATCAATATCACCGATTGATGTCCATGCTCAATAAAGGTAGTGCACAACCTTCTATTTTGCAGGTCACTCCTTTTCAACTCCCATTATCATTTCTCACAACACCAGGATACTTGACACAAGCGCTTCATATCACATGATATTTGATCCTTCACTTTTTCACACATACAAATCAACTTCTAGTGCTGCACCTATTAAACTCCCAAATGGTTCATATGTTGCAGTTACTCATATTAGGTATATTTATTTAACTCCTTCTATTCAACTTCATCAAGTTCTGTGTGTTTCTTCTTTCGTTTTTAATTTATTGTCCATCAGTAAACTCGCCGCCTCTCATGCCTACTTAGTGATATTCTCTCAAGATTCTTGTATCTTTTAGGACTAGTCCTTGGAGTAGCTAAGCAACATGGTGGCCTCTATTACTTCCAAGCCTATAATGATTCCTCCATGGCCCTCTCTTCCAACTTATCAGTTGTTTATCTTTGGCACTGATGCATCGGTCATGTTTCTTCTGCTCGTTTAAAGTTATTAGCTAAAAACGTTAATGACATTTCTAATTTTAATTATTGTCACTGTGACATTTATCATTTAGCTAAGCAAACTAGTTTGTCTTTTGCTTCTAGTTGTATCTCCTCACATGCACCTTTTGATCTCATACATTGTGATATTTGGGGTGGCTATTGCACAACTTCTCACTATGTAACTCATTATTTTCTCGTAATTCTTGATGATTTTTCACGATATACCTGAGCGTTTATTGTACGCACAAAATCTAATACACAACCTTTACTAAAATATGTTCGTACTCTTGTAAATACCCAATTCAATTATAAAATTAAACAAATTCAGACAGTTAATGGCTCTGAATTTTTTTCAACCAACATACGCCAATTTTTCAATAAAGCGGAGTACTTCAACAACACAATTGTGTTGCCACTCCACAACAAAATGGTGTTGCTGAACGCAAACACCGTCATATCCTTGAAAGGGCACGAGCCTTGCATTTCCAAGGACATCTATCCATCATTTTTTGGGGTGACTGCATCCTTACAGCCACATATTTAATAAATCAAATTCTAACATCCTTATTATCAAACAAATCTTCTTATGAAGTCTTCCTCAATAAACCTCAAACCTCTACTCATTTGAGGGTTTTTTGTTGTCTCTGCTATGCCACCACTCTGGCTTCTAATCGAGACAAATTTGATGCTTGGGCTTGCAAATGCATGCTCGTTGGATATCCTCATAGTAAAAAATGATATCATGTTTTTTACTTGCAAATTCATAAATTTTTCATTAGCCGGGATGTTGTTTTTTATGAGAGCATTTTTTCCTTTTTCTCCTCTACTACAACCACCTAGACAACCAATAGTCATTTTAACAATACCCATTCTTGACCTTCCACAAACCTCAGATTACCCCTCTCCTTCAATTAACCCACACACCACTTCCTCATTGTCATTGCCCCATCTATCTAGAAATTTGGCTTCCCCACAAACTATTCAGGAACCACCCCAAATTACTTTTCATGATTCCTTGGATACAATGGATAAGGTTTCCATTACACCCCAGTTCGATCAAGAATAATCAATTCAAACCACCCATTCTCTATCTCCTCCCACACATGTTCACAAATCACAACGATCTCATCGTCCACCATCTTATCTTAAAGATTTACATTGTTTTCAGGTCATAAATCACAACGATCTCATCGTCCACCATCTTATCTTAAAGATTTACATTGTTTTCAGGTCATGCAGCCAACTCCTCCAACATCCACTTCTGCAACTGGACCCACCCAAGGTACTAGATATTCACTCTCTCAATTATCTCTTATGAGCATTTATCTCCATCTCAGAGCTTTGTTTTCGTTGTCACTTCCATTTTGGAACCCACTTCTTTTCCCAACTATGCAAGACCCGAAATGGCAGGAAACAATGCAAAATGAGTACCTAGCTCTTGAATAGAATAACACCTAGACTACCACCACCTTACCCCTTGACAAAAAGGTCATTGTTGCAAATGGGTTTACAAAATGAAATATTGGTCAAATGGCATTGTTGAGCGATATAAAGCATGTCTCATCACCAAGGGTTACACCAAGCGAGAGGGGTTAGATTGCCATGAGACCTTCCCCCCCATTCCAAAGATGGTTACTGTATGATGTTTGCTTGCCATTACTTCTGTCCAAAATTGACCCCTGCATCAACTTGATATTCATAATGCATTTTTACATAGGGACTTGCAAGAAAAAGGGTATATGAATCTTCCCCCAGGATTTTATGGACACGGGTGTATCGTTTACACAAGTCTCTCTATGGCCTTAAACAGGTTTCTCTACAGTGGTTTACAAAATTCTTCATTGCTCTCCTCAATGTTGGATTTGTTCAATCTTAAGTCAACTATTCACTATTCACACATCACAAACATCATGAGTTCATTGTTGCACTTGTGTATGTGGATGACATCATTGTCACTGGCAATAACCCTGTTGCCATCACTTCTCTCGAGCAGTTTCTTCATTGTCGTTTCCACTTGAAAGATCTCGAGCTCCTAAAATATTTTCTTGGCATTGAGGTTGTCCGCTCCAAAAAAGGCATCTACATCACTCAACGCAAATACACATTGGAAATTATTGAAGAATTCGGGTTTCTTGGGGCATGTCTTATTCATCTACCCATGGAACAACACCACAAACTCAATGTCATTGTTGGTGATCTTCTATCTGGCCCTACTATGCATCGGAGACTTATTAGCCAGCTCATATACTTGACCATCATCAGACCCAACATTGTTTATTTTTTTCACATCCTTAGTCAGTATATGAGCCAATCTCTCAAATCACATCTTGTAGTGGCATTGCGCCTAGTTTGATATTTGAAACTCTCTACAGGTCAAGGTTTACTCTTGCCTTCTGACAGTGCCTTCCAACTACGAGGTTTTTTGTGACTCTAACTAGGCAAGTTGTCATGATACACGTCGCTCTACCAATGGCTATTTTGTCATGTTAGGAAACTATCTGTTATCCTGAAAGATGAAGAAACAACACAGTCTCTCACTCTTCTGCTGAGGCAAACTATTGTGCCGTAGCATCTGCAAGTTGTGAAATTACATGGCTTGGTTTTCTTGACTTGGGTGCCTATCATTCAAAACAAGCCATCTTGTTTTGTGACAACCAAGCTGCTCTTTACATTGCCGCGAATCCAATGTTCCATGAACGCACTAAGCACATTGAAATAGATTGCCATTTTATTAGAGACAAGATTCAATCCGGCATTATACGAACTTCCTATGTTCCAACCACCCATCAAGTCGCTGGCATTTTCACCAAAGCCTTGGGCAAAGAACAATTTCTATCTCTAATCCACAAGTTGGGTGTTCTTTATATTCACTGAGGGGAGTGTTGGCTTGCTTTACAGCTCATAATCATCTTTATGGAAGTTTCTTTTTTTTGTAAGATATATACAAATCATATCTTGATAACATTTGTTGTAACATCCCCATAATCAATGGATTGTGATTATGTATTATGTGTATATAAGCATCCGTTTGGGACAATGAAAAATACATAGTTTTCCCAACTTATCAAAATCTATAATGTTTTAGGAGTTCACCATCCGTCATTTTCCTTCATCTCTCTCTTTTCTCACTCATTTATCTCTCTCTCTCTCATCTGCATCCTTTATTTTGGAAGAATATATTATTTTCCTTCATCTCTCTCTTTTCTCACTCATTTATCTCTCTCTCTCTCATCTGCATCCTTTATTTTGGAAGAATATATTATTGGACTTATGCCCTTTTGAGGCCTTAACCTCAACATTATGTCATGATTCTTGTCATAGTGGGAGGGAACCATGAGTTTTGTCTCACCAAATCTTGGCAAACTATGATTTGTAGAGACATAAAATCCCGAATCATGAGGAGGACATGGTTGAGGAACTTTTTGAGCCGAGAGATTTGTTCCTTTATTCATAGTCACTATGACAATACCTCGTGGTTTGTGAGCCAAGAAATAAATATTGTGTATTTCTAAGGATTTCTATGACCTCGAGTATTTCTAAGTATTTTTATGAGCTTTACATTAGCCAAAATCCCTGACTTCAAGCTTTCACATAGAACGTATACATATAATTACAAATGGTAAGCCACTATCTCAAAGCAAGATCCAAATAAAAGAGTTAGGCACATGTGCTAAGAGAGGTGACTTGGCATCTGCAAAAGTATGTGTTCTTGGGACTGGCCCTGCAATCCATTATAAATCCAGAATTTGGCCAACAATCCACTATAAATCCAGAATTTGGCCATCTATTGATTGACTTTGATAGGCTCTAACATGCAGCCCCTGCAAAAGTATGTGGGACATAGATCTTGTTGGATCAATCTAAGATAAATGAATTAAGATCTCAGATTTAGCTAGGTCGAGTACCCTAATGACATACTTCATTTCTTAAAAGGATCCTAACTCTCTCTTCTTCTTTTTTGAAAAAGTTTGTTTGGAAAAATGACCATAGAAAACAGTCACGTGACATATGTAATACCCAAGTAGCCAATGAGCACCACGCAGCCACCGCATGGTGCCACATCACCACACGTTGGTGACATGCATCTGAAGTTCACAACAATACGGTGGCGTGGCCTTATGGCCTAGTTTGCTTGATACATATATTCATGATGTGTACGTGTATTGTGTATGAGATGAATTTTTTCACACTTGTGGCTTACCATGTTGGATTAAGATATTTTCCTATATCTGTGATCTATTGTCCAATTAAAACTTAGATCTAATGCTCCTAACTACACTTATTTGATTCATATAGATTTATGGTTCACTATATTTGTTTCCTATAAATGTCATTCAAATATTTGAATGTATGATCATGCGCTATCAATCTTGGGCATTCTCAAAAAGTACATACAAATCCCTGATAGTAAACCGGGCATTTTATAGCTCTACAATCTGCTTCCCTTCCCTTAATTTTTAGATTAAGTGCGCACATCCGGTTCATGTTTATGTAAGTGAAGATTCATTGTTTTAAATCTCATAATTCAATGTTATGTAGTTCAAATTTATTTGACTTCTCATTGTATAAGTTACTGAATTTCATGTCACAGTCACATTGCATAATGTTACTCAATCTCCATAGAGTTTTATAAATTGTAAATTGTATTGAGACCATCTTGAGGTCATGTATTTATGTTTCATGAATATTTGAAGTGCACTAAATTGCTAGAGCTCGGGGTATGTTGCTGTAATTTTAAGTCCAAAAGAATTGTGTTGAAGTATTTGAGTTGCATTGAATAATAAAAGTTTTTTGAGTTGTACCTTAAACTCGGCTCTGTACATTCATCATACAATTAGCATGCATCAAATATCTAAGTTCACCATTTGACTTACTATACAACTTTTAACTAAGTAAAGGTTTTGTTATATCGTCATTTTCCATTTTAAAGCTTGTTTCATCAAAAGCATAGCCTTCTTTCTTCTTAGCCCACAGCACGAAGTAAAGGCCACTGAATATGAGAAACATTCCTCCTAGGCTGCAAAAGATATTCTTCAAGGGATTAGAAGAACAAGATTCATTCAAAGGATAACTACCTAATGTAGGATTATAAAGTTATAATAGAGAGGTACGGGTTTTTTAAGTTTGTGTCTATTTGATGATACTCTTACGACCACCCATTTTGAAATTTAAAAGATAATAATGATTGCGACCTCGTTATAAAAAAAGCAAAAAGTCTCTTTGTAAATAATCCAAGTAAAATAATCCCAATAAAAAGACCTAACGATGTAAAAGAATGAGATCTAGGGTTGATTGCTACAGTGGCATGGATCTTGTAGAATATGTGTGCTTTTACAATAAACTATTCAAAAGTAGCACATTATTAAGGACATCTTTGCAAAGGAGCAGTACATTAATGTGGACAATTTTACTTTGGAAGAGTTTGAATGCATTTTTATTCTAAAAATCCAGTCATGTTAAAGATGGATTTAAAATTTTACAAGCTGATAATCCTGACCAACATGAATACCAAAAAGAAGGATTTTTAAACCTAAAAAAAATAGACTATTTTAAAGGAGTTAAAATGAAGGATCAAAAGAGGGTAAAAGGAAGGGCAAAATAATCTATTTTTAAGGTTCACAATCTAATTTTTCATATTCTTGATTGTCGAGGTTGTCTAGGATTTCTTCGTTTAAAAATTCTAGATCCAACATGCATCTCTAAGATGGGTTTATGAAAGAAGACTGCAATGTTTGATGCACCAAAACCCACCTATTCACAAACACACAACAAAGTTTAATAGCATAACACAAAGAGCATATTTCTTTTTTTTTTAGATCTTATAGAAATTTATGTATAGAACCAAAATAATTTTTGGAATGAAAAAATAGTCATTATTTTAGGACATTTTAAGTCTTAAGTCCAAATCTCGAGGCTTTCTTTTATTGTTTGCATTTTATCCATGTTTTGAAAGTTCAAATTTTGAACTGCCCAAAATATAACAACACTTGAAAGTGGTCTTTAAACAGTTTGAAAGTCCAACTTTTGAACAGGAGTAACATGAAATAAACTCAAAAATTTTGAAACCTCATAAAATGTCTTTAAAGACATGTCCTCAAATTTTTTAATACCCAAACAATCTTAGATTTATGCAAACATTTCTGTACATTCTGAATATTATCTTACAATCAAATATCAAATAACACTCATGCCCACCTTCTGAAACTAAATATAAAAATCTATTCTGGCAATGAGATTGAACGTATATATAAGGGTGAGCTTACCTTCCAATGTGTAAAGCCTCTCCCAAGAGTAGCATCGAGAGAATGGCAGAGCAAACAGTTCCCACTGGACTGAACACAGAAACCAGAACAGGCCCTCTTTTCTTGACACTCCATGCATGAAAAGTCGTACATAATCCATTGACAAAGCCTCCCTATTAACAAACAGTGTCAATATCTGAATAGATTTGGCATGTGAAGAACGAATAACACAGGCGTATATACTATACACCTACTCCCTCAGTCATAAGATTTGTCCAATTTCAAATTTTGAGAACGACCTAAGAATCAATAGATGATTATTTTCCAAAGAAAAAAAAATTGAATTTTCAGACACTTAGATCTCACCCACCAAAAATTACATGCAAAAATTAGATGGTTTCTTCTCACTCTTGAGACATTATGTTTTTTCCAAAAATGCAATTTGGAAAGAAAAAAGAAAACAATTGGAAGAGGTTACATCTCCAAAATTTGAAGTCCTAGACGTGCTTCTAGACTTAGTTTTCCTTGAGGGAGTAAAAGAGCATGAAATCTTTTGGTATATTAAGAGAATAAAGAGGAGTTATTTTTTAAAAATTAAGTAAGAGTATGGCTTTTTAATATTGGGATTGTATATAATGACACTATTTGGTACAGAGTCACAAATCATTTATGACTACCCGATGTAAAATCTGATAGCTTGGGTGTGTCACAAAGTTCAAAAAAATTTCTTTTGAACTTTGAACTTGATCAATGAAATAAATGTAACCACCCAATTTCACATCCAAGAATCAAAATTAATTGTGACCCCCTTGTACCAAAAGTAAATAATCTCATTATATACTTTTCCTTTAATATTTCCCGCTACTATTATGTTTTCTTCCAAATTTCTTAAGATCTTTCGATTTCTCCGTCGTTGATTAAAGAAAATGTTGATTGTTATTTAAATCCAATAATAAGTTGCCAAAAAAAGGTTATATCCTTCTCTCTTTTTTTATAATTTATGCAAATATTGATTTTTTTTAAAAAAAAATGTCTGATTGTTATTTAAATCCAATAATGAGTTGCCCAAAAAAGATAAATCCTTCTCTTTTTCAGAATTTATCCATGATTTTAAACAGTTGATTATTGAAAAGAAAAATCAAACAAGAAAATGAAACTTCGTTAAATATTAGAAAAGGGTACAAAAACTCAATGGCGGCTCACAAACATATCTATTTCCACCTTTGAGAACGAAATTTCAAGCTCCAAATTGTGCATTCAATGACCTATGAAACATAAAATTCCAAACTTGTGCATTTGTTGAACTGCTCGTCCAAAACGTCGTCATAAGATTATCTTTTGACTTTAAATCCAATTTTTTTAGATCCATGATAGTCGACATCAATATGATCAATTGCTTTGACACGAGTAGTCTATGGCTAGCGAGATATTTGAGATATGACATTATAAAGCTACATCTCTACAAAATGCTTCCCATACACAATGCATTTTGTCGCGATTGTCGTACTTGTTATTCTATTGTTATAATTACTAATACTTGAGAAAAAAAAAAAAAAAAAAGAAAAGAAGAAAAAAGAAGCAGCCCAAAAGGTGACGAGGTGATGATCAAAGGAGATACCATTAAAGCGATACTTATCAAATAACCGTAGCCCATCGAAGGGAGACCAGTATCCAAGTTTCTATCTTGAAGTAACTTGACTATCGTTGTGATAAATGCACCAATCAGAGATGTAATGGCACAAAGAGAGAGCGGTGCAGGGTATTCTGCCAATGTCGCAGCCTGGCCAAGAAGCCAAAATATTAGTATGCTGGTTAAGTCAATGATTAAGAAGTAGCACTAGGGTAGAGTTTGCAATCCCGACCCAAGTTAGTCGGAGCTGGACCAGGAATCTTAACAAGACAAATTTATGAAGTTCAGAAAAACTGGGAAACTCAAGCACTCCCAGGTTTTCTGACCTGAAATCGCGTGGCTCCCAATCCTAACTAAGGGAAGTTAGATCAAACTAAATTTTTTTTTTAGCAGTAAAAGCGTAAATTTAAGAAAAGTACATAAGACCATAAAACAAAACATAAGACCACATATCTTTTTGTTTTAGATGAATAAGATGAAAATCTTGGTACAAGAAAACAATAAGACAAACTCTAAAAAAATGAAATACATTGTAAGGCCACGTATCTTGGTACAAATAAGTCATAATGACCGGTGGTTGTTAGATTTTAAATCATACGGCTGAGGGTGTGAAGTTGACTAGCCTTAAAAGTTCAAAAAAATATTTCTCGTTGCAACATACCCAAACTATTGATTTGACATCACTAAAAATGATTGTGACCACCTTATACTAAAAGTACCAAAGGTAAATGGCCATGTCGACCTAAATTTAGTGACCTTTCTATTGGCAAATCGTTTAGACCTTTCTATGTTTACATTGATACATCATTTCAATGGCCAATAATGGGCAGAGTTTGGATTTTTCTCATGTTCCAGAAGGTTCGTAGTATATGTTTTTTCCTTGTTCCTTTTTTTCCTTTCTATAGGCGTATAGGTTTTTTTTTCCTTTTTTTGAACTTTGGATCATATCATATATGTTTTTCCAAAGGAAAATTGTTTCATGTGGACTGGGCTGCATTTCTACAATATGCGGTCCCAATGAATAAAGCATCTATCTTCAAAATGGATGCAAATTGAAACTAACAGTCCAAATATTTTCTTCATAAAATCATTATTGTTATTTTTAATTTTTTATATATTCTTGATCTCCATGCTAGGGATTCCTTAAAACTTAGAATTTGGAAATCCATCTCAAAAATAAAGTTTTAAGAGTAAACACATTTCATGTCTACATGAAAGACCTTTTCGAAATAAAACAAGTACCTGTAGGATCATGGTACAAGACACCACAAAAACGGCGGTGAGGAGGTACATGCAACCTATTAGTCTCCCATGGTCGACCTTCTCACGTGCCACGAGAGAGACGTGCATTATTGTGCTTGGACCGCTTAGCCTATACGACACGGGTGTTCCTTGAAAGAAGCTCATGGCGAGGGCACCACTCACGCACACGAGTGCCCCTAAGATCTTCACACGTGTGTACATGCATTTCAAGTCCACTTTCTCTAGCCTGAAAAGCACGTGTCAGAATCCAGTCTCTCTCTCTCTCTCATATGCAAGGGGTGTAAGCAGACCTAACACAGGCAAGGCCTAGTCCAACTTGGCCCTGACCGGCTAAACGGGCCTCAAATTTAAGCCCACCCTTGCTGGGCCTGTGATAGGCCGGGCCGGGCCGGGCCTTCCAGTCCTGTTCGGCCTTTACACCATTTTGAACAAAAGAACTTTATATGATTAGTGTCTGTCGGATGATATATTAAGACCTGGGCCCGACCTGTTAAGCTAACGGGTTCTAAAATAAGGCCCGTAATAACCCGGAACCTGTCGGTCCTTGCCAAACATGGCAAAATAAAGATCATTGAGAGAGAAAAAGTGGCACTAATATCCATTCTATTGGAAACCAAAATCAGTGGGAGAACGCAACTAGTATCCAATGTTATTAAGTAATCAAAGATTTAGAAGGAGAGAGAAAGTACTTGAGGCACCAGGCGATGACGAAGATGAAGGTTGGAGCCAAGTTAGGCATGGCTGAGGCATATGCTGGGGACGTTTTCTTGATCCCCATAAGCAGCAGTGTTTGAAAAACAGTCACCCTACAAATCATGTCACATCCACCATAACATGTCCATACACGAATTAATTATTTGATTAGTGTCATCCTACAAAATTCTATAATCATAATCATACATCCATACATCGTTGATGTGAGTTAATCATTGTCACAATTACCATCATTATCATCATCATCATCGGAAGCAAAAAAACTATCATTCTTACCCTCCCAAAGATATGAGAAGAAACTGAATAAACAAGGCAGGGTCGAACTTGGCTGGCCTTTGATTCCTGGAATAAAATCAGAAATACTACTATTTTCAATGTTGAGTTGTAGAACCAAGAGAGGTAGGGGGGAGAGCATAAAATTATTTGGCTACTGAATCAAGGCTATGTCATATAGAATGATGAAGAAATTCACTGCTTCAGAGAGAGCTATGTTAATAGGAAGATAGAGAGACTCGTAATCTTTAGAAAAGAGGAACAATGTATGTTATATATATTTAGGAGCAAATTACGTACCGACACAAACAAAAGAAAAAAGCTAAAATACAAAATGAATCAATTTTGGGTTTAAATTACACGGAAGATCGGTCAACCTAAGATTTTATATTTATTTCAAAACTGCCTCTCGACCGTCCTCGGCAGCTCTTTATTTTTATTTTTTATTGAGATTTTTCGATTGTAGAAATGCCTAGTCGGTCCGATATTAGCATCATCAGATTGCCTTTTGTGGTTCTCTTCAAAACGGTCTGAGATTGACATCCTCGAACACCAAAGACTAACTTTGTTGAACATTCAGAGGTGGCCAGAGCTGCCCATTCTCAGACTGCCTTCTCTGGTTTTCTTCAAGAGGTTGGCATCCTCAGACTGCATTAGCTCATTTGCTAATTTGTTTGCTAAGAAACAGAGCGGTTCGAGGATGCCAAACTGCTTTCTAGATTGGGCACTGCTCCTAACACTAAGGCACTACCCAACTAACAAAAAAAAAAAAACTAAAAAGTAAAAAACACCTGCATCCTCAGACAAGGGGACCATTTTGGAAAAAATAAAAAAACAACGGATTGAATGATCGTTGGTGTAATTTTCCCCCAAACTAGGCTCATTTTGTATTTTCCTTCTTTTTGTATCCAAAGGTAAATTACTCTATTTTTAAAGCAATCATATACGTCTGGGACTCATATAATGCAAGTCCCCCTTAATCAATCATTTTTAAAATAAATTTTCGCCATGCTTTTTAAAGAATATTCAATCCCCAACATGGAGTTCATTAATTTGTAAAAAAAAATAGATTTTAAAAACAAAATGATTTACTTTACAGAAAAATCCTAGTCATTGATTTTAACATTTTCTTTTGAGAAACTTTCACTTACATCCATCTTTAGTTTATGCCTTGGGGATGCAAATGTAAATTCGAACCCGGTAAACTATTTTTCCATTTTTCAAAATTTACCCAATGCATGCAGCACTTTTCGTTCTGTTTTTTTTTTTTTTTAATTCTTCTAGGAAAAGAAAAAAAAGAAAAAGAAAAAGAAGAGTGCCACAGCATTGGGTTAGGTGTGCGGCACTTTTCCTTTTTCTCAAAGATACTGTTCTTGCATATAGATATATAACATTCATTAGAATGAGAAGAAAACCCTGTGAACCACTGAATCAAATCTCCTAAACAACACAATTGAAGAGAAGTTTTTTAACTTGTTAAGAGAGAGAGAAAGAGACTGAGTTTTCCAGGTCAAACAAGAAAATAATCTCAATTTTCTTTTAAAAACCCCGTGCGTGTTTGAGAGAGAGAGTCACCTTTCCAGGTAAAGAGCAAATGGGGTGAGTAACATGCCGGTCACAAGGCTCCCATAGATGACAAAGAAGAGGGGATCAAGACCTTGAGCCAGGAAATGAGCAATGAAAACTCCATAACCTGCATAGATGGCTTGAACTGTGACCAACCCCAAAGGGATCAACAAATCCTCCACCACATTGATGGAGGATCCGAACATGGCTACAAACTTCTACCAGACCCCAACAATCCCTCTCCTCCTTTCACCGGCTCGAATCGCACCAGACCCAAGAGATATGGCTCTGGTTCTTCACCTAACGGTTCTCAACTACCATTCTTCTCTCTCTTCTTTCTCTCTCCGCTTTCTTGCTTTCTCTCCCCTCTCTGTCGTTTGCAAAGTGGGGATCAACCGAAACTGTGGTGGGAAGTTGGAGGAGAGCGTGGAATAACTGCCAAATCATATGAAAAAAAACTTATGGGTTGGATTTCTCCTTTCCCCACCTAAAGACGGGTGTTGAACCTGGTCCATGGGTCCATGGTGGTCCTGTTAAAAGAGGTTGACTCGTCCTTTTTCCTCTTCTTCCGGTTTTACTAAAGGGCATGCTTATGGTCAGTCAGCTGACTCACCTATTACGGTGAGGTCCCTTATCTTAGGTACATCTCTGAGATGGATGTCAAAAAAAAAAAAGTTACATTCACTAAAAGTTAAAATGGATAGTAAAAAACATAATTCAACACATAATATTTTTATTTTTAAAAAAAATCCAAATTTAGATCATTATAATGGTTGAGATTATCAAATTTTAAAAGTTTTGATCGAAAATACATCTCAATGATATATTTTGTAGGAAGACCGTACAACAATACTATGAGCCGGCTGACTCACCAAACAACAATTTTCCTTTACTAGAAGAGGCTGGTTTTCACGCCCTTATCCGTGTAACTCAAAGCTTGGAAAGAGAGAAACTCAACCCCTAGAAAGAGAAAAACTCAACCTTAGAAACAGAGAATGAAGCATTAAATTTGATTCCTATCATTGGACTACCTATGGATTAAAAAATTAAAACACAACAAAATATAAAAAAAATACTTACTATACTTCTCCACCCATGTATATTTTTCCTACTCGTCCAATCTAAATGATCCTTAGAGTAGCTTCAGCTATAATGTTACAAGTGAGCCATTGATCATTTGATCTAGATTTAACGTCTCATATTATTTTATTTTTATATCTATTTTTATAACAAATCTTATGAATATGAAAAAAATTGATGTGTCATCACCTCAATAAGACGGCACCTAAAAAAGATATTTTTGAAAAATAAGATAACCAAAATACCGCTTAAATAAAAAAACAATTGTTTCATGCGGGCTGGACCGTATTTCTATAATATGCAAAAGTATAAAGCATCCATCTTAAAAATAGATGCAAGTAGGTCATCCATCTAAAAATAATTGTAACTAACGGTCCAAATGTTTTCTTAATATAATTATTATATTTATTTTTCAAAAAAAAATAATCATATTCATGATCTCCATGATAGAGATTATGTATTCTCTACAATTAAAATCAAATTATATTTAAAATATATATTTCCTGCCAAGCTCGCATTGCTACAATATGCGAGCTGGCCGCATGCTATCCGCGTTCTAAATAAAAATACCCTTAAGAGTTTTAAGGGAATTTTGATCATTTTATTTTATCATGAATATTTTTTATATATTTTTGCAGGTGTGAGCTTAAAAGAAGAGTAGAAACCCCAATCTAAAAGTAAAAAATGCTAGCATACAAAAGAAAGAAATCCAAATTTATGAAGTTTTCAATCCTTTTCTAATAAGAAAAAGGAGGGGTTTTTCAAATTTTCAAAGTTTTTCAAATCTTCTAAAATTTGTAAGAACACCTCGTCTGTTAAAAAAAAATGTCAAAAAATATCCTCACATGCCATGCAGAGTTTGTTAGTACATGGACAGTTTTTTTTAGTAAAATCTTTGTGACATGGGATAACTCCCCGGGGCTCATATTATCAACTTATTATCTTCCATAAATTTAAAATCATGACCAATATAATGATAACAATAAATATCTATTTAAGGAGTTCTTCGAGAAAATACTTCAATATCTTATTAAAGATTTTAAGAGGCATGATTTTCAAAGACTTATTAAAACTTACCGTCTTTTTTTTTTTTTTTTGAGAAGAAGTATTTTCACTTTCAATCATGTTTCAAAATATATTAAGGAAAAACTCCTAGAAATTTTGACTTAAATTTCTCATTCTTTAAATAAACATGGTCCTTGTTTGACAGGCAACTGGGCCGATTCAGTATAACTTCCACAAAACAAACACGCCTCCTTAAAGATCTTCACTGAAAGGCAACTGGGCCGATTCTGTATTGTGGAGAGGGATTCATTGAACGTTATTAATTGATGTAATGGAACTCATAAACCCTCTTATGAGGGTAGGTCCACCTTGCTGTAGATATGGAATTTTGTTTAGGACTCTTAATACTTCGTTTGTACATGTTTTTTTGTGAGGCTAATGTGCTAGCCAATCATCTTACAAAAGGTGGTTCAACCCTTAAGCCTTTTTAACTTCGGATACTGCAATATCTTTCGAGCTTTAGCTCCTTATTAATACATGTACTGAATTCTCTCAAAAAAAAAAACACGCCCTTAAATTGGAGAGATTTTATAGATTGCTATGCATGTAGAAAATATGCATATTTCAAGATTGAAAGGTATTTTGGACCAGCAGGGACCATTGTACTCCCAAAAGTTTTGAAACTTGGCTGAGGCCTTGGACTGGCCCGAGCCAAGTAACTCCGCCACGGACTCAACCGTGTCCATGCAGAGGAATAAAAAAAGAAAAAACCTAACAAATTTATATATATAGAGAGAGAGACACATGCACTTCAAGGGTCCAAAGCAGTGGCATCGGCTTTTTCGGTTCCTCTCGCCATTAATGAAATGAGGACGAGCCAATGCCAAACTGAGCTAGACCAACCGTGTATATATATATATATATAAAAGGTGGCAACCTTAAAATGTAGAACTACGGATGCACCTCAAAAATCCATCGGTAAAAGCTGTTTTAATATTGAAAAAACCCTCTAATTGATCATTTCAACATCAAGATGTATGACTATGAAAAAAAAAAAAAAGATTTTGAGCCCGTGCAACTTACAACGTATTATCTAGACAATCTATTTTCAAGATTAACATATTATCTAGACAATCTATTTTCAAGATTTCCATATGTTTATAGATCTACTTGATTTTATTCATTTTTGGAGATTAAACTTTTATAATTAGATTTGAAAATAAATTTGTGCGCGTACATACGCAAGTGCACACACACATTATAAAAAAATTAATAAGCAAAGTAATAGAAATAATTGAAAGTCAAAAGTCCAAAAACATATGTAAAAAATGAATTATAGAAAATTTTGATTTATACCTTGAATTATTCTGAGAATAAATAAAAAATTAAAATTTGGAATTTGAAAGTTCCCAAATCATCATGAAAACAATAGAACTTCTATAAACATATATTTCTAAATCATAAATTTAATATTTTTTAAACAAAAATTAAAAAAAAAATTAATTAATTGGGGGCGAAACAGCCCCCCAAAATCCCCTAAGCCATAGGCCAAAGCTTAGTTACTCGACCGATTCTTGAAACAGCCCATTGCTTCTCATTTCCTTTAAAATTTCAGAAGTCACAAACAACCAAATGAAAAAGAAAATAATAAACCAACTTTTCTCACTTTCACCATGCACATGTAACTGCATCGGACCCAATGAGAATATCAAAACAAAATCAACAGATATACGTTCCCTTTATTTGTGCTGATTTTAATAGAATTTCCAATATTTACAAAGCAACAGACAATGAAAATTGGAAATGTAAATATCTGTGGCCCTTTTCTGATATAATAGCCCAACACATAGACTAGGATTTCAATCCAATGTATTTGCTAAAGATTTTTTTTTTTTTACTGTTAGGTATGACAATTATGTTTGTTAGATAAACTGGAATACAGAACCTTGAGGGCAAAAAAAAACGGAGTGTCTTAAGTGAAAAATATTTTTTTTTCCCGGCCAATATATTTTGTGAATAACAAAGAATAAAGTAATCATCATGAATAAAGAAACTCACAAAAAAGGTATGAAAAAAAAAAAGGAGGAAAATGTGACATAAAACTGTAGAAAATACCTGAGGGGAAAACTGAGGGAGGGAAAGGCCGGTTTTTTAATGTTAGAGGGTTGATCTCTTTGTTGTTTTATAGTTAGCAGTTGCATGCAAAATCTGGTGATGAAATCAAAGGGTATCTCAAAGACTTTCTAAACTTTGGGGAGCCACTTGGCAGGCACGTTTTGCCATGTAGTAAGCGTGGTGTCAAGCCATGGAAGTTATGATCATTTGAATAACATTAAACAACTGAACGTTGAATATAGGGAAAATTACAAAAACCCTCCAAGTATATTACCTATACAATTTACCTCTAACTAACTTTGTTTTTCATTTTTTTTCTCACAACCACATTTCCTCACAAATACCCCCAATCCAAAAAAAAAAAAAAAGAGGCTAAACTACCCCCTCTCTCTCCTCGTTGCCTTTACCCACGACTCTCTCGTTCCGGCAATCCATTTAAATGCTCCGGCAATGAGGACAGTGCGCTCCGGCAATGAGGACAATGCCCTCCGGCTATACAAAGACTTGCTCTAGCAGCACACCTTTTGGAGCCAAAGCACTCCGACGGTTGGATAGGTCGCTCCGGCAATGAGGACACACCCTCCAGCAATGCAATGACTCGCTCCAGCGGTACATCTTCTGGAGCCACAACGCTCCGACGGTTGAATAGGTCGCTCCGGCAATGAGGACACACCCTCCAGCAATGCAAGGACTCGCTCCAGCAGTACACCTTCTGGAGCCACAGCACTCCGCGGTTGAAAAGGTCGCTCTGGTAGTACAAAGATGAGCTCCGACAGTACACCTTCTGGAGCCACATCGCTCAGGCGGTTGAATTGGTCGCTCCGGTAGTATACTACTTGGGACCTCCAATTGACCTTTTTTTTTGTATAGGAAGGGCATTTCTGTCCAAAAAATAACAACTTTTTACTTTGGGGGGTTTTTGAGAGGAGAGGTGGTTGTGGGGAAAAAATGAGAGGAAATGTTAGCTGGGGAGTAAGTTGCATAGATAGTATACTTGGGACGGTTTTGTAATTTTCCCTCAAATATAGCTAGGGGCAATGGACATGACCAGAAGTGGGACCCAACAGGTAAACTGGATCTCGAATTCGAGTATGGGTCCAAATTTTGGATCGAAATGTTGGGTTTGGGTTCAAACCCTAGACCCGAATACTATTTGGGTATGGATTTGAGTCTGGCCGGACCCGACCCGACCTATCTATGGGTATTCATAAATGTCGCCAATACATTTGTTTCTTTGGAATTTCTGATTATTATGTAAAACACTAAGGAATGTGGGTATTTGTGCAATACTGTAAATATTGCTAATAATATAAGTATATGATGGTAAAAATAAAGAAGTTCATAGTCATATGGTGGCATTGACCCGCCTTGACTCGGGACTCAACGAGTAGACCCGACATCGGATCCGGGTATGGGTCTAAATTCTAGACCCTAAAAATTGGGTTTATGTCTAAAAACTAGACCTGAACACTATTTGGCTTTGGGTATGGACGTGTCGGAACTGGCCTGGACCCAACCCGTTGCACCCCTAAATATAACAAATCTAAAATTGCATGTTCCCCTATGTAGGGCTGAACTTTTGTTTTGTTTTGTTTTGTTTTGACAATGTTCATAGGCTTTTATTCAGGAGGAGGGGTTCAAGTGAAAGATGGGTAGTATTTTGGAACATAAGAGAAGGCTAGGAGGTTTAAATTAACAAAGATATCTACTATTGAAATTCCTCTCCCATCAACAGTAATAGAGAGCCAGTCTCATAAGGTGGGCAAAATTTTATCTTTAATGCTAGTAAGATCCAAATACCTCCTATCAAAAGTGTGTTTGTTACGCTCTAGCCAGATCTGCCATAAAATAGCACTTCTGAAGATATTCCAAATAATAGTTCCTGTTTTGGGCAAAGATGGGAAGCTGAGATGATTAATAACTCATCTGACATGATAAGAGTGATACCCAAAAGGCTGAAATTATCATCTTCAAATGAGCAATGCAAGAAAAGGTGGCAATAATTTTCGTCATCGTTCTTGCACATGAGACACATATTATGATGATTTTCCTCCTCTTTCGAAGATTGTCTATAGTAAGACATTTTTGTTGTAAGGTAATCCAATGGAAAGCCTTAATCTTCATAGGGATAGGCCATTTCCAGCTTGCAAAAAGATTCTCATTGGACCACCTTATATGTTCATAGAAAAGTAGTTGATAGGTAGATTTAACAGAAAAGACCCGTCACTTTCACTTTCCCATATAACCTTGTCTTCACCTGTAGGCGAGATATAAACAACTTGAAGGATAGATAATAAATTTCGAAATTGTGAAATAGCTTGGCCCGACATTCTGTTACAGCTACATTCAACATTCCATATGGAGGCACTGCACCCAAAAGTGAACGACATAATAAATCTGAAATTTTTGCCGCCAGAGAGTTTACTATCGAAAAGAGATCTGGAAAGTGGGTATATATAAAACACTAAAGAATGTGGGTATATGTGGGTATTCTGTTATAGCTACATTCAACATTCCATAGGGCTTGCAATGGACTTGTCTCTTAAAAAAAAGTAGGCCTTACAATGGGCCTGGCTCTAAAAAAAAAAATAGGCCCTAGATTACAAAAAGTAGCTTGAGGGGGCGGGCCACCACATAATGGCCTAGCTCTGGCTTGGGCCAAGGGCGGTCAAGTTTGGCCTAGGCCGACTCACTCTCTCACTCTCTCTTTTTTTTCTTTCTTTTGGGCTGACCAGGCCCGGCCTTAATAGGGCTAGGGCCAAACCGGGTATATTTGTTGGCCCTATTGGGGTTGGGTCCAGGGCCATGGCAAGCCTGGGCCATTGCCAGGCCTACCCTTGGGGGCACATCCAACAATTAGTCCATCTGAAAAAAAAAATGAGGGTGGCAACTGGCGGGGCACGAGTCAAGTCTAGACTAGTATGAGCCCAGCTTGAGCCAAAGGTCATGGCTCGAATTTGGTTTTACTCTTGGGCTAACTTGCAAAGTCTAGCACGGTTCAGTCTATAATGGCAATGTTTTGTTAATAGGATCAAGCCTAGCACCTTTCCTTGTTGTTTGTAAAAATATACGAGATGGGTTGGGTTGGTCATGATCATTTAGCTTAGATAGGGCGCAATGCCGACAACAGAAGCAAAATTTAGGTCTTTTGCCCAAATCTTGGGCCAAATTTAATATCCCGGCCACGCTGTCCCAACCTATTGTCACACTTAAGTAAAACCCATCCAGGATAATTTATGGGTAGTTCAAGTGGAAGGCTACAAAATGGCAATGGTTTGACCTAAAATGGCATGGTTAGAAGTAGTGAGAAAAGATATGGGGACTTATGACTTCACTGAGGGTGTGACTATTAATAGAGCAGAATAGCGGACTGAAATTCGTATAGCCGACCCCAATTGGTTGGAAAAAGGCTTTGATGATGATGACGATGAACTTCCTCAACATGAACTTAAAAAAAAAAAAAAAGTATACAAGAGACCATTTACTTCTGATATAAGGAGGTCACAATCACTCTTGTTCGTCGGATTTCAAATCAGGTAGTTGTAAAAGTGTCATTGAACTCAAAGTTCAAAAAAATATTTCTCAAACTCTGTGATACACCCCAAGCCATCCAATTTTACATCTAATGGCTGGATATAACTGTGACATCCTTGTAGCCATGATAAATGGCCGCATATTATACAATCCCACCATAATAAAATAAAATAACCATTTAATCTTTAGAACATGAGGGCTATCATTGTCCAATCCACGGTTAGAATCGTGATGGAAAGAAAATGGGGCCCACCATGTGATATCAATTGTACATCTGATGCTATCTCGATCGTCCAATTAATTGATTAGACGGGGATGATTCTCTCTCTCAAACCAGATGGAATATTTAATGCTTTTAACAAGGAATAATCATCGTACTACATTCAACATGAAGTCTCCACCATCTACTGCCAATGTTGGATGGTGGTTATTGGTGATAACACGATAAAAGGCGCATTATTAAAAGGAAGAGGTCTATATAAAGTGTCAATCAATTGTACAAGTAAGGTGCACCTCAAAACCCATCGGAAAAGGTCATTTCGTCATGAGAAAGTCAGAAAACCATCCAATTGATTATCACCAATTCGATGTAGATGAATATGAAAGAAAATTTGAATTTAAAGCATTAATAATAGTATTTAGACCATCAATTGTCAAATATTTAAGTGGTCATAGATTTGCTAGATCTACACCATTATTTGAGCTTTCAATTTCACAATAGGGGTGAAAGATACATATTAGGGCGATCATAAGAATTTCAACACCTAAATCTTATAATGATATTTTGAGATGCACCTTATCGTGATTGTTTAAGGTTGATACCTTGTACAAACCTCACCCCTTCTTAAAAAGGTGAGGTTAGGGGTGTATCCCCAGCTGCAAGTGTCCACCACCCCTTCCTAACACCATCCATCTTGGGTATGGACGGAGGATTCAGATTCTGAAAATTTGTTCTCTCAACCTCAAAGACAATGGATGTAAATAAGATATAGGCTTAAGGTTTATATGAGATGTCAACCTTAAATAATCAAAGTAAATGCAACTCTGAGTATGGGCAAAAGATGCAATTTTCAAGCCGAAAAACCCCTACAATGCTTTGAAAATATTTGAACCCTTGAATATGACATTTAAAGTTTCAAATATATTACAAACCAAACAGATCTATAAATACTCGAAAATCTTGAAATTGGATAGTCCAGATAATATGCACAAATTTTTGGCCATGAACTCCCTTTAAATGAGAAAATAAAAAATACAAGAATCCTAGGAATAATTTACATCTTATTTGATGATTGAAAAATACAAATATCAAAGTTACATTTGTAGAAATGTTGTCAAAATTTTACATATAAATGAAAAAGAACACCATTTTGTGCTTTTTTTTTTTGGGTACTTCTTGAAGATATTACTAGGGTAGTGTCAGTGGTGGGAATGAAAACCACAATGTAATCTTGGGTGTGGGGTGCTACCACCATGACCTGGGCCCCTTTCCCAACACTATTTGTGCTCATGCATGGAAAGCTTAACGACGTTTTGTACTTTTTTAGATAGAAAGTTGCATTGCTTTTTGTTATTACCTCCAGCAATTTTACTTTTCTTTTGCAATGATCACATATAATTTTTTATTTTCATTTTATCTTTTAATATTTATTTTGTTCTTTATAGGGAAGTGGTCCCTTACCCGTGGTAGAAATAAAACTCAATGCAACATAAAGTGGTACCTGCCAGCCTGCCCAACTAGGCTTGTACCATTCTTGTTATAAAAGCTCAATTACTAGTTGACGGGGCTGCCTAAAGCAACATCCCACAAAGGTTGCTGAAAAAAGTTGAAGTGAATTGGGTCAAGCTCATGACCACATGGTAGCCATCAATCAAAGTAACTTGGCTAAGCTTATTCAACTTAGCTGATTATCCCACAATGACAATTGTGGAATCATAGGAAACATCGAGTAGGGCCCAAATGTCACGCCATCACCAATATTGGATCTCAATAGAACTTTAAAATTAGCATGCTAGGGCAAAAGTAGTACTATGATGAGTGACTTCCTGAGGTGTCGTTGAGCTGTTCCCGTTTGCGGTTTGCGGTTAGGATGTTTGGTCATTTCCAAGTAGGAGGTTGGAATCAAATCCCACTAAGAGGCTCGGGGCCAGCTTGGTGCAATTGACAAACTTATCGATAAAGTGGCCCTCATGTTAAGTGATGATAACTACTCATTCAAATCACTCTAAGACGAGCGCAGCACAGACCGGATGTTGGGGATGAGTACCCAATACTGTACTAAAAAAAAACGATACCTGTACATAGTAGTTCCAAGATAAAACTAAATAATTTGGAGGAATTAGGTTTAAGCTTTAGAGGTTATAGCATCCATGCTATAACTTGTCGTTAAAATCATGGACTCGGGCTCGGAATTCCTCGGGTTTAGAGCTTGAGTCACCCAGTCTGGCGCATTTGAGTTGCTGTGGGTCAAATCTATATTTCATCAAAAAATTAAGTTCTAGTGACCTCGGGGTGATTATGAGGTGTTTTTTTATGCTCGGTAGCATAGTTTATTTCTACTTCATTAACCATAAGACCTACCTGGAAGGGTTTTTTCAATATAAAATTTTAGGAACTATGTAAGAATCACTAGATGATTTTTCTAAAAATGAATTTTGAAATTTGAGTTTTCTAACACTTAAATCTCACCATCTACTTTATAAAATATAGGTGGTCTTTATTCAATCTCGAGATATTATATTTTTCAAGCATAGAGGGTACAAATAATATTTTTTCTTATGTAACTGCTTTGTACCAAAGATAAATGGTCTCATTTTACACTTTCTCTAAAATTAATAAGAGGAGGGATTTTACTTGAAAGAGCAAATGACCTTTCTACTCCTCAAAGAGTAGAATATCTTTATGCTTTATTTGAAATGACGTGGTCTAATATTTCAACCAAAGGCAAAAGATACTACACTCCTTGTGGGAATATAGTATCAATGGACTAACTCGGTAAAACCCACCAAGAATTAATTTTAAGACTCCAAAATTTGGGATGTAACCTCTTCAACCCACAAGTTAACAGTAACAAAGAAGAAATCCTAATTGTAGCGTCTATGCATGGGAAAACATACTGTCTTGAGATAGGATAGAGACCATTCAATTTTTAAATAATGAGATATAAGTGTTGAAAAACTCAAATTTCAAATTTCGTTGAGTATAATCATCTAGAAATTCTTAAATTATTCCCCCATTTTTATATTCTAAAAAATCATCCAGTTCTTCTTCTACCTGAGGGAGTAAAAGTAAAGTATACTCTTAAGCATAGTTAGCAAGTTGGGGGCTATCAATAAATCGGCTCACCATAAAATCGGAAACAAATCGTTTTTATTTTAAAAAGTCAAATGAAAAAATCGATTAAAAAATACGGATTGACAAAAATACTTCATATAAAGATATCGTTAATATAGCAAATTAGGCTCAAAAAATCGGAGTAAAATAATCGGAGTAAAATAATCGGATAAATTTATAATATTAGAAATTTTGAAATTCTAAAAAATAAAAGTTAATGTCAAAGCCATCAATAACTAATTCATCCATAAAAACTTTACTAGACTAACATAATTAAGCCAATTAATTTAGATGCCTCGTGACTCTCATCCAATCATCCAATATTAAATACATAATTAACTACTATATACAAAAAAAAAAAATGTACCATATAAATCTAGTCATTGAATACTTCAAGAAACATCACACCTACTTATTGCATACCAAAAACAAATATACTATATAAATTTATTCATTAAATATTTTAACTATGGTATGGTGACAAATATACTATATAAATTTATTCATTAAATAATTAAAAGGTGTGGTTTCTATCAGTTTGCAACCTTAAACAATCCAATTAAGGTACACCTCCATATTTTATTATAACATGTAATTTTGGTGTAAACATTGTTATGATTATCTGAAAAAATATTTTCATGTCTAATTATAAAATTTAAAAATCCAAAAAATGGTTAAAATCAAGTAGAAATATCGACATATGAAAATCTTGAAAATGGACGGTCTGGACAATGTGTTGCAAGATGCACTATTTATGGGACTCGAAATCTTTTTTTTCGTCATATTCATACATCTCGATGTCAAGATGATCAATGAGAGGGTTTTTCAACATTGAAACAACCTTCGCGGATGGATTTTTTAGGTGCATATGTAATTCTACATTTTAAGGTTGCAACCTTATATAAATTTTTCCCATACTTAAATACTTAACAGGTACCCAAAAATATACACGATTTTTGTTTTCTCATTAGAATGATTTAACTATAGGATGGTGACTATGGTCACTCCATAACTATAGTTAAAGTTTTATAAATTTTTTAATTGAAAAAAGGTGCGTAGAAATTTGGGTTTCGCATCTATGTGTTAGCGGTTTAGAGAGTGAATAAGAAAGAAAATAGGGCTGGGCTCATAGCCACTAGGGTGGGTTTCACATATCTGTGTTTATGGTTTAGAGAGAGAAGAATGAAGATAAGAAAATAGGGCTGAGCTCATAGCCATTAGGGTTTATAGAGAGAAGAAATAATAAGGAAGAGGTCGTCGGCTTCACAAAACCTAATGGATGTTGGTACTGTGTGTGGTCATGGGGCCTTTAAACGTGCAATGTTTCTCTCTCTTATAATATAATGCTTATCACTAAAGAAATGAAGCTTCTTGGAGAGAGAAAGTGTCATTATCTAACGGTTAGAAAGTAACCACCCACTTCCCAATATTACAGAGCCACATTTTTTCAGAGATTTTAGGAGGAAGTCGAACGTTAGAGAACGGTCTCTTCTATCCCTCTTTAAAAAGGGTTTCATGGCCATAGAGAGGTACAAAAAAATTTACAGAGTTCTCACAATTCTGGTAGAAGCCTGATCTTTGCAATTAATAGTCTCACGACACTGCCTCTAATCCTAGGAGTGGGTCCATCTCTTCGCTCAAGTTTTTCAACATTGGTATTAGAGCGGGTTGTGAAAGCGTAGTGGGCTCGTAACTTACCGTTCCCATATTCCATTATTCTTTTGTTTTTTTTATTCTTGCTCATAACCCACAAGTCTTAGGATCGAAATTGATTATTGGTTTCCTGTGAGTTTGTATTTTATTGAACAATATCTCTCTTAAAAACAAAAATTTATCAATTCTCTATTTACTCTGTTGAAATTTGTCATCTCTGATAAAGTTGATTCATAAGCCGTGAGTCAATTTATTATTCATTCGTTATTATCTCTAAGATAATTGTTCCATTGTTGGGTTTATCTTATTGTGGTAAAAATTAGCTGAAATCCTTTGATATCAATCTGTTGCTATTTTCTCTCAAATTATTATACCTTTTGCAAGTTAATAGTCGTACTTTGTTAAAGCAACAAAAGTAGACGAACTTTGATTTTTGATATACGCACTTCGTAAATAGGAGATTTCTATCAAAAGGTAGAGAGAAACAAATCACATATTCTTTATTCTCTCTTGGCCTTTATTTCTTGCTCATCATCCAGGTAACATTTTTTTTTAATGCGGATTTTTTTTTTTTTGTGCCACTGTGTAACTAATATTTTTTTTTTGAGGCGAGTGGAGGCTGAGTCAACCCACCAATTTCTCAGGTCATGATCGACAACTATTCATTCTAAAACTATGCAGATCAAGTCATTTCTCTTATTTTGATTATTTTGGGCAAGGCTGTTATTTTGGTTCCTATTTTTATTTTTCATCTTAGGACAATTAAACTTGATGTGCCCAATTTCCTTACAATAAAAACATGTCGTCTCAACCTTATTCTTTTAATCTTAAAAATTTATCTCATTTCCCTTATACCTATTATTTTTCTGATAATTGAATTGTCTATTGGGGATCTGAGAAGATGAACTTTTGGCAAAGTGGAATTCATTTGACTTCTTTCTCATTTTTCTCTCAGCTTCAATACTAATATGCATGTGAAGATTTAACATGGTTATCCTTTGTGCTTAATTGCTCAATATCATTACAACAGACTCCCAAGATAGAGGGAGACTGTTAAGGACAAATGACATTTGCATGCGATTGGGGACTGGATTCCCAACTGCAGCAAGGTCTTTTGCGAGCATTGCCATTTTATTGACATACTCGGTCCCTGAGTCTATTTTTTTCATTCTGCAACAATTGTATTTTTCTAGCAACAATTGTATATATGTCTCAGAAAGTGATCCCATACTTTTCAGATAAGGCGCCCATCATACTTTGAGTTGTAGTGTAATCCTCAAATACTCTAATTAAATCATCTTTCATAAAGCTCAACAAGTGGTCATAGTTATTTTATCATCTTCTAACCATTTTTCAAGTCGCCTTCTGGCTTGACCATTGGCATTAGACTCTAAAACTGGTATTTTAATTTTTAGGACATAATCTACCCTATCTTGAAAAGGAATATATCCAATTTTTCTTTTTCACATAGAAAAATTGGTCTCATTGAGTTTTTCAAGTTTGGATAGTTCTGACATGACTAGCCTAGATGCCATTTTAAATTTTTAGATAATACCTAAAGTTCAAAAAAAAATTAATTGCGTTTAAGAAAAGGTTGTCTGCTAGTTAACTCAATAGGATTGCCGACTCTCAGTGAGCTGAGACCTCAAAAAACAAATTCTCGAACAGTTTATGTTCACACTACTGTGATGCAACAAAAAATTAATAAAGTAAGGCAACAACTACTTTATGCCAAATCTTGTATAAAAATAAATTCATAAATATATGAATATGTTTTAGCACAAGAGAGAGAGTCTAAAATGATATTTTGATATTTTCAACAAAAATATGGTATTGCCTAATCATAAAAATAATGAATTCACAAAATCAAGATCATGAAATTTTCTAACTGAAAAAGACCCAAGCAAAGGATAATTATGCAATGCAATGACAATTATTATGCAAATAAAATATGTAGTAAATCCCTAAATTATAAGCCACGAAAAAAAATGCATGCAATTGATATAACAACCTTTACTGGAATAGTTGTTGTGTGCATAACAATTTTCAATAATCCAATAAAATTATGCACATATTTTCAGCAATAAAATATGGAAGAAAGAAAGGTGCAAGCCAACTAATTTTCAGCAATTATGTATGTCTTTTTCTTTCTCTCTAAAATTTCAGCAAACTTTTATTTATTTTTTTATTTTTATTTTTTTTATAACTATCAACAACAATTTCTATTGAAAAAATTATGAAGCTTGATCCCCAATTTAGAAAAAATTGTGTTCAAAACATGCGAGCCATGTATTTCTGGTAAATTAACTAATAAGCCTTTCCCTACAGGGAAAATGTCTATTGAACTACTTAGTCTTGTTCACTTTGATATATGTGGCCCATTAAATGTGAAAATACATAGAGGTATTGAATATTTCATAACATTTATAGACGATTATTCACGTTATGGATATGTATACCTAATTAGTAATTAATCAGATGCATTAGATCCATTTAAAGAATATAAAACTGAGGTAAAAAATCAGTTAAGTAGACATATTAAAATTCTTCAAATAGATAGGAGATGTGAATATTGCTTCGTCATATTTTATGAATTTTGTAAGGAGCATGATATAATTCACCAAACAACTATACCATATACACCACAACAAAATGGTGTAGTTGAAAGGAGAAATAAAATTCTAATGGACGTGGTTAAGTCCATGATGAGCCATTCAAATTTATCACCTCATTTTTGGGGTGAGGCTCTCAACACTGCAATATATATCATTAATCGTATTCCAACTAAATCTTTAGACTTGACCCCATATGAATTATGGACAGGTTAGAAACCTAACCTTACTATCTTGAAAGTTTTGGGTTCATGGGCACATGTGCTTATACCACTACAAAATATAAATAAAATACTAAGTAAAACTATAAAATACTCTTTCATAGGCTATTCAGAAAATTCTAAAAAGTATAGATTCTATAACTATGATACTAGATCATTAGTAGAGATACGCGATGTTCATTTCTTATAAAATATAGATGATGAAAATATTTTAAATCAACCTATTGAGTTACATGAAATTGATAAAGATAAGCGTCTGGAAGACCCTGTTTGTCAGACTCCCTCTGCATTTGTTGAGAATTATTCAATTGAATCAAATATACTAGATAGGCTTAAAAGAACTAAAGCCCCACTTACGACTTTAGAAGAATTTTATATATTTATGAATGAAGATAATTACTCTTCAATGAATGATGATACAATAGATGAACTTCAAAGCTACAGTGAAGGTATTAGCTCACATGACTCAGCTGAATGGACTCAATCCATGGATGATAAACTTGATTCTATTACAATAAATAAAGTCTAAGAGTTGGTTGACCTCCCTAAAGATAGAAAAGTCATCGGTTGCAAATGGGTCCTAAAGAAAAAGCTTAATGCAAATAAATCCACTGATAAAAATAAAGTTAGGTTGATAGCTAAAGGATTTACCAAAAAAGAGGGTATAGATTATGTATAAATTTATTCTTCAATAGCCAAATTTTCATCTATTAGGATCATCCTTACATAAATTTCATATTATAATATAGAATTATTTCATATGGATGTCAAAACAACTTCTTAAATGGAGAATTAAAAGAAGACATATGCATGAAATAACCAGAAAGATATGTAATTAAATGCCAAGAAGACAAAGTATATAAACTTAATAAATCTTTATATGGTCTAAAACAGTTTTCTAAACAATGGTACTTTACTTTTCATAATGCAATAACCGAAATTAATTACATAGCCAACCGGTTAGACCATTGTGTATATGTTTGGAACAGTGGGAGCAATTTTGTTATATTGTCACTATATGTGGATGATATTTTGATAGCCGGTAATGATATTGGTATGATTTACCATACCAAATCGTGGCTAAGTTCTCATTATGAGATAAAAGATATGGAAGAAGCCTCATATGTATTGGCTATTAAGATAACAAGAGATAGAAATTCACGACTTCTATGTTTATCTCAAGAAAATTATTTAAAAAGTGTTTTTAAAGATATTTAAAATAGAAAATTGCAAGCCCATAGATACACCTATTTGTAAAGGCTTGAAATTATCAAAAAAAATGTGTCCAACAAAATTGAAATTGAAAGAATTTCATATGTTCAAGTTGTAGGATGCACAAATCATGTTGTGTACAAAACCTGATTTGAGTCATGCATATGGTATTGTAAGTAGATTTCAGAGTAATAATGGGATGGCTCATTGGCAAACTGTAAAAATGATACTCAAATATATTCAGAAAACTAAAAATTATAAGTTAACAACTTAGAGGTTACTGGGTATTCTGATGCAGATTTTGCAGGAGACCTAGATGATAAAAAATCAACTTCAGGAATTGTATTCCTCTTTGGAGGTGGATGTATTTCTTAGTCTAGTAAGAAATAAGGTTGCGTAGCTTGGTATACTATGGAAGCCGAGTATATTGCTTGTAGCATTGCTATATCTTATGCCGTATAGATTAAATGCTTTGTAAATGATTTGAAGCTAGATATAGCCGACGGACCTGTTAAAATTTGTTGTGATAATCAGGCTGCTAGTTCATCAATTAAAAATAAAGCTTATAGTTCTAAGGTTAGCACATTGAAATTGATTATCATTGTATTTATGATATTATTAGAAAGAATGAAATAACTGTAAGTTATTTGCCATCTTCAAATACAATTGCAGACCCTTTAACAAAGAGATTGAGTGTAAAAATATTATCAAAACATGTAGCTTTGATGAGACTTAGAAATATTTAAGTCAGGAATTCTCAAATGGGATATTTTTTGATGTCTTGGTCATGAGAGGAAAAACCGCATAATGTGAAAAACCATGATATGATTTTTGATATTTTTTATTATGAGATGTATAACCACACTTGCATGAAAGCCTCATGACAAAAATATGCACATAAATGTTAAATTCATTGAGTGGTAAAGGCTTTATGATATTTCAATACATCAGTCCTTTATGACCAAGTGGGAGATGTTGGTACGTGTGTATGGCCATAGGCCCTTAAACGTGTAATATTTATCTCTCTTATATTTTAATGCTTATCACTAAAAATGGAGGCTTCTTAGAGAGAGAATGAGCCGTTATCTAACGGCTATAAAGTAACCACCCACTTCCCAGGATTACAAGGTCACTTTTTCTCAGAGATTTCAGGAGGAAGCCGAACGTTGGATAACGACCTCTTCCATCCCTCTTTAAGAAGGGTTTCAGGTCATGGAGAAATACACAAAAATTTACAAAGTTCTAACAGTTTTAGTAAAAGCTTGATCTTTACGATCGATAGTCTCACGACACTGCCCCTAATCCTAATAGTGGGTCCATCTCTTCCCTCAAGTTTTTTAACAATGGAAGAGGCACTTACTATTTTTTAGAGAGAGAAAAATAAGACAGGATGCTGAGCTGAGATAGTTTGGAGAACCCTATTGGAAGAGGCACTAACTGTTTTTTAGAGAGAGAAAAAGAATATGAAATGCTGATTTGGGATAGTTTGAATAATGTTTTTCTCTCTGATTTGGGATATTGTTCGAAAGAAAGCCCTAACTATACTGATTTGTAAAGAGACCGAGAAAAAAAAGTGGGCCTTTCATTTCTCGGAGAAACAACAAGCAAAGCTGAAGGATTTGGTTTGGGGAACTAATCGTATATGTACAATTGCTTGCTTCTGTAAGTTTACAGTTTACACTATATTGTTTATCTTTGTTCCCACATAATAAAGAACAAAATATTAATTACTTGGTCCTATAGTCACACTCTATGCTTCTCACTCATACTATGTTTTGAGCTCTAATTTGTGTCATAAACAGTATTTTCATAAAACAATTATCACAAATAATCACAGAAATCTGAATATATATAATTTTCTTTACACAATGATTAACTTTACAAAATGATTTGCTCTAAATAGTATTTCATTTACACAATGATTTTCTATAATAACAACTGAAATTTGCATCTATTTGTTTATGTTTTTAAAAAAAAAGGCAAAAAAATTCATACCTTCGATCTACAACTGTGGCTTTGAAGAACAGTGGGGATAAAAATTTATATTTTAGGTTTTTTTTTGAAATAATGTTTTTTTCAAAAGTAAAAAAATAGCCATGACTACAACACACAAAACAGGAAAAAAAAAAAAAAAAAAAAAAGAGGTATCTTTCAAACAAAAAATTATAGGTAAAAAAGGATACAAATATTTGGTATGATTTAAATCGTATTATAAAAAAACATGCATTAAGCGTTTTTATGAAAATTACACTATTTTTTACCGAACTTTTCAAAACGTCCCGTTTAAAACTGTTTCCATAAAAACGGCCATTAGTTGAAAAAATGGCCGATTAAAGGGCGATTTGCTAACGATCTCTTAAGGGAGTATAGCGTACGTGCTGTCAATCAACAAGGCCACACAACGCCCAAGTTCCAATTCTAATTAAATGTCCTAAGGATCTTTTGATCATTTTCTTTCAACGTTTTTTTAGGGGAGGGGGTTGGTTTGGTATTTGTCTCAATAACAGAGGTAATGTTCGTACATAAAATACCAAATCTCTGCTATTCAAAATATCAACGGTCTTAAATGCCTCAACCGAATTTCGCGCTCTCCCAAATTAAAATATCAATTATTTTTTGCGGCTTTTTTTAGAGGGCCATTTCCCTCAGCGCACGAAAACCCTAGAAACCAAGGCCCGAAACCTATGATGCGGTTTTCGTGATTTCAGAGACCAGTAATGATGAAGAAGCCTAGGATTTTATTACTGAACTCGATATCTTCCAGTTCCTTATCGGGGTTTATGGGAGAAAGCCCCAATCAATGTCAGATGAATTGAGAGTTTTTATGCTAATCTCCACTGGAGATTCTCCACCCATTCAGGTGCTGAATATGGGGTTATCATTGGTAGATTTGATGCTGCGTTTTAGGGTTTTTTATTGGGTATTTAGCTCCCGATTTGTTGAATTTCAGGTTGCAGAAGCCCTAGACCAGCAAGGAGTGGATACTAGGGCTTCATTTGGAAGTCATGTTTCATGATCTTAAATTCAAGGTTTTGTATGATACAGAAGCGATAGTGTTTGGTTCTGAATTACATCATTTGTTGAGGTACTAGTGAGACGAAATGGATACTCCTAGGGCTTTTGTGAATCCTCATAGATATGGAGCTGGAATTATATCAAAGATAAGTTTGGAGAACTTCATGTGTCACAGTAGTTTACAAATTGATTTGGGCGAGCATGTTAATTTTATCACTGGACAAAATGGAAGTACGTACCTCCTCCTCTTCTAATTTCATTGATCAAAATTGTAACCTTTATTTATTTATTTATATAGTTTGGGCCGTACATCGAATTAATGCTCAATGACTCATCTTTTTGGGCACTATGGGTAGTGTGATTCAGTACCATTGTTATAAGAATTGGACATTTGATTTAATCTAATATTTTTCGCGTGCACGCAAACACACACACTCTCTCTCTCTATATCTTTCCCTTTTTCTTTTCAGGTGGTAAAAGTGCAATATTGACGGCATTGTGCGTAGCATTTGGTATAAGAGCAAAGAATACACAGAGGGCTTCTTCAGTGAAGGAGTTCATAAAAACCGGTTGCAAGTAAGTTACTATCTGCAATAGGTCAAATGTCTCTGCGTCCATTTGAATTTCTCATTTTCTTGTATAGTTTCCAGTTTTTTATTGACAACTTTCTATTCCTTTTGTTCTGGAAGATCCAATTCCTTTTGCCGCAAAAGAAAAGGGTCCTGTGAATATTTAGTAGTCTTTTTCCATAGATTTTCTTTGGGTTGTTACCATGCTTTTGTTTTTATTGTCTAAGTTATACTTGATTCTCTATATTTTTCTCTGATTCTCTCTGTAAAATATGACAATGCTCTTTGACCTCCCCCCTCTTCTCTCTATCTTTGCTGCATAGTTTGACTCAAATAGCTTCATGTCACTTGGCTGAACATCAAAATGGTTCCTATGTTAGTGAATTTATGGCCATGTTAGTTACAGAAGAAAGTGCTTATGGACCTCTTATATGTTATATCATTACCTGATGATCAAGGTTGTACTATTCATATTTACTAATGAGAGCATATCATTAATACTCGTGATGTCATGTACCTGAAAACTTAGTGGCCCTAAATGTATGCAATGGAATAAGAAAAAAGGCAAAAATTTCAGTAAAGTGCTAGGATCACCTGCGGACCATGCTGCTGGTCCCGAAATTTTGAGTTTCATGCAGGTGGTCAGGGTCTTCAGCTATATTCTATCACTCTTTGTCTCTGTCTGTTATTTAGAAGTCATATGGTGGGGGCCAGATAGTAAGTGTATGGAAAGTATTTTGGTATATGTAAGAGGCTGTTCTTGCCAGTCCACTATTCAGAAGGTTGGATTATCTTTCACCTGTTAATGGGTTAAAAATGTATATCAAGTTCAAACGTGTTAGTCTGTTATTTCAAATTCCGACAGAGGTTAAAATATGCATTAGTCAGGAATATCATTGTTGGGGAAAAATATATGATATTTGCATTTTTCCCAGGTATCTGCGTGCGATTCCTATTTTGTGGACTACCTGTGATGATTTATGGAGGTGTTACAAGTACTGTTGATATTTTTGCTTATAAAAGATATTAAGGTTGGATCTTACTCATGGCATGTTTTATGACTGCCTAAGATCAAATTGAAGAGCTTTGTTGTTGTGAGCCTTAATAACGATTTCTTGTAACTTTCTGATGGAATTTTTTTTTTTTGAAGGGAAAACGACCATATTAGGAGATGTCTTAGATTTATGATCATTTATTTACCTATGAGTCCTTTCATGTCTCTCTTTGGGAAGAAGAACATCTGATTGCTCTTTTATAGCCATTTTTCTTGTTATTTTGTAGTTATGCAACTCTTTCTCTGCAGTTATGCTCTTGTGGTTGTGGAGATGAAGAATCAAGGAGAGGATGCTTTCAAGCATGATACATATGGCAATGTAATAAGCATAGAGCGCAGGATAACAGTATCATCTAGCACCACTGTCTTGAAAGACTGTAGAGGTTACTTTTCCACATCCATTGCTCGTTTTGATATTTTTTTAATGGCTTTATGTGCTAGAGCTGTAGGGTGATTTATGCTCAGCTGACTTCTTGACATCCTGTTTAATGCTAACATTGCCACTGCTCTCCTGTTGTTCCCAGTACATTGTGATCTTGCTCTACTATGAAACTTTAATTCTTGCATCGCTGCGCATTTTGGGGTGCTTTTCTCATTTGGTTTTCTTCTGAGGGTCAGGAGAATTGATTTTATGGAATTGGACAAAGATGTACCGACTTGTAGATATCCACTATCTATTCAGGTGTTCAATTTTTCAACTAGGATGTTCAATTCTTGATCATGTCACATGTGTTCGTGAAAGTCATTGTATCTCTATATTTGATCTCAAGTGCAATAACTGTTTGTGGTCTCGATCTAGTTTAAATTTTAATTGTTGCAGAATCAGGTATGAGTATGATACATGTACGTGCAATATTGTGCATGGGTTTACATGCCAGATTGCTGGCCAGAGGGCAGGTGACGGAATGATTGCATGTATCATATATGATGCGGTCCTTTAGATGGGCCATGGGACAAAATGACTTGCATAAGATGCTTTAGATTTTCGGAGGGAGGGAAGCTGGGAGCCTTAGCTAGTGCTGTTCCTAAGTTGGAGGAAGATGAGCAGTTGCATAATGGTTTTCCATGGGTCTAGGGATTTGTAGTGCCTTTGAAGAATAACATATGGACTATGAACAACGACTTAAGTAGAACATTTCTGTTCGGCTATTTAACTGTTGCTTTGTGCCCTTTTTTACTATAATTCTGGCCCTGTATGATGCACCGGCAAGCCAACATACAAGTTGGTCTCATCTGTGATCGAGGTGAAACACCTTGTCAACCAAATGGCACGATTGCCAATATGTGCCTCTTCTTGGTGGAGTATCGGCAATGAAAATGTTGGTACCGAACTGCCTTTGTGCATAAGCCTGCTTAGTGCAGCAACATCCATACTAGGGTTTTTGAAATGGATTTGACATAGATATACTGGATTCTGAACTATGATTGAAATTATCTTGTTGATGCTAGTGATGAGAGAGCCCCAAGGCTTTTGATTTTGCATCTATTCAATAGAATGTGAACTCTGTACAATATTGGGTTTTATTATGTTGCCTTTCGAATACCTTATGTATTGAGTGAGTAATTCATTGGTACTTCTTATTTGGGGCTTTTGATTTTGCATCTATTCAATAGATTGTGAACTCTGTACAATATTGGGTTTTATTGTGTGGCCTTTCGCGTACCTTATGTCTTGAGTGAGTAATTCATTGATACTTCTTACAATGTCTTTGGCAATGGGACTTTGCTCTGTGCTTGTTTTCTTAAATGCGTTCTTCAATAACAATCATCTTATTTCAGGAAAAAAGGTTGCTCATAAAAAAGGGGAGCTACATGAACTTGTGGAGCATTTTAATGTGAGTTTTTTCTCTTGCTTTTTGTGTTAGAGTGCCTTTTAATTTGCATTTTCTTTTTTTTATCTTTTTTTTCTTTGTGAAAAGAAAGTTTTCATTAGGATTGGTTGAAAAGATCATACATGTTTTTTTATTTTTTCTTTTGTTTGTCAACCTATAGCCAACCCCAAATAGTTAGGAAAATGCTCTGATGATGATGTTTGTCAATCTATCGACAAATGAAAGCCATGGGCAGGGGGCAAAAACCACCAGAGTTTGCCTTGATGTTAATGTGCAACTTTCTTGCAAAATTTAGTGTTTGTGTAACTGGTCTCCTCACAATTTCTCAAACAGCTGGACAACTAGGTTGATTTGCTTCTTATTTTTTTCTTACCAATTGATGTAGACAATGTAATGATCAGTGTCTCAAAAAGTTCTAGGTGGGTCCTAGGCGACCTAAGGGGTCTAGGCCGCCCAGCCTCGAAGCGGGCGCCCAGAACCTGGGCAGCCCAGTTGAATCCAAAAAGGATTCTACAGTCTCTACCAGTATATATATTGTACAAAATATAAAAGTAAGGTATTTTGGGCACATCATAATTAAAAGTATACTGCACATTAGCACACACTCCATAAGATAACCATAAGTCGTTCTATATCAGTGTTTCAAAAAGCGCTAGGCCGCACCTAGGCAGTTGGGGGGGTCCAGGCCGCCCAGCGCCTAGGTGGGTGCCCAGAACTTGGGTGGCTTAGTAGAATTTTGTTTTTTGGGGTTTTTTTCTCTCTAAAATAGACTCTAATGAACTTAAAACCCACAATTTTGTACCTTTAGTATTAAAAAATGACCCAAAAATGCCTTCAGCAAGGGGCATTTTGTCCCTTGAGCGGGGCGCAAGCCTTGGGTGGTCAGGCGACCGCTTAGGCGAGTTCCCGGGCGCCTAGGCGGGCACCCAGGGATATCCGTTTTTTTTGGGCGCCTAGGTCTGGACGATGCGCCTAAGCCCCCAGAATCGCCTAGGCAGCCGCCCAAGTGCTAGGTGGTCCGCTTTTTAAAACACTGTTCCATATCCAATTAAAACTTAAAATTTACCTAACCAAATTACCAAACCAAAGTTGTCAAATACCAAACCAGTGGAACTACAAATCTACTATCCATAATACACAACCAACAAGAAGAAAGCAAAAATGAAAGTAATACTTGAAGACTCAAAAAAATCTTCAATCAATGTTCAAAGTTTAATCATTATTCATCATTCATCATCAGAAAAAGTAGGGTCAGCCGCATTTGCATCATATTCACCGGAGTCATCACCCTCCTCGACATATTGGTCGTCCTCCTCTGTCTCTTATGAATCTACCTCTGCTTCCTCCTCTTCCTCCACCCTCGTCCTCTGTATAGAAGATCTAATGGCCCTAGGAGGGTCGGCTGATGTCCTTGAAGCATCCATGACCATGTCCTATGTCAATTCTTCATGCCTCTGGGCCTCGTCATCATCAACTAACCACTCCATAGCATTGTCCATATTTTTTGATCTGATGGGGTCTCTCTTAGCAAACCTGTCATTCAAGAATCGATTATACTTGATATAGACTAGGTCATTGAGCCTCTTTGATTCAAGCCTATTCATTTTTTTTGTATGAATTTAACAAAATCAAATGAAATTAATTAAAATCTATGGTTCATGTATTATTAATACAATTATACAAATTACCCTTACGGCCTTACCCCTTCAAAAGTACTCCAATTGCGCTCACGACCGGATGAGGAAGTGGTTAGGTTTAAGATCTGAATAGCCAACTTTTGTAAATTTGGAGAACTACACCCATGTTGGCTCCACCAATTGGCTGCAAAGATATAGAATAAAATCATAAATAAATAATAGAATTATAAAAATGAAACTTGATTACTTGAACTTGATGAACTTAAGAAACTTATTACTACTTGGATCAATTTTGGTCCTGTGCCTCATCGCCATTGGACTCCCAAAAGACTTTAATGAGCACTTGTAATTTATCAGTTTATCAGCACACATAATATTCTGGATATCAGGATCAGGGACTAGCACATTTACACACTTATTAAATCCAATCAGAATTATGTTATTTGTGTGTATATCCTTGTCGACATAAAAAAAAGTTGGGTTCAAATAATAACTAGCTGAATGCAATGGCCGATGTAGTTGCCTATCCCATTTCTCATCAAGAATCTCCCAAATAGGTTTGTAGCGGTTCTCATCATCATCAAAATTTTGGGTTCTCTCTTTTGCATTTCTCCATAACCTCATATATGTAACCCATAGAAGCCTTGTCACTATCAACCATGCGAAAGACTTTGATAAGAGGAGAAAATACTTTAAGAGCGCCCTTCACCCCTCGTCAAAAAAGCTTTAGAAAGGATAATATCTCTCACCTTCTTCTCAACATGATCCTTGGACCACTTGCATGCTCTCCAGTCATCCGAGGTAAGCATCTGCCTCAATTGCACTCTCCTCGAATGTATAATATTTAGGCATAAGTACCAGGTTGCAAATCTCGTGACCTCAGGCCTCACAATCTCTTTCTTCTTTGTAAATTTACGCATCATGCTGAGGGTGAGATGGTGGCTATAATTGAAATATGTAACTGGGTTTGCCTTCTTCACTGTTCCTGATATCTTGGTTAAACCACCAAAAGCCTCAAGCATGAGGTCTATACAATGTGCTGCACATGGTATCCAAGAGATTCTAGGATAAGCTATGCACAACAAATTAGCTGCAGCAACATTAGGAGCAGCATTGTCTGTGACAACCTGTACAACTTGGAATATGTAATGGGCATCATGGATATGATCAGATATATCAATAGACCTCAAAAAAACAATCCCTAAAAGACAATTCACAAACAAATTCATTTGACTTCTTCTCTTTCTATCATTCCAAGCATCAGTCATAATAGAAACTCAATATTGAGCCCATGCATCCTTTTTAACTTCTATAGCATCCAGTGTTAAAAAAAGCGGATCGCCCAGCGCTTAGGCGGCCACCTAGGCTGTCTTGAAGGCCTGGGCGATGGCATATAAACTGGGCGGTAGTCCTTGGGTGGAAATTAAGCAATATATGGGTTTTGTAAAAAAAAACAGGACCAAAATCCTTGTCATTTGAATAGATCTATTTCTGCTACTTCTAGAAGAAGTGATTCGGGTTGGAAGTATGGTTATAACCCAAAACCTAAAGATAAAAATTCTATAAGGTGTAATTTTTTTGAAAAAGATACCAATGACGGTATTAACCGATTCAAGAAACACCTTGTTGGTTTTAAAGGGAATGTTGTTTCTTGTAAAAAGGTTTATGAAGCTATTCGGGATGAGATTAGACAACTTCTTAATTTAAAAGAACTAGAAAATGATGAAAATAAGCCGTGTTCTACGGAAATATCTTCTCTAGGTTCTTCTAGAAGTGGTGATCCGAGTTGGAAGTATGGTTATAACTCGAATCCGAATGACAAAAATCGTATTAAATGTAATTATTGTGGTAAGGACACTAATGGGGCTTTTACCGGTTTAAAAAACACCTTGCCGGTATTAAGAGGGATGTTGTCCATGTAAAAATGTTCCTGGAGCTCCCAGGGAGGAAATTATAAAATATTTGAGTTCAATGAAGCACAAAAAGATAGAAAAGGGTAGAGCAGCCAAGACTCCTAGGGCCTCATCTGCACATACTAGTAAGATGGAGGTAGAAGAAGAGGAGGAAGAACCAGATTCAGAAGAAACAGATGAGGACAAGTGTTATATTGAAGAGAGAGATGACTTTAATGATAATGGCCTCGATTCTGATGCATATGATGAAGCTGACTTTTTTCCTTCTGATGATGATGATGATGATAATGACTGAAAGACACTTGGTGTTGAGTGTTGATTGTTGACTATTGTGTCCTAGACTGTATATTTTCTGAATTTTTATATATTTTATTTTTCTTTTTTTTAGTTTCTACTTTCTACTTTCTAGTTGTACTATCTAACTTTTGTGTGTACAATCTACAATGTATCAGAATATCAATGTATGCTTGTATGGTTTTACTGTTTTAGCATTGTATAAAAAATATGGATTATGGTCTTATGGATTATCAAAATTCTCTTCTCAATTTTGATTCTTTTTTTTTTTTTTTTTAACTGGGATTATGGTCTTAGTTTTTATTTATTTTTTCAAATGGGCCGCTCAGGTTCTGGGCGCTTGCCTAGCGCTTTTTGAAACTATGACAACATCCTTTGTGACACTCACTGCTTGTTTCAAAAGAGGCTTTGAAAGCTCATGGGTATCATCCCAAGCCCACATTGGGCAATTACCTCTACCAAAGCATAGAAGCTGCTTAGGCGAGCGGTATTGAAAGGAATGCTCGCCTCATAAAACCATGTAGCAATATAAAAAGTGGCTTTCTCTCTCTCTTCCTTCTTCAGTCTATTTTAATTGGTGGTTTGCTTAACCTTAGGGTCAGGCCGAGGCAAAAAACTATCCATAGGGCCTCTAACCCTAGGCTACTTACTTTGATAGTTCAATCTCCAAATTTGCACCTTAAAGATGCCTCTAAGGACTCAAAATCTTTTAAGAAACCCTCAATCGACTTATAAAACATCAAAAATTAAATCTAATATCAATGGGTGAGGTTTTGATCAATTTTGATCCTAAAGAAATCATAAAAAACTAGTTTTTTGGGTTCACTCTCTAAAATGGGTTCTAATGAGTTTTAGATTTCAAATGAGCCTAAAACCCACATTTTTGGCCTCTTGGTATCATAAAAAATGACAAAAAATGCCCCTACCGAGTGCATTTTTCGCCTCTGGGCAGGGCGCAGTCCCTGGGCAGTCGCTTAGGCAAGTTCTGGGCGCCTAGGGTATGCTGCTTTTTTTGGGCTCTTAGGCCTGGGCGATGTGCCCAGGCCCTTAGAACCGCCTAGGCGCTGGGCAGTCTGCTTTTTGAAACACTGGTAATGATTGTGAATGGTGTTTTTACCATTTGTCCTCCTTAGTCAACTTTATTTCGATAGTTTTCTGATGAAGGGTAGGAACTGTCAAACCCCCTCCACTTTAGGTTAGATATGAGCATATGTGGACTTGAACACTGTTAAGCGGATCGCCTAGGGCCTGGGCGGCCACCTTGGCTGATATCCTTGGGCGCCCGCCTGAACTCGCCTAGGCGGCCGCTCAGGGCTTGTACCCCACCCAGGGCAGAAATGCGGTTCCTTGAGGGTATTTTTGGGTTTTTTTTTAATACCAAATGGGCAAAATTATGGGTTTTAGGTTCATTTGAAACCTAAAACCCATTAGAGGCTATTTTAGAGAGAGAAAACTCAAAAAAAATATTTTTCTACTGGGCCACCTAGGTTTTGGGCACGCGCCTAGGCGCTGGGCAGCCTGGACCCCCTTGACCATCTAGGTTCCACCTAGCACTTTTTGACACAATGCACTTGATCTCACGGGAATCTCTTATGGACAGTACAACTGTTCATACTCCTTTAGAGCTTTGTATTTACATATGTTTATTTTGCCGTTTGTGGACTTTTAGTATGTAACTATCGCTAAACTGGACATATGTCATAACCTTAGTGGTCGGCCAGTTCCCTTATATTCCTAGGTTTTATATGATTGTGGTAAATACATGATTCACCACATTTGATCTATATTGGGCTGGGTTTCCCCTCATTATTTAGGCCTTCAATGGTCAGAGTATGGAAATTCAAACTGGTGGATGGTCGTAATCCAAGGTGGTTTAGAACAAGATTCTGTATTTCTTTTGGGCTGATATTAGTTCAGTTTGGGAGTTTGGTGCTGAGTACATTATGATTGTTTACTTTTGCCAATGAGATATTGTGTGCTTGTATCTTCTACAAGATATTAGATTTGCAGTTCTTCTACTATCCATCTCCATGGAGACAAAATGAGTGACTTTTTCCCTGTGCTTTCGATGACAGCACACAGAATTTGACTTCCATTTAACTAGATATAGGTTAAGGTTATTATCTCCCTTCCTTGTTTCATTTCTTTAAGAATGGTAGCCGATTTGTTTACTAAGTTGTTTATATTTCTTATGCCCCTAGTTTGAGTGTGGATGTTGTTTGAGAGTGTTTTACATTTTGTATATATTGTGTAATCAAGGGGATTTTTTCCTAACATTTTTGTTCTTCCATTTTTAAACTCCTCATATGGGTCATAGTGGTTTAGAATAGGATTCTGTATTTTTTTAGTTTTTATTTATTTTTATCAGCATGTAAGCTTGGTGCTGAGTACAATATGATTGTTTACTTTTGCCAATGAGATATTGTGTGCTTGTATCTTCTGCAAGATATTAGGATTTGCAGTACTTCTCCTATTCAACTCCATGGAGAGCTTGGTGCTGTGTGCAATATAATTGTTTACTTTTGCCAATGAGATATTGTGTGCTTGTATCTTCTGCAAGATATTAGGATTTGCAGTTCTTCTCCTATCCATCTCCATGGAGACATAGTGAGTGACTCTTCCCCCATACTTTTGATGACAAAGCACATAGAATTTGACTTCCATTTCACTATATATATATAGATTGAGGTTCTTATCACTCTTCCTTGTTTCATTTCTTTATGAATGGTAGTGGATTTGTTTACTCATCATTATCATAGCCTTTTCCCAATTAATTGGGGTTGGCTACACAAATCCTAGTTTGACATTCTGCTCTATTAAAGGCTATATCCTCAATGAGGTCATAAGTCCTCATATCTTTTCGGATTACTTCCAACCACATCCTTTTGGGTCTACCCCTTGTCCTTTTCAATCTTTCCACTTAAACTAACTTGCACCTCCTAATAAGTGCTGTATTGGGTCTGCGCCACACATGGCCAACCTACCTAAGTCTACTCTCTCTGATTTTATCGCGTATTGGTACCAAACCTAATTTTTTCCGAATGGATTCATTTCGAATTCTATCCGTTCTTGTCTTGCCATTCATCCAACTCAACATCCTCATCTCTGCTATACTCATTTTATGGATATATTGTTTTTTGTCTGCCCAACATTCCTCCCCACAGAGCAAAGTTGGTTTCAGACTTTCCTATAGAACTTGCCCTTCAATTTCATTGGTACACGGTGAGCACATAAAATTCCAATTGCACATCTCCAATTTGCCCACCCAACTCTAATTCTCTGTGCGATGTCTTCCGCAATCTCTCTATTTTTATGGACATCGACCCAAGATATCGAAAGTGTGGTCTTTTTGGTACTTCCTGGCCGTCAATTTTAACTACTTCCTTGTTTACTCCTATTATTACTAAACTTGCATTCCATATGCTATGTCTTAGTCCGGTTAATTTTAAAACCTTTGGATTTTAGAGCATCCCTCTAAAGTTCTTACTCTTTGATGATGCCGTTTCGGGTCTCATCGATCAAAACTATGTCAGTAGTTGATTTGTTGACTAAGTTGCTTATATTTCTTATGTCCCTAGTTTGAGTGTTTATGGTGTTTGAGAGTGTTTTACATTTGTATGTATTGTGTAGTCAAGAGGATTTTCTCTATCATTTTGGAGCTCATCATATGGGGCTATTTTGGTACTTATTTCTATTGTGTCAGTACATAAGTTTTGCCACATTCTCATATGGTGAGAATAAAAATCTACCAAATTGATCATGGATTACAAAATCCCAGGATTACTCAAATTCACAAGTTCTAATTGGAAAAATCCAGAATTTTATTTTTTACCCAGTTTTTGCCCCTATATTCTTGTTATCTTTGCGGGGTATTTCTGACAGTGACACTCAAAGTCCCCAAATATGAAAGTTTGCATGCTATCTTGGATGGCCTTTGCCCTTTAGAATTACATTATCTAATTTTTAAAGTCCTTAAAAATTCTAATTCAAGATGCAGAATAACAGTTGCAAACTTTAACTTTCTTTGGAATACCTGGTTGGACCTCATGCTCTCTTGGAAGCTCCATGAAAAATGAACTTTGTATTATCTTCCTGCGGTTTGGGTACAAGTCATTGCATTTGGCCCTAAACTTGAAACATAAGTGACACCCTACTTGGGTATTTTGGTAGTTATTTATTTACTTAGAGCAGCTACCAAATTGTTTTTCTGAAACCTTAGATCTAGATCCCTGAGATATTCAGGGCATCTGTATGATCACATTGTCACTTGTCAAGGTAGGTAATCAATCGTTAGAAACATGGAAATTTGGGGTTGCAATGTGAAACTGGATCCTTTGAGAAGTAATGATTGTTATCAATCCAATATCAGATCATTGCGTGTAAGTTATGATGATGGAATGATAAAATATATCCTGAAATCTAAATACTGAAATTCGCTTATTATTAAAAAATTACAAGAATAGCAATACCCTGTAGCATATGGTAATATTATGGAGTCAAACATCTCTTAGCATGGCTAATATTTAAGATGCCTAGGAATTTGAATAATCATTCGCCAAATGTGGCTTTTGCTGTCAACACTACAAATTTGCTTCTTTGATTTGCCCTTTCTTTAGTTTCCAATGGAACCTAATTAATGATTTTCAGTAGTTGTTTTGCACAATCTACCTTTTCTGTGAACAATATTGTTGGTTGCTCTCTACACCCATGTTTCATCATTTGATTTGTTTTTATAACATATGTTGCATGTTTGTTTGTACAATTTTTTTTTGCTTATGCCTGACAGCTGCTGCAATTTCAGATTGATGTGGAGAATCCTTGTGTTATTATGAGCCAGGATAAAAGCAGAGAGTTTTTGCATTCTGGGAATGATAAGGACAAATTTAAGGTGGTGACCATGGTTCTTGTTATAGCAGAATTCCTTTTTCAGATTTGATTCTTTGTGCAGTATTTTTCATACTGTAGTAGCAAGAAATTTCACCTGTGAACTTTATGACGTACAAAATTTTAAGCGCAACTGAAACAAGAATTGCCTCCCTTCTCGCTCTCTCATAAATCCTCATAACATTGTTTCATAAGTTTGTTCAATATGTTGCAGTTATTTTAAAGAAAGTGGTCCTGATATGTGATGATTTCAGTTCTTTTTCAGGGCTACTCTACTTCAACAAGTAAATGAGTTACTACAAAACATCAAAGGTCAGCTGGACGCTGCAAATGCAATGATAGATGAGTTGGAGTCTTCTATTAGACCCATATTGAAAGAAATTGATGAGTTGAAAGAGAAGATAAAGAGTATGGAGCATGTTGAGGAAATATCCCAGCAAGTAAATATTTTGAAGAAACAATTAGCCTGGTGTTGGGTATATGATGTGGATCACCAGATTCAGGAGGAGGGTGTGAGGCTTGAAAAGCTCAAAGATCGTATTCCTACTTGCCAAGCAAGAATTGATCGACAAAAGGTATACAATACATGACTTTGTGCTCAGTGACAACATGTTTTCCTCTATCTTGTCATCTATATGCAATCTGCATTTGCCGCATGTATTCATGCATGCATGGAAATTTCTGCAAGGGTTAATTGGCTTGGGGCTTTCTCGAATCCTTGGCTGGGTCACTTGGGGACTTGGAATTGGGCTTGGCAGATCTTCTTCAACATTTTCTTAGTTTTTGTTAAAGAAAAAATAGAAATTACTACAGAAAAATACAATATCGTAATATAATGTTTTACTTCTACAAGTAGGAAGGAGGTGAGGAATTGTTCGTGGCACCCCCTAACCTTAAAATAAGGTTAGAGATTGTTGCATACAGACAACTGAGTTTTGGTTTTTGACTGACATGAATCCAGATAATTGTATGGACTTGCCAAGTCCTTAATGACTTGTCCTAGTTTTTAAGCTTCCTGTTTGTGGCCTACCATGGTATTCATGGGATCTGAGGCAAGTTGACTTGGTTGCATCTCCAGTCTTCAAACTGCATATTGACATATGTATCATTATCATCCAAGCCTTATCCAAATTATTTGGGGTTGGCTACATGAATCAGGTTCTTCCATTCTTCTCTATCAAAGGCCATGCCTTCAGTAAGACAAAAGTCACTATGTCTTTTATCACTATTTCTATCATGTTTTTTTGGACCTTTCCTATGTCTTTTTAGAGCCTTCCACTTGAACCGTCACACCTCTTAATTGATGCTCTATTGGGTCTATGTTGCACATGGCCATCCCACCTAAGTCTACTTTCCCTCATCTTATCACCTATTGAAGCCACACCCAAGTTCGCTTGAATGTATTCATTCAGAATTTTATCCATTCTTGTCTTTCTACTCATCTCATTTACGCTCATCCTATGGATATGTTGTTTCTTGACTGCCCAACATTCCATCCCATAAATCATTGCTGGTCTTACAACTATCCTTAAAACTTCTCCTTCAGTCTCAATGGTATTGGTGATCACATAAAAACTCCGGATGCACATCTCCGTTTTGCCCATTCGGTATAACATAGGTACATGACTCATGACAAGATGTGGCGAAGTTTTACACTGACTCCCTACATAATCTATTGACAAACTTATGGATTTTTGAAGGTTGAATTGTTTATTTTTTCTGTAGGAAACATGAGATAGATCTATTTTACAAAATCCGGCTGCTTCGCTGCCTAACCCGTGGTGCACCGCCTTGGGGTAGGCAGGCGCCTAGGGCGGCCAGGCAAAAAGCACATCCCTTTGGGCCAAGGTGGGCGACTAGGCACTAGAAGGGAAACTTGTCCTGCCTTTTGGTGTAGATGGTTGCCGAGATGCTCCCTGGCCAAGGGTGCAAAATGGCCCTCATTAGGGGCATTTTGGTCTTTTTCATCCCTATAAGGGGGAGGGTTTTGGGGGTACTCTATCTCCCCTAAACCCTCTTTACTTGTTTGTCAGAAAGAGAAACTGAATCAAGATCTTTTTTTTTTTTTAAATTTTTATTTTGACATTTATTGAAGATTGAAAGTTTTTTTGGACCTTTCATTTTCTTGTGAAACTGAAAAACACAATCCAATTGTGCAAGACTTGGAGGGGTCACAAAAGAGGTGTTTCAACAACCAAGGCTCAGACTTCGAGCCACTGCATTGATTGGTTTCCAAAGATAAACATATTTCAATTTTTGGTTAAGGGTTTGGTGATATTTTCATATTGGATGTTGATTTGACTTTTCTCAACAATGGCTTTTGTTTGTGTTTTCCTTCAATTACTGATAATTTTTGCACATATTGACAGATTGTTATGTAACTATTTAGTGAATCATGCAATTTTGTATGAATTTTGGTTAAGTTTCAATCTTCTAAATTTTTTGTAATTCAATTTAAGTTTCAAACTCATACATACATGAGTTTAGAATTATACTACAAAATAACATGATTATACTTCGTTAAGTTCAATTTGGAGGATTTGGTATACAATCCAGATCCAAACATCCTTGAGGCCCCAAAGCCCACTCTTTTTTTAGGCTGCCTAGGACCGCGTTTGGCTGCCTAGGGGGCCAAACTTGAATTTTCCGATATTGGAACACTGATCTCTCTGTTGATTTTTTGTTTGAAATAGTTTTGTGCATATAGTCTTCACTTTGAACTTTGGACTGATTGCGGGTCGATGGATCAAGAAGGAAGGTCCATCTTTAGAGAATTGGATAGTTTTTAATGAAAGTTCTTGACATTGTTTTGAGATTTGATGCAACGTATGTCTGACGCTCATGGGGATGTATCTTGATGTTTGTTAGGGTAACTGGCATGTGTTGATGAAAGCATTTATCTTTTTAGACAATAGTAGCATGAACCTGAGAGTCACAGCTCCTGGTGATTATTGTTAGTGTTTTTATCAAGTGAAGATTCAAGGTTGTTTTGCCTGAAAAATTGCCTCATCAATTTTAGTTTAGGGAATTGAGCATTCTTAGGGTTTTGAACCATAGGGAGTGGAAACCTCTTTTGCCCCAATATTTTGGGGTTTGAAGCAACAGCAATGAGAATTACCTAACCGTTTAGAGGGCATAAAATAGAGGCATCGAGGGAGGGAGATCCTTGAGAGAGAGTTCTGATTGTTATGGGGTTGAAGTACTATAATTTGTTGAAGAGATTCCATGTTTTAGGATTTTGAGCAAGGGGAAAAAACTCAGGATCTATTGATTCCTACTCACGTCTTTTCTAGTTATGTTGAAGTACAGAGTTGTTCTTTTGGTAAGAAATTTCTTTTTTGAAGGTTATCAAACAAGATCAGTTGTTTATTTGTTGGTTGGTCAAATTTTTGAGCTTTTATTTTTTGATTTTTAATTGCTTTTCTAACTGCTGCCTAAATCGATCTCTTTCTTCTACTTATTATGATGCCCTTTGTAATGAATGAATTTTTATTTTTTTTATCCAGAGTCATGTGCTATTTGATAAAATTCACAAACATCTGTAGGTTGGTTTTTGGAACCTGAAGCACGATCTAATTGAGATAGTTGAATGTTCACTTGAACATTGGAAGTACAGGAGTCACCTCCTTTTGAATTTTTTCTTGTTGGTGTTGTCTTTTGTGATTTGAAATACAAAATCATTTTGTGTAATATTGTTCAGGTTTCCATGTTGTGGTGTCAGAGTTTGTGAATTGTTTTGTATGATTATCTGTCTTATGCTTGTTTTATTTGTAAAGCTAAAGCTAGAAATTGTAATAAACCTATGACATTTTCCCCGTGGATTTACTTCTCAGGAAAAAATTGATGAACTTAAGGGTCTTTTTCTTGAAAGAAAAGGTGATATTTCCAATATGATGGAGAAGACATCAGAAGTGAGAAGGTTACAGGGGGAACGGCAGCAGAATCTTTCTAAGGTGCATTCAGATTCGGTTAATTAAAATAGGGGTCTTTGCTAGTGACTGCTATATTTGAAGTGACACTGAGTTTTAATTATTATTATTTATCTGTTCATTTACAAATATGCTATTGAACTTGAAAGGTCAATATTGGATACCTACTCATTCACATTTTTAGGGGTCATGCATCTTCTCCATATAAAGAAACTTGAAAACTGTAATTTTATTCGTTAATGTCTTTTAGTTGGGTTGCAACTGGTTTTTTTATTCTATTTATTTCAATCCTTGATTAATTCGTTATTATCAATAACTTGAATGTTGGTTTTCTTTGCCTTCCTCTAAGCTGAAGAATAAGTTTTCCTTTTATGAATATATATTTTTCACACAATCAATCTAAATAGATAGAGCTGATTTGTTCACCGTGGAGCATGCAATTAAAGGTGCTATGTGATCCTCAAAGCCAATCATGTTTAATAATATAGTTTTTTATATACCTTTTTCTGTTCTTATTGTTTTTTCAATAGGAAGGTTGACGTTAAACTACCATTAAACCTGCGGTCTTTGATTCTGTATGGATGCTTTCTTGCTCTTTTTACTCATGGTGGTACATTAGTTGGCCAATTTAGATTATTGAATGTTACAATTCATGAGGATTTGCTCACCAAGTTGAACATTCTTGAGAAATTAGTGTTTCAAAAAGTGCTAGGCGGCCGAGGGAGGGGGGGGGGGGGGTTCAGGTTGCCCAGCGCCTAGGCCGGCGCTCAGAGCCTGGGCGGCCCAGTAGAAAGAAAAATATCTCTACAGTCTAACAGTATAAGTATAATTGTATAACACATAAGAATTAGGGATTTAGGGCACATCAAATGTATAGTATACAAGTCCACATAGCACACACTCCTCCATACTCTACAACCATAAGTCCATATGCAATTATCCATAGTCTGATAGTCTACACTCCACTGTCCACACATAGTTAAAACTTTGATTACTCAATCTCCGAACTTCCACCTCTAAGATGTTTCTAAGGACTCAAAATCTGCTACCCTCTCTAATAGATTTATAAAACATCCAAAACTAAATCTCATATCAATAGGTGATGCTCAGATCAATTTTTCGTAATCCTATGAAATCACCAAAAACTAGTTTTTTGAGGTTTTTCTCTCTCTAAAAGAGGCTCTAATAGGTTTTAGGTTTTAAATGAATCTAAAACCTACAATTTTACCCTTTAGTATTAAAAAAATAACCAAAAAATGCCTTCAAAGAGGAGCATTTCTGCCCTTGAACAGCCGCCCAGGGCTGGGCACCCAAGCATATCTTGTCTAATTTGGCTGTCTAGGCTTGGGTGTTGCGTCCAGGACTTCTGGACCACCTCGGCGGCTGCCCAGGAGCTGGGCGGTCTACTTTTTAGATCACTGTGAGAAATAAAGGTATGCTGCTAAGAAAGCAAATTATATGTATTTATTATATATCCTGTTTGAGATAAGTGGTCAGCCGATGTAGAGAAGTATATAATAATGTTTCCTTACTGATTATTTGACACAAATGGAGTCCAAGAACATATATACAGTTATATGATTTTGTCATGCTCAGAGCATGCAAATCTGTGATTGAGTATTTATCTCAGCTTTAAATGAAATACCTTGGAAAGCCATTTTGGGTTATTGTTCTATCTCAATTGGATAGGTTACTTGCCCCTCCTAATTTTCTTCCTTTCCTTCTTGTTCCCCAGACTGTGACACTGTTGTTAAAAAAGAAGTTAAATCATAGAAGCAATGTATACTGATGTCCATGGGAAAAGTAGAACTGCTTGAGTTAGTCCCAATGGTAGATTAGTATCATTGTTTTGTTTTGTGTAGTGGTCTTTCATCCTGAATGCCTTCTACTCGTATTTTTAAGCATCAATAAAAAGTTTTGTTTTGGTTGGACAGAGGCATAAAAAGCACTTCACTGAGATCATTGTTGTAGTTCTCAGACTTAATCTTTGTCCAACTTGAGAAGCTCTTTTGTCAAAGGCTTCAGAAGTTTTCAGTTTTATTTCACTGAGCTATGTATCTTATTCCTGAATTAAATTCAAACGTGCAAATTACATACAACTTCTATCGACTATAGGACCTTAGGCGATACTGGAGTGCATTACTCCACATGTATGTCGACTTATTGATAACTCCAGTCCACAGGTCCACAAGTAAGGCTGGTCAAACTATGACTGGCCTTCAGTTGCAGGCAACTTGTACCCTGAATGGGGCTCCTGATTTAGAGTCATTCCCATGATTCCTTTTAAACCTTCCTAATACTAATATTTCCTTACTTCTTTATCTATTCCTGCTCCTGTTCCCACTGTTCTATGCATCCGACCATCCGTAGATTCATGCACCTTTATCAAGCAATCACCCATATCCAAATTTACACGCTTTAATCAGTATCAGGATGAGGTGACTTGACTCTGTCAAGTCAAGTAGGCTTGGCTTGCAGACTTGTTGAACACGGTTTTGAGACATTGCCATGAAAGTGCAATTTTCAATAATATTTTAGAGATCCACAATCTCATGCGAGCCGATTGTAACTAGCACACTAGGAACGCATATTTAAGTTCATAATTAAAAGGGTATTTTTTAAGCCTATTTGCATCTTTTTTTCATGCATATCTGGGAATTTGTTTAGTGTTTGCTACACAAAAATTGACTTTGGAAAGTGTGCTCTTCTATTTTACTTCTCACTTTGTTCGTGTTAGTTCGGAGATTTATTGCCTTTTGCTTCTTTTCCGCACTTTCTCTTGTATTTTTATTGGTGTGGACTTGAGATAACCTCATCTTCTATGAATATGATTCATTTACATGGGTTCATTCTTAGCTCTCTGTGTTATTTGCCTCTTATGAAAAACATCTTTTTTCATACTATCAGGCTACAAAAGAGAAATTTGAGCTAGAGGAGGAGATGGCACGGAGAACAAATATGATTCGGAAGTTGTTAGATAGTGTTAAACGGATAGAACAACAGATTCTTGATGTTCGAGACAAACATGTTAGGGATACTCAGGTTGTTAAAGGCAGCTGGATTCTTCATTCCTCACGCTTTTTAGTTCTTTGAGATTTTAATATTAGAATACCGTTTTGCTTTGGTTTTCTCTTCATTATTTATTGATATCATTTGTAGTTGGGGATCAGGCTTGGATGGTAGTGATGATGATGATTTGTAGCGTAAAAAAATTGTTGTTAAATGCCTCTGATTCATTTTACCATATCAGTTCCTGATCAGTTTGCTGATTTTTATTAATATCTAACATTTAATGCAAAAGAGCTAGGAGTTATCACTTGCGTTAGAGACTTATTTTGTTTTTTCTTTGTTTGGAATTGCTTTATTTCTACATTATTAGCTCATGGCCTGAATGCTCCTAGACAAAACTATCTAGAGAGATTTGTTTGCACGTACACTCTCTTGAACGTGGCAAACAAATTTTCTTAAAAAAATAAAAGAAAAACTAGAAAATTGATTTCTTTAGGAGAGAAAATTCGGTGAGAGTGGGCTGTCCATTTTAGGTCCAGGCCTTTAAGAATTCAAAATCAATAGATTTGTTTTCTAACATTGTTCATTCGGTGATAATGAGGGCATATATGGAATTTTTGTTCGAACAGTTCTCCCTAAGGCCTCCATCGAACACCATTTTTTTCTTTCTTGAAATGTACCGCCTGTACTCAATTAATTCTTTCTCTCCTAAAAAAACCATTTCATGGTTTTTTGTCATATATTTTTGTGAGCTTGTTTGATGGGATGAATATGGGTCCTCTACAAATTTGGGATCTAACAGATCCGCCTAGGTCTCTGAAGAAGTTATGAGATGTGACCTAATGCTTGAGCAATTATCTCATAGGAGCATGCAACCATACTCCATCTCTCTCTCTCTCTCTCTCTCTTTCTTTCTACATACATACATACATATAGACATGCATACATATATATGCAGTCAGACGCACATATTGAGAATGTTGGCTTACATATCCATTCACTGTTTGATTCAGTTGTTTTGTGTCTATGAATGGGAAGCCTGTTGAAGAAATGCTGGGATTGCAGTTGTTTATTATTATTATTTTGTTAGGTCAGCTTAGAAATCAAACTTGAGATTTAGTGCTGCTAACCACTCAAGCCCAAGCCCCATTCCTAGTTATTTAATATTCCTCAATAGAGGAGTAGTGGAAAATGTATCTTGTGATTTATTGCTCTATCATCTGTCTATGTTGTAGGCTGAAAAAAGCGAGATGCAGGAACAATTAGCCAAACTTCATGAAGAGTTTGATATCGCTACTTCCAGACTTCAAGGGTTTGCTTATATTTTCATATCATTTTTTAGTACTGGTTATTTTTGCTATGAAAAATGGGGTGTTGCACTATATATGGTGTTTCACATTCTAATTATTTATGGTTACTCAGGTTTAAGGAGGAAGAGGACATGCTAGATGAAAAACTAAGAGATGCAACTAGTGCTGTCGAGGAAATTAGTGCAGAGGTGTGTTTTACCGTCGAAATTGGTAAACTGGATTACTGGACAGTCATTTTATGACTTGTTTCCTAGTGCTAATAAGGCTTAATTAGTGAGGATTGGTTGGTGGGAATATTTTCTGTATTGATTATGGGGAGTTTCATGTCTTTTGCTTGTATTCTGTTCCAGTATTGCACAATGGGATTTTTTGTTTAATACTACTTTATATACAGATTCAAGAATATCAGACCAAGTACAGGGAAATCAATGCTCACATCCGTGATCTTCAACGACAAAAAACCAACAAGGTCTTGGCTAATAATTGTTTCATTTTGTTGTGCCGCTATTATCATGCATTTGAATATTACCAAAGAAAATGGAGTGCCTCATTTACATGCGCCCATGCACACATGATTTGTAAGACCTTTAAATGTGTGTTGGTTTACACTTCTTCATGCTTGTTTAGAGAGATATAGTTGCACACATGCATCCCATATTTATAAATGGTATTTAATATTTAATAGATGTCTCTGCATTTTTGCCTCTCTCATACTTTCCTTTTTTGGTCAGGTGACTGCTTTTGGAGGTGAGAGAGTGCTTCATCTTTTGCGAGTTATTGAGATGCACTATAGAAAATTCAAAAAGCCTCCTATTGGTCCGATTGGTGCTCATGTGGTGAGAGCCATATATATAAATATTTGCATACTACAAATTTGTTAATAATGTATGCAACTTGTGTTTGATGACCTAGATGCAGTAATGTATATTACCATTTGGTTCTTGGCATGCAATTCGGGTAAACCATCTAAATTCATGCTATTTCAACTTTGGAAGTTGATTTAGAGCATTAAAAGCTATCAAAAGAAGTTTAAATGCATGTAACAAGGATACATGAGTGGTTTTCTTGTCACTTGAGGAGATGAAGTAATGTCAAGATTACCCACTTTCACTCATTGTTCATCTAGGATAAGATATGGCTATACGATGCGTGCACGCATGCGCGTGCATGTGTGCCTATGAGGGTTGAATGGGAATTCCACTTCTGTTGTCACTGTTCTCTGTATATGATGTGACATAATCCCATCTATGGTTCCATTTCTCGATTACTCATTTGCTGTTGTAGTATAGACTTTCATATTTGAATGATGGCTTCATAGGGGCCCTTTCTCCAGTATTGCTCTGCCATTTCTCTTGTTTTACATGATTAGTGACTTTCATCTACAACTGCAGCTCAATTTTCATGATCACATGGAGGAGATACTATAAGATGAACTTGGTCGAATTGTGACTGGTTTTAAACAACTTTTTTCCGTAAAAAATGTTGTAAATTACTTCAGGAACTCTGCTCCCTGAAATCTCGGTTTATGTGTTTGTTGTTTGCACTATTGCTTGGTCTCCTTGGATCTGCTGTGTTTCACTATAGAAGTTTCTTTCAATAATTTTAGTTAGCTGAGTGATTCTTTGACTCTAGAAATGATGGGAATTGACTCTAGAAATGATGGGGATTTTTTGGTGACACTATTCTTTGAAGACTTTTTTGCTGACCTTTGCTACCATTTAAAGCCATGTGAGTGATTGTGGGCCACTTGAATGAGAATAAGCTTTTTAATTGAGTTTATATTGCAGTCATATATACATAAAAAGGGCAAGGTAGATAGCTAAGAATTATGAGCACTTGAATTTGTTGTGTTATTTTGTCATGTCTCTATTACTTATTATTTGAGAAATATTGCTTTTGTTTTTTATTGTTTCGAACGGTATTCTCTCATAAGAGCCCTGGAGACCAAACTTAGTGTATGGACAACAAAAACATTCTCTTTCACACTCATGAACAAGATTTCTTCTGAGTTTAAGATATGCTTCTCGCCATCTTGCTTAGGAGTTGGGCTGGCTGGATTGGCAAATTTATCTTGTATCTGTGGTACCCTACGATGGATACTATATTTAAGGAAATTATTTTAGTACACAAGGATGGTTCCCTCAATGTCTTTTTGATTTATCATTTCCTTTTGATTCAGTATCCTATCAAGCTGAAGCTTTGAGAGAATTGATGGTACTTTGAACTGTTTGAAAGTTCCTTAGGCTCTTTTGGACATGCTTATTAAGGAATTTTCTTCTCATCTTTGTGTATTGTTCTTGTTGGTTTTTTCTGGGAGCAAGGAGCATGTTCATCCCACATGCCTATATCTGACTTTAATTTTATACACTCTGTTTCTGTGATTTCAGGATAAATGGTGTACTTTTTTTTTTGAATCTGTTAACATTGTATAGATGGAAGGGATTACAAAGACATTCGAATACAAAAAAATGCCAAAAGTCACCGAGAAAGGTGACAGCTGGATGCAACCAGCGAAGAAAGGAAAAAATAAAAAAAGGGTGACACATGCCCTCGAAAGGAAACCAAAAAAGGCCAAAAGAGAGGAAAGAAGAAAAGAGGCAGTATTTGCTGGTTCCAATTTTTCTTTCTATGCATAATTTCTCTGTATTGTTTCACAAATGTCATGGAGTGCCGGCGTCCAAAATAATGCATGTTCTTTCTAGCATAAACTTATTTTTTTCCATTTTGTTGAGGGGTTTTCTCTGGTGGATCATACCATGTAATTTTGCAAAATCTTGAAATTCTTGGACTTAATATTTTAAAAACTCGGCGAGTCGAACTCAGACTCGTTCGAGTTACTTTGTCCTAGCACGGCGCTTTGTCTTGTTGAAAAACCTTGGGAACCGGCCAAGTCTCACCAGCTCTCTAGGTTAATGTATTAATTTTTTATAGGCTGAAGACTTGGCTAAGTCAAACGGTCTTACGCTCGGGATGTGCCTGGTTCCATGCCTAGGACTTTTCAATTATTGATTAGATGCGTATATTGCACCATATATACAAAGTTTTTATGGATTTTTCAAACTGGGTCTTAATCATGTTAAGAGAAGCAGCAAAAATATCATAATCTATGGACTTATTTTTCATTCATCGAGCCCATATTTGGAAAATCATTTGCAAAGATAAGAAATAATAAGAATAGATTTCAGAAGAATATGCCTTGTTGAGTTATATGTAAATTCTATACATGTCATGCACATATCCATTTCAGAGACATTTTTATAATGGGTTACATTTATGTCCATGAGTTTAACTCATAAGTGTTATTTAGGAAACTATAGTTCTTACTAGAGTTTAAAAACCTTGATCGGCACGGTGAACTGGCTAGTTACTAGGCCGATCCAGATCTGCGATCCTCCCAGCTGATTGGGAGAATAGTAAAACATTTTTATAATTTAAAAATAAGAAAAATATTCAAGAAGTAATTTGGGTAGGAACTGGACAATTTGGCAATTCCTTTTGCCCAATTCTCTACCAGAACTGGACGAGTTCCTTAAACCGGGTTGGTCCCGCACCAATTACAATCCAGATTGCTGTTTCCTGATTCGGATGAACAATTTTTGAACCATGCTTTGATAATGAATTACATTTCTGTTTCTTGCACATGGTTTGAACCGTGCTTTAAATTATGTGCTGGTTTGAACCATGCTTTGACAAAGACCACACCATTTGAGCCAGGAAACCTCTTTTAGATGGGCAGGACTGCATTTTCCAAGAATCAGAAAAGTAGAAATCAGGGGATCATCTGTGGACTAGCTTTTGATCTATAGAAACATAAGATATCAGTTGTGATAACTTACGGTTTTCATGTTACCTTGGCTTTTGCTTTGTTACCATTTAGTATTTAGGATTTTATAGTAAAGACATTGTTTTTCCATGTGAGGCATAAGCTTCTTAAATGTTGTTTACAATTAAAATAAGAAACAATGTGATGTCCTTCATATGAAAAAGTGAAACATGTCACCTCTGAGCAAAGGAACTTAATTTCCTCTGTGTATATCCTATTGATAATTGAGATCAAGTCATTCTAAAATTTTTTAATAAGTAGATCCTGTGCCAAGGAGCTTATCAATTGGGGGATATGAGGTTGTCTCAATTGTTAGTTTTTGTTGTCACCTTCTTCATAATGCTTCTTATTCTATTCATTCACCATGTAGATGGGTTTGTTGCATTAAATTGTGGTAGGTTTATAAGGACATGAGTTTCGCAATAGGTAGGTTTATTGTTCTTGTAAGGGGTCTGGACAAGGGTGGACACCTTTTGCAGTTTTAATTGGAAAAGTTGTGCCCACCTCTTCTTACTCCCTTTATCAAATGTGTCTTTGGCATTTTCAATAATTGAGTATGAGACACAATTAAAATTCATCTGCCCCAACTTGGGACATAGTAGCAGTTTTATTTTTCTTCATCATTAAAGTTAATAGCTTTTCAATTTAATATGCCATCCTGTTCTTTTAGTTCAATTTGCTACTTGACTATTTTATCAAATGCTGGTGTATGGTGTGATCACGTGCTATTTTCAGTAATTACCCTAATGATTAGCAGGGATGTTGCAGGTCCAGGTTTGGACTTGCCAGGTGGACTTGACGGGTCGGGTCCAGGTTTGGGTCTAGCCTGGACCTAACGACTTCGGAACCTGATGTGTATGCATTTATAATATTTTTATGCTATGTAACATTGTTAATATATTTGTGTAATATAAAAATACATTTCAATTTTTGATCTGTACTTGTCCCTTTCTGGTGTGTTGGGTCTAGGTCCAATCAACCTGGACCATACCGTGTCTGGCTCCTCCTTGGACCTAGGTGGGCTAGGTCAACCTGACTCATTTGAAATCCCTAAGGATTGGCTTCATTTTTCTTAGTAACATTAAGAACTGCAAGCATATGGTATTTTTATGTTATTGTTATTTGGGATTTTAATATTATTTGTTTTGGTTTGGATAATTTTATTGAGTTCTGTGCCTGTATTTTGACATTTTTCTTTCTTTACTGGGAGAAGAAGGTAAACATATGTTGTCTAATGGACAAAAGTTGAATCTCTGATCTCCTTATTAACAGATTAGGTGTTGAACCACTGGAATGTCTCTAGTAGTTTTTGTTAATATTATCGACCTTGTTGTCATTGATTTTTAAAATATCGTGTATGACACCCATTTCATGCCAAAATTTTGCAGTCACTAAAAAAGGATGACAGCTGGGCGCTGGCAATTGAACATGCCATTGGAAAGTTATTAAATTCGTTCGTTGTAACGGATCATAAGGATTCTCTTCTTCTTCGAGAATGCGCTAGAGAGGCGAATTACCCAAATCTTCATATATTTATCTATGACTTTGACCGGCCTTTGTAAGAAGACTTGACTTCATACAGCTCTCTTTCTTGACTTAACTACTTAAATTCTCTATTTTTTTTAGTTCTGTAATATCATGTTTCATAATTTTGAGCAGGTTGAATATTCCAAGTCACATGCTTCCCAATACCAAACACCCGACGACCATTTCTGCGATTCATACTGATATTGCTACTATATTCAATGTCTTGATTGACCAGGTTGGTTGATTGATTCTTCTTTGGTTCTTTGGGCATTTTAAATGTCTCAATTGACTTTGTCCTTTTTTGTCTGTTGAAATTGTTTATTAGTAACGTCACATTGTGTTTTATTTGATTTGAGTTTTTTCTTTATATTTTTCTCATTTAAAAAGTTGATAGCAACTTCACATTCATGGTGATATGATTGGTTGCAATAGAATGATCTAGACAAGAGAGGTATAGCACTAGCAGACTAAAAATTGCTCATACTACCGACAATTATCTCTTAATTGAAAGATGCAATTGAAGAAGTAGTTTTGGCATTATTAATAAACGCAAAATTCCTCTGTTGAATATATTACCCAGTTTTCTTTTCTGGGTTGCTTGGTTCACAACGTTACTATCTATTGCATCCTCTAAATCTCTTCCATAAACATAATTTCTCATATGCGATGCCCATAGAGAAGAACTTTTCCACTAAACTTGTCAATATGACTTCTGTTGGAAAACTTGTGTTTTCTTAATGTTAAGAATCATGGAAAAAGAATATCTTGTACCAAATTTAAGCCATGTGCATGTGAAGATTGGTATCTGTTGCAACTTCCCCATATATTTTCTTAATGATCAATATAGTAGACCTACCCCCAGAAATTTTTACAAATAAGGGTCTCAGTTCATAGAATTGAAAAAACCCCAAAGCTAGGAGTTTTATACAAATATGATTTGTATAAAATAGAGGTACTCGTTAGCGAATATCCAAACGACCACAACTATATCCTTTGGAAAACTTAGATAGAGAGGATTCACCAATGGAAAGAAATCAGGTCTGCGAATTCAATTTGTACGTCTGTAAGGTCCACATGGAATTAAACAAAAGGGCTGAAAAGAGGTAATCAGATGCGGCCACATAATGCATTATGCTGCTGCATCAAAGTTGTGTTGCACTTGATTGCACTGCATATGGCAGCCTAGGTAGTCTTGCAAGATGCACCACCCTATGTGGCCCATAGCCCATGTTTGTGGGTGCATCACACCATGTAATGCACTTGCATATGCAGAGCCTGGTCATGATTGGAAATAATACCCACGAGCTTATTTTTCCCTCCGCAAAGGAGGATATGTTTTCTTTTTTGTGGGGTGGGGGGTGTGGGGGTTCGGTATAACTATAACCCTACGAAAACCCTAAGAACTAACATTTCTTGAAATGAAGAGGAATAAAATAAAGATTTCAAAATTCTCTGTTTTTTGAAGTTTCTGGCAAAATTTTTAGATTTTTTTGGCAAAACCATTGAGTTGATTCATGCTGTCTTTTGAAGAATTCCAGGTGAAGTCTTATCGAGTTATCGAGAGTATAAGGGAGCAAGGAGATTTTCTCTCTATTTTTATGTCGTAAACTTTTGGTTGTTGGATGTACTTGGAAAGTACCTCGAACTCTTAAATATTTTGCTTCTTGCCACAATGCACTTAGTTGTTAAATCAGAACTTTCTTTGAGTGCTTGTTTGACATAATACTCATTCTTTTTTGTTCTATGGTATTTAATTAATGAATTGAGTCATTTTATTTTACATATAGAAAAATAGAGAACATATGTCTCTCTCGCTCTCTCTCTCTTTCTCTCTTTTTTTGTTTTTAATGTTAACTGTTAGTAGTGGGTTAGCAATTTTTGAAACTGTTAGTAGTTTTCGAAAGGGGTTAGCGTTGGTAGGAATGGAAACCAAGTCAGTGACTTGGACAACATATACATTAGGGACAAATTCTAAATTAAAATGCTTACTATCGTATAACATATTCATGTTGATTTTTTGTATTCTTTAAATTTATTTATTTTAAAACTTGTATTTATTGTCTGCATTGGAAGTCATGCACCTGCATCAAGGCTGCATCGAGGTGCATAGCACATTGGACCCCCCTAGCATCTCGAGTCTGCATCCTGAATTTTATAACCTTGGCTGAGATGATGTTTTTACTGGTAGAAATTAGGTAAACAAATATTGGTTTAGGGTGTGCACTTCCCTGCCAAGTATGGAGGATTGCTTTTCACAAATTTTCAAGATTGAACAAATTTGCATTCCGAACCTACAGTTGTCAATGGGGAACTGGGATAGATGGTTGATTCAATACCGATTGATTTTCACAGGGCACTGATTCTGGATATGGTTTCATTAATTTCTTCTAAAACTTCACTGATTCTAAGCTTATTAGAGTTGTGGATGCCAAGGATTTTGTGCCCACCTCTGTTACTATGTGGGTACATGAAATGCTTAAGAGGAAAGGAGAATAGCATATCATTTTTTTTTCTTTTAGTGCGAGTGGAGTAGCATATCATTGACTAAATAGTAACAGAATGTTTGACGTTCTCTCTTATATACAATGCTTTTGGGATAAAGGTTAAAGTACCCCTGCACAAATTCTTATGTAATACATATATACTAATATACAAAAGAGTACATATACACGTTCTTGAATAGTTTTGGAAGGGGCATAGAGGAAAAGACTTCAAAGAAGGGGAAAATACAATAAAGTAGTGGGAAACTCATGGCAAATGTCTTTGATGAATTGCTGTGGATTTCAATAGAAGCACCCATGAAGCATATGGCTAGCTTGGAAGAAATGTCATGGGGTGACTTCAGTGAACAATCAATAAGTGGGTAAGGTGGAAGCCCACGAGATATGTAAAACATTGTGTTTCCGGTGAATTTAGTGATGTGATTGTTTGAGTTTCCGAAACTTTTCCCTTTAGGAAACAAGTTTCCACCTACAATAGAGGTACTATGTAACTTCCATTTAAAACAACCAACATTGGACAAAACATGTCCTGATCAGATGATTATGTGTAATTTTTAACTGCAAGAATTTGTATACCCATATCAAATGGGTCCTGTTTTCAGTCCCTTCGAAATGGGCCATGTCAGCTGATCCATAGCCATTTTGGTAGCATTTCAGACAGAATTGACATTCACATCATGATTATAAGTGCATTTTACTGCTGTGATTACAGTGAATGTATTTTTTAGGAGATATAGTTGAGATATGTGTCGCTTAGTTTATTTTATTTGGCATAGTTTGAAATTTCAGACTTGGACTTGGCCTCTCTCTAGGTCACATTGACTTAGTGACTCAGTGGATTGACCTGGTTGATAGAATTCAGATAGAATAAATTTGAGGGAACTTAGGGTAGCTCCAATAGGCAATAGAATCAGGGAAAGTAGATTTTGGTGTTTTAGTAATGTACAACGTTGACTTAGAATAACACCGTTTAGGAGGAGTGATTTGGTTGTAGAAGGCTCTGAAAAGGCAAGGGGAAGGCCCTAAAGAACATAGATGAAAGTAGTGAGAAAAAATATGGTGACTTATGTTCTGCATAAGAGTATGGCCCTTGATAGAGCAAAATGGCGGAATAGGATTCATGCAGCCGACCTCAAATAGTTGGGATGAGGCTCTGTTGATGATGATGATGATAATTTATATCATAAACTTTATTAAAAATATTCAGTAATAAATGAAAAATAAATCCAAACGAAATGACATCCAAGGGGTTAGGGAACCAAAGAAAGACTAGAATAAAGGGAAAATGGTTCAAAAATAAAAGAAAAAGAAAAATGGTGTGACTCAAATCTACAGATGCTTTAAAATTACATTTTTAATGTGTTATTAATCTATTAAATTGCCCATTCTTTATGGAATGAAATACATAACTAGGATGGTATTCATCTGATTCAGATTTTATTCAATAGTCCAACAACTTCTGGCGTGACTGATCAAAGTTGACGAGGTTTTGGACAAAATTTTTGGAGGCCTAGTCTCTTAAACTTTGAAAGTGCTTGAATGCCTGTGCTAAAACATCTATTTTATTGGCTCTTGTATTCCTTTTGTGGAGTGCTTTTTACTTATTGAATTATTTGATGGTATATGGTCTTGCAAAGGTCTGACGTGGACAAAAGTTCTCTCCTTTGTGTTAGTAATTATCAACTAAGTTTTGACAAATCTTTTTCCATTAGTGCTTTGTCTCATTAACAAAACAATTCTTTTGTTTCCGTTGAATGAAAATACTGTTCTCAAAACACTCAAAGAGCAAGGATGTTTTTTATCTTGGCTACATGATGCTAGCCATCTAATGTACCTATGACTTGGGCTTTCTTTTGTTCTTTATTGTTTTCGAATTGCATTTAGGCCAGCTTTTACCATGAGTCTTATGTACCTTTTTCTACTTGTAGGGAAGTGCAGAGAGGCAAGTGCTTGTAAGAGACTATGAAACTGGGAAATCTGTTGCATTTGACCAGAGGGTGGCAAATATCAAGGAGGTGTTGACATCAGAGGGGCATAGAATGTAAGAAAGACAACATATGTTGTAGATTTTTTTGTATGTACAAATGTTTTTAGCTTCTAGTGATTCTTTCCTCTGGATAGATTGCATAATGCGAGTTAAATCTCATGTATTCTGTAATGTTTTTCCATAGGATGTGCTTTGGTGTGTCAGTTTATCTTTATCACTGCTACACATGTTTTAACTTGATCCATGCAAATATTATATTTTAGGTGGGCTGGGCTACACGGAAACTTGGAAAATCATTTTTTTGGGTTGTTCATTGATAAGAATTGAACTTGTGATGTCGTATTGCAATCACTAACCACTTACCACTCAAGCATAAGCCCTACAATCTCTAGTTCAAAATTTTAGTTTTCCATTTGGGTGGCATTCTTCTTCCTAGTTAGAGCTCCCGTGATGACTTGTTATTGCAAATTGTCTATTGAGCTTTCTTGTTGTATCTTGGGATTTCTGAACACTAATGTTCAAAATCTCTCTTCTTTGGTGATAATCTTCATTATACTTCTCTGTTTTTAGTTTTTAGTTTTTTTGTCTTTTGTTTTCGATGAAGTTATATGTTTCATTGAAGAATGAAAGAAGTAAATACAAGTTTTGGGAGCGGCCCTTACAAAAAATTGGGAGCTACCAGAACCTTGACGGGCAAGGTAATCCCTTTACATGAAAGCAAAAAAGCAGTCCAGTACTATGACAACAATGGGTTGGCTCAGCAAAAACGGTGAGCTAGAAAAGAGAGAGAGACCCTGCAGCTAGCTTTGAGGAGGTCCAAGACTGTTTGTAAGGTCGGCTCCATCATTGGCCATGAGATCTGCGAACACGTTGGACGTCCTGAAGGTATGCCTCCAAGATACATTGATGTCCCTGCAAATGAATTCAATCTCATCAAAGATCGAAACTATATACCAGGGTGGTTTAGACTTTCCAGATGCCCAAGATATAATGTTGTATGCGTCCCCTTCAGCTATCAAGTGGGATCCCCAAGAGGGGTTAAATTGCTTGAGCCCTATCAATAGTGCCATTGCTTCAACATGTTGTGAGTCTGTATGGCCAAGGGGTTCAGCGTACGTGAGCAGAATATTCCTCTCATGATCTCGGAATACTCCCCCGGCCCCGGCTGGCCCTGGGTTGCCCCTTGAGCAACCATCGAAATTAAGTTTGATGGTTCCTCTCGGGGGTGGTTGCCAGTTGTTGGTTTTTTGAGTTTTCTTTGGTTGGTGAAAAAGGATGTTATCCCAATGGCTTAGAAAAAAGTTTGTGGGTGTGCCCGCGAAGACTTTGTGATTGGTTGCCCACAAAGTTACCAAAGTCTTAACCTTGTGGAGAAGTGCAGGCAACTGTCGATAGAGTCCCTAGAATATCCTATTATTCCTCTCTATCCAAATAACCCATATAAGCGCAGCAGTGGCAGCCTTCCAAATGGTTTTTCCAGCTTTGGGCCAAGGCTTGGCGAAATCTGTGGATAAAAGGGATAGTACAGTGGGTGGAGTAACCCATTGTAGGCCAAAGAGTATTAAGAGTCTACTCCAAAGGTATCTCGCTTGTTCACAGTGAATGAACAAATGGGTGTTGGATTCCTCCTCATTTTGGCACATAATACATGTGTTTGGAGTATGGATTCCCCTCTTTTGTAGTTAATACATGGTTAGTGCTCTCTGTGATCCTGCTATCCTATTGAAAGTCTGAACCCTTGGGGGTGCAATCGAGGACCACACTTTAGCTAGGATTGAACGGGGGTTGAAGGGCAGAGTGGGAGATTGGATGAGTCTCCTATAGAATGAGGCGACTGTGAAGCACCTGGAGGGGGAAAGAGTCCACACCAAAATATCATTCCTACTGATAGGAATGTAGCAGGCGTGCAAGGCTGCTAAAAGTTGAGTAAAAGAGAGGGATTCAGCTTCAGAGAGGTTCCTCCTTAAAGACGGATTCCAAACTCTTCGCCCTCCTACTGTAACGATTTCGTCGACCATTGTGGAGTTTTTGTGTGAAACTATGGAGTAGAGTGAGGGAAAAAGTTCTCTTAGGGGGGTATGACCCAACCACAGGTCAGACCGGAATTTTACTCTTGACCCTTCTTTGGCGTGGAAGCTGACATAATTATTGAAGAGAGGGAGGGATTGAGAAATCGAGTCCCACACACCTGAAGTGCGGCTTCGATGCCTCACCTGTGGCACCCAAGTAGTAGCTGGAATCTTGTGTTTGTGACGAATAACTTAAGCCCACAGTGCATCTGGTTGTGTGGCTAGGTGCCACGACCACTTTCCAAGGAGGGCCAGATTATGTTTACTCATAGTTTTAATCCCAAGTCCCCCTTGTGATTTTGGTAGGCAAACTTTATCCCATGAGATGAGATGAAATCTTGCTTGTTCAGCTTGGCCAGACCATAAAAAATTCCTGGAAAGTTGCTCCAAACATTTGACTATTGAGGAGGGCATGTGAAATAAAGACAAGGTAGACGAGAATGTTTGTTAAAGTAGCATTGATCAGTGTTTTGCGGCCTGCCATAGAAAGGAATCTTCCTTGCCAACCTTATAGGCGTCTGTCTACCTTATCTATCACCTTGGACCACTGGCACTTTTTCGGTTTCCCTAAACCCAAGGGAAGGCCAAGGTAGGTGGAAGGCAGGTCCTCGACTTGGCATTCCCAAGTTGGGATCAGTGATCTAATTTCATTAGTCGTGATAGCCACCCCCATCATTTTCGATTTGTCCTTGTTGATCTTGAACCCTGTGGCTTCCTGGAAACATCTAAGGAAAATCCTCAAATTATCAACTTCTTGTGGGGTAGCATCGAGAAAGACAAGTGTGTCGTCTGCATACCGCAGATGGGACATGACGGGTCCTTGAGAGCAGCTCTTGAAACCAGATAGCTGGCCTTCTTGATAGAGTCGGGAAAGGGACCTGCTGAAAACTTCGGCCACGATAGTGAAGAGGAAGGGAGAGAGAGGGTCCCCTTGGCATAGTCCTCTGAAAGAAGGGAAGTAGCCTATTGGGGAACCATTTATGATGATAGAAAAGTATGGATGTGAGTAGCAACCCTTCATCCATTTTCTCCAAGTGTGACCAAAACCCATCTTAGCCAGAATTTGGTCGAGTAAGGACCAATCAACATGGTCATAGGCTTTCTCCCAGTCTATCTTGAAGATCAGATCAGGCTTTTTTATGACATGTCTAGAATGGATACACTCGTGTGCTACGAGAGCACCATCAAGAATTTGCTTATCTCTTATGAAGGCTGTTTGAGAAGGCGAAATAATAAACGAGAGGACCTGTTGAAGCCTAGTTGCCAACACCTTGGATAGAATTTTATAAGAACAGTTGATGAGACTAATGGGTCGGAAGTCTTTAAGTTCCTCAGCGCCTTCCACTTTGGGTACAAGGGCAATGAAAATTGCATTGATAGCTTTGTTTAAGTTGCCCCCTAATGTGGAATTCATCAAAGAAAGAGATGAAGTCAAGATGGAAGGTGTCCCAAAAGATCTTGAACTACGCAATAGCAAACCCATCAGGGCTTGGGGCCTTGTCTTTTGCAAGATTGTTAATGGTCCCAACGATTTCGTCTTTCGAGAAAGGTCTCTCAAGCCATGTTCTCTACTGTTCCGATGTAGTGAGGAATTCAAGAGAAGTCATTTTGGGCTTACGGGCCGAAGAGGCTGCGTAGAGGGTCTGGAAGTAATCCAATATAGCTCCCTCTATTTGCCCAGGATGAGTAAGAGAGATGTCATCCTTTTTGAGTATCGAGATAGTGTTATCCCTTCTACGGCAGTTTGCTACCCGATGAAAGTATCCCTGTTCAGGTCCCCTGCTTTCAACCATTTCACACGAGATCTCTGGTACCAAAAGAGTTATTCTTTCTTAAGGTTCTCGAAGTATTCCAATCGTGCAGTGGATCTAAGGGTAGCTTCTTGGTAAGAAAGAGGCATGGTTTCCTCTAAACAATCTAGAGATTGGATGGTCTGGAGAAGAAATATTTTCTTCTGGGAATAGTTCCTAGGTAAGGACTTGCTCCAGTTTTTTACGGCTACTTTGAGGAGTTGAATTTTAGTTTGTAGCCTGTACCGTACTTTTCCCGTGACTAGTGTGGACATAGATTTCCACTAGAGTGGGATCAATGTTAGGAGGGATTGCTCTTGAAGCCATGCCAATTCGAATCTGAACTGCTTGGGGCCTCTGTGTACATCAACCGTATTTAGGAGAATGGGGCAGTGATCGGAGGTAGTTTGGGAAGAGAGAGGGCGTTAGAACCAAAGAACATCTGCTCCCATTCTATAGAGAGCAAGAATCTGTCGAGCTTGGAGCAAGTGGGTTGATGAGAGTGGCTAGACCATGGAACCGACTACTCTGAAGGGGGATATCAATAAGCTCGTTGCGGGATATGAAGTCTGAGAAGGCATTCATACGCCTAGAGTGGTTTTGGGCAGTGTTCCTTTCGTGTGACCATCTTGTGATGTTAAAATCCCTCCCCCCCCCCCCCCCGCCCCCCCCAAGCACTAGCAAGGGTGTGGTAGTGTAGCAATGTCGTCCAATTCCGCTCAAAATTGTGATCTATCGGCATCTGAATTAGGGCCATAGACTTCTCGGTTACTATTCTAGACTTCTTGGTTACTATTCTACTCTTTTTTTAGTATGTTTATATTCAATAAATGTCATCAACATGTAGATATTTAAGAAATTCTTTGAGCTTTTTGGGCTTGTGATCTTTGTCTAAGGAAATGAGAATGCATGTATCATGTATTAGTTTTTCTTGATGGTATTATTTTTAATTTGAATTTTTAATGATTAATATGTACAACAAAATTTTTAGTTGGGGTACAGAAGATGAAGGGGCATCCACATCTATAGAAACTAACAAAACCAACTGTACCGTGTTGAGGTCTGGACTATGTCATATGACCCTATTACCCCTTTATAGGCTTAGGCTTCCTATGGACATGCTGTTAAAATTCAACTTGATGCTGTCCCCTGGTAACTCTGATATGCGGGCACTTCAAAATGGTTTCTATATTTGTGTCACATATGTGGATTCACAAAGAAGTTGACTTTTAGCCATATCAATAGTGATATCTGAGCATCATATCTTGGGAGCTGTATCCAATCTTGATGCTTTCTCAGATCTGCTCATGCAATGAGTATGGAGGTGACTTAATATGTTCTATTTGTGCACTCTCCATATTGTTGTGAGAGTGATTATTGATTATTGAAGGCTTAGTTTTCGTTATATTATATTAAACTCTCTAAGGCCTTATTTGTTCTTTTTTTCACATAAGGACATTCTTGTACAATATGTAAATCTTTTATTACTAATATAAATATGTGAGAGGTGTTGGAGGTTAGTATAACCTAACATTACCCTCTCTCTTCCGTCCTCTCTCTGCATCCTCTTCCTTCATCATTTTCTCTCTCATTGAGAACTTGATAAAAGATATGGAGACTCTTGGCCTCACTGAGAGTATGGCTTTTAATAGAGCGGAATAGCAGACTGGGATTCGTGTAGCCGACCCCAATTAATTGGGAAAAGGTTATGATGATGATGTTAATGATTGAGAACTTGATATCTTCATCTATTTTCTTCCTTTTTCTCCTCTTTTCATTATTTACTGCTGTATTTTATCTTGGTATCAGAGCAGGAAGCTTTGTGAGGTTTTTTTTGAAACCTTAAAGATTTGATTTGGCTGTGCAAAGATCTCCTAATGCTGCCTGACCAGAAACTCTAGATCTGAAGTATAAAAAAGGAGGTATAAATCCCTAGATATGTGACAAGGTATGGATTATGAAATTAGAAAAAAAGAAGTAAACTACTTTAATGATTGTTTCCTTGAGTTTTTGATGCGGCATCAGAAACCCTAGATCTGGCTGACATTGTTCTGTGATGTTGAAGTCTATTGTCAGACCACTTGTATGGATCAAATCCTTGTTTATGAGTTTTGAAACTCAGTTTTTCTTCGAGATCTCTTGTGGGGATAATCTCAGGTCCCAGTTCAATTACTTTTTGAGTGGTTGGTTGTGTTGATCAGCGCGTATAGTTCATGTTTTTTCAGATTGTGTTATAGCCGATATGTCTAGTTTGAGTGATTGAGGCCACTCTTCCACCTTCACTAGTACTCTCAGTGGGTATCCATGGAGATAACCATGGACTGTAGATTCTACTACCAAAATCGATAGAAAAAATTATTTAGAGTGGTCACATTTTGCTAAAGCGTTCATCGATGGAAGGGGCAAGTTGGGGTATATCAATGGTAAGATTAGTAAGCCCAAAGAAGCATATCTAGTCAAGAAATGGAAATTGAAATCTTACTGTTATGTCTTGGCTGTTGTACTCCACGCAACCATCGATTTGTAGGGTTTCTTTTGTTTATTCAATCTGCAAAAGAGATTTGACATTCTGTATATAAAACTCACACAAAGTAGGAATGTGGCTTGAGTGTATCAAACCGAGGTAGGAAATTTGCCCATCTTCGACTTGAGGAGAAGTTTCTCATTGAATATTTTCATTAGTTCGTACCATGTGGGAGGAGCTAGACCATTATCAGGTGTTTAAACCAGCCTGGAAGGAAGATGGTGAGAAATGCATAAAGTTCATGGACCAAACCGCATTTTTGAGTTCTTGGCGGGTTTGAACCCACAATTTGAATTATTAGCCAGGGTTCAAATACTTCATAGGGATAGAATGAAGAGGATCAAAAGAATGTCATGCTGCCGAGCCAAGGAGTTGATTAATCTACTTCTACTTCAGCCTCCTTTCCTCTTGAAAAAATTAAAGACGGTAAGTCTCAAAAAATTGGAAAAGGGGGCCTATCAAGGTCATAAATTGTGGTAGAACTGATCATCTCAAAAAAACTTAGCAAGATCTTGTTGGGCGTCCAACTAAAACTGTAATGGTAAGTTTAATGCTTGCGTTACTTCATTCACTGTGAATTCAGCTTAGCAGGATTTTGTTGGGCGTCCAACTAAATACAACTGTAATGGTAAGTTTAATGCTTGCGATACTTCATTCATTGGGAATTCAGCTGCTACTAGTATCGATCAATCATCACAATCTGTTGGGGTTTGTGGCTTTTAAAGGTCTAGAGAGCAGGTAAATAAAATTAATTATAATGGATTCTGCACTTCAGTGGGAGTGTTCGTTTGACTTGACCTAGGGTTGGGTGGTGTATAGCCTAGGTCATGTCTAAAACCCTTACCCCTGGGCATAGGCACTAGCGTTAAGGGTTTATTGTAGGTCATCCCTTATTGAGTTCGGAGAGATGCTTAGGGATGTTGTTTGTAGGCCAGGAGAGCTGTGTGGTCTCCTATGTACGGAGGAAGGGATTGTAAGAGTGAGGGTTAAATCCTCAACAAAACTTTAGCATGCCATGTACATATGACAACCACACTTTCGGATGCAACCCTATATAGAAGGACGCATGTACATTTATATAGAGTGCCTCCTTGCGCTATAGTGATATGTGCATTTTGATTTGCTCTTAAGGGGGAACTTATAATCTACATATTAGAACTATGGTTCTACTGTTTATTGGCCAGCTTTGACAGGCCAATCATGAGCCCTTGCATGTGACTGCGGGTCATGAGTCTTGTTGGGTTGGTTTGAGAGGATCATGGATCTTGGCACGGGTGGAGTGCCCAGACATTCACTTGTTTTAGACTTATTAGGTACCAATCCTCTTTTATTAAGCATTTATGAATGTTTTAAATTTTTTAAGGACTTCAAACATATTGATTTCAACCAAAAATATGTTTTTAGATATTTTTAGAATTTTAAATTTGATTTAAATTGAGTAAAAAAACCCCTAAGTATTTTTGAAAATTTCCTTTATGAGGGCATTTTGGTTAAAGTTTTCGTTTTAGGGGGGGGGGGGGGGGGGGGTGTGTTTATGGGCCCACCCCACACATGTGGGGTCCACATGGGCCATACTTGTCAAATAGAAGTTCTTGATTGGTTAATTTGAAAAGTATTCTTGGTTGAAAGATTATCTTAAATATCTTGGTTGATTTTTATCTTAAAGTATTTTCTTAGTGAAAATTATTTATTGAATATTCTTTTAGATCTAGATATTCTTTGACGAATTTAAATTAAATTATCCAAATTATCACTTTGTGAGAGAAAGGTACTATAAATTATCCTTGATTATTCTAGATTTTTCTAGAATATAAGTTTAATTGGTCATAGATCTAGATAAAGATGGAAGTGGGTAATGTTCAAACTCAGGGGACAAGGTTCTTAAATATCTTCTCTAAATCACTATGGTGACTCAGATTAATTTTCTCTCTCACCTCACATATTACCTTAATATTCTATACAATATTGAATTGTAATCTGACTGAGACTTCGTAGGGTCCTTGAGGCCTATATAAAGGGGGGGTCACCTCGTCATTCTCTACACATCTCTCAGACCTCTCTCTCTCTCTTCACACTTCATCTCTCCGGCCCCCCCGCCCCCACCCCATGGTGCCACACCATGTCCCATGAGTGATGGGGAAGCACACACCTACCAAGAAGAGAGAGGCATGCCTAGCTGTAGCCTAAAGGCTAGGGGCATGCCCTGAGGTTGAAAAAGGGTTGTTTGTGAAATCCTAATTGTGACCTTAGCTCTCTTACCCTGTAAGTTTCAGAAAAGGGTGTCCTAGGGGCATTTCCTAGTTCGGATTGGTGGATTTAGTGGGATCTAGGATCAAGTGCCCCATCGGTTAAGTGATTGGGTGTAGGGTGTACTAAACCCTAAGGTGGTAACCCAAGGCAAAAGTTAGCAAGTTATCCCCTTGTTTAATTTTATTTTCTGCTGTTCTTGTCGTATATTTTCCTAAAATTATTAGTTTGTATTCTGTTCGAATAAAATTTATTTGGTAGTAAGTTATTAAGATCCTAGATTGTAGTAGGCTTATTTTCATTATTTTTGTGGCACCTGTAAATAGAATTTCCAGCAATTAATAAAAAAAAAAGAAGAAAATTTTGAATTTATAACTTGGAATTCTGCATAGCCACTTCTTTAGCAATCCTCACTGTCTACTTCAAAGGAGATGATGCCAGTCCCTAAAGAGGAGATTGAAAGCTTTCGTAGGTTGTTACGCAAAGTTAGAGATCCCATCCACTACCTTTTCTGCTAATGATGTCGCCCTTACTGGTAGTGGAATGATGTCCTTTGTACACAAATGGTTTAGTGGAATCAAATCTGTGTCTGATGACTGGTAGTAAACAAAAGAACAGTGAAAACAAAGACTGGATTATTGAGACTTGTATCATGGAATGTCAGGGGCCTGAGAGTGGCCTCAGAAATGAGCAGTTAAATTTTTGTTTCTTGCACGCTTTATATGAGGTGATATCAAGTATTCTTGAGATCTTTTGCCAGGAATGTAATGTGGAGTTTCTGTGAGTTGGGCTCCAATTATGTCTTTGTAATTGCATATGACAAGTTTGTTCTTTTGTTTCTATGATCATGGTTTTAGTCTTTGACGCTGTTTCTTTTAACTTGCTTGGCCTTTCAATGCATTTTCCACGAAAGTTTGTGGTTTGAAATGTCATGGTTCATTTACAAGAAGTATGTATTTATTAGGATGTAAGTGCTGGAAGATTTCTTTACATAAATCCTTTATTTGTTTTATACCAGAAGTTGGTTATTTTAGGATCCCCCAAAATTATCCTTTGGCCTTTCAATGCATTTTCTGCGAACATTTTTTTGGTTTGAAATGTCATGCTTCGTTTGCAAGAAGTATGTATTTATTACGGTGTAGTGGCTGGAAGATTTCTGTACATAAATCCTTTATTTGTCTTATACAAGAAGTTGGTTAATTTTAAAGTTCTATTCTAGTTTCAACAGGAACTTTTACTTTTCTTGTCCTTTCTTATTTATGCGCTACCCACTGCCAAGAGCTAAAAATATTATTTTTTCCTTTTATTCTCAATGGTAGTTTTTTGCCTATTATCTATCAATCTATTCTTTAGCATGATGTATTTAACTACCGTAATGATATTGTTTAATAGATACATACAGTTTGCTCTGCCATTTTGGTGCTGCAGCGTTACCATTTTCTGGAGGCATTCATCCTTTCTGCATTAGATTATGCACAGTTTAATTGTTGTCTTAATTCAGGTTTTACTTCTCATATTTTATCAATGCTTTTGATGTTGATTTATAGTGCCGTTCATCAGGTTCTATCGAGGTTCTGTGCAGACCACTCTCCCTCCAAACAAGAGGTTAAGATCTGGTCGTCTATGCAGCTCTGTTGATCATCAAATTAAATGGTTTGAGAATGAAGCTTCAAAAATGCGGGACTTCATTCAACGAGATGAGGGCCAGAAAAGGGGTGCTGAAAAAATGTCGCAGGATGTTCAACATGATTTACATAGTATAAAGGTGTGGGATATTGTATTTTCTTACTGTTTTCATATTCGCTTAATTTCTTTTCTTTTTCCTTCTGACCTTTTTCCAACTGTTTGTTGCTTATTTATTGATTTATTAAAGAAACGCCGATTGAATACCGAAAGGAATTTGGTGTCTATACAACACACCATGCGGGATTTAAAGGATTCATATAATGTTGATGCTGCTGCTGATTTGGAACCCAATGTTGATGAGCTCCAGCAGGAAATATTGGTCTGTTTTTTGAATGCGCAGATGGCCTTGTCATTTCTCCTTTCATGGATCATGCAATAATGAATTCTTTTTTGTTTTGTGTGGTCCTCTTTTACATTGTGGTTAGAGAGTACGAGATGAAGTTCAACAAAAAGAGATGTCACTTGAGGAACTCAGGATTAGGGTGAATGAGGCAGAAAGGAAGGCTAATGATTGTAAATTGTCTTTTGACAACATTTGCGGTATGTATATTTTTACCAGTTTTTAGTTGTGCTGAGTCTTCTGTTCATCTCTCCCTTAATTTTATCTTCACGTTCTGATGTTTTTTACTAGGAATGTGCTGTCGGTATTTGAGTTTCGGGATATTGCATTAATACATTACGTGGGATCCATGCAGATATAGCTGTATCCACTTTGGATATTTGTAAGTGTACAATACCGTTAATTTAAAGGGCACTAAGTTTGGCCATGTTTCTTTGAATTCCAAATTGTAGAGTCGGCAAAAGTGGAGATGGAAGCTGTTGCAGAAGCGGAACATACATTAGTTTCAATTGAAGATGCTTTACATTCTGCAGAAAAGGTATTGTTTGTTTGTTGTTTTATAATCATGATTTTTTTTGGGTAATTATCTTGATTTTTGTTCTAATAAATTAATTTGACATGACCACACACATAACTACCATGGCAGGAGAAGGCTCATTATGAAGATGTTATGCAAAGAAAGGTTATTTATGATATCAAAGAGCAAGAAGAATTGTGTAAAGATTTACAACGTCAGCATGAGGTAATTGTGAAACCTATAGATCTAAAGCATCTAGTGTCAGACTATGTCCTCTTATGTAGTTTGTATTGGCTACTGTTAGAAGTTTCTGAATTGTGAAAGAATTCCCTAGAATGCAAGCATGCTCGAATTATCTTTTGTTTTGCCATGACATGAATGGGAGAAATAAGACAAGTGTAGCACATAATAGGTGCTTAGAAGAGTCACGAAGAAAGTAAGCTTGTGAAATTGGCTTGAACGATATCATTGTTGAAAAGCTGAAAGCATTGAGTTCCAATGTTTATTAGGTTTCATAGCTGAAATGACATTAATGTAAAATGAAATGGAATAATGTTCATTCCAAATGGTATAACATGGAGGATAACTGTATGCTTTTGTAATTAAAGGAAGGGTCAATTGGAAGTCTCATATTGGTTTCTCTCTAGTGATGATTGTTATGTGCGTAAGGTGGAGATAGCTTTCTAGAGGAGAAGTATCTATATGACTGATTGGACCTAACTGCTGGGATACAGGCTGGTTTTGGAATAGACACTATGTCCCAAGCAAAGCTTCCCAATAAAAAGGCATGCCTGTCAAGCGTGTCACTCTACTTAAATCACTAGAAAGTGGATATATATTTTAAGTCACTGAAATTTGTAGGCTGTAGAATGGAAAAGCGAAAGTTTGAACGTATTATATTGTATGTCTTCTAGTTAGGCACAAATGTTTTTTATTTACTGCGTAGCAGAGAACTATAAGCTCTCAGTTGGCACTGCTTATTTTAGTAGTGTACTTTGCTTGCCTTTTTTCTTTCTTCCTGTTTTGTTTTTCTTATTTAATTCTGTTTATTTATGAATTTAAAAATAAGAAACAGTGACATGAACAGGGGGGCCTAGAACCCCTAAAGAAGTATGGGGTATTGAGCAAACAAAGAAAGTGATGTTATTTTATCAACAGGAACCAATCCAATGAAAGCCATCTGTGATTCTCCATCTGACCCTAACACAAACAGGGATCTATTATGATATTATCATCTGCAAATCCCTCTCTATGGCATTTAAACTGCCGGCTCTTCTTTTAGGAACACTGTAACATGCCTTATTAACCCATCATGACCTTGTGCACAAATTACTCTGCTTCCAGATTTCATGATTAGGCAGATTGAATGGAGAAGTGTTGGGGGAGCCTAATATATGCTTGAGGAAATGTGGTGTTAATGTAGTAGTTTGACTATCTCCTTCCATCTCGTAGGGAGAGAATCCAATGTATAGTTATCGGGATCTTCTAAGGAGGGGGTCATTCCATTAAGCTCGATCCCCCAGGATCTCGATTCTGGGGGGATTCATTGATATTTGGGATCTTGATCCATGAAATTTTGGAAGTCAATCCCATGTTAATGGGATTCAGATCCCTATGCCAAAAATCATTGTTTCATGAGTAAGCAGAACTACGATTCCTCCAACTGAGAGTCGAGTATCCTCTGCTTTAGGAGCCAGCTTCACGGGCACATTTTTGGTTCATAGATAATGGAGTGTGGATCTCCAAATTTTTATGACCTTAAAACGTTTTGAATGCCATGATCGTCTACACATTTTACAGTTCACAACTTTACACACCTTTTGAATCATGAGTTGTCTAGTATCAAAAAAAGGCAACAAGAGAGGGAGAGCAGAGAAGTTGGAAGGAGATACAAAGTTAGTCACATTATGGTTCTGTTGAGGAATGAGGACGCGATCAATACGCTTAACTTCTTTGGGGCTAGTTCATTGGATTCTTTCCACCTCTCAAAGGACTTCTATTGCTTGAGTCTTGTTCAACCAAATCGTGCCACTCATTGGGAATTATATATGGAAATGTCTTTCCTTTTTTATTTTGTTGCAAATGAGCGCTTAGCTATCGCGTCATTTCTTTTTTTGGAAACAATCAATGGAAGAATTATCAAATGTAATCATCAATCGATAATTGAGTGGGAGTCTTCCAATCCAACCGATTGGTGCCAAATGAAATCATACTCCACTGATATCTAAGGTCAAAGAGAATTTTAATTATAGGATTATTGTAAACATTCATACTTGGGTTTGTGAATTTGGAAAAATTTAAACATATTGCTTCGAATAGAAGTCACTCCCAAATTACAATAAGTGAATAAGAACCTTTCTCGTAATCACATTGGAACACAATCCCATTTAGTTAGGAATTCGTTCCTGTACAGATGTGGAACGCAATCCCCAAAAGTCCGGGATCTTGATCCTTTTACTGACTATGTACGGACCTCGTTCCCTTGATCACTGATCTTCGAACCTACCTTGTTCCATGTTCTCGCTCCCGATCCTGGTGCTCTTGTCGCTTTTGTTCCTGGTAACTATGATCCAATCAAGAGGCGAATGTTTTGGTGAGGGAAGGGGAAGCCAAACAGACTAGTGGTTACAAGTTTCAATGTATAACCTCAGATTCATAGTTCATAGGCTCAGGTTTGGGGATCTTAAGTTGTTTGTAGGACTCATTTTGTAGTGGATAATCACATTTTGATGCGGCTGGATTTTCTATTTCTTTTATTCTTTTTTTAATAAACTAAATTGGGTTTGAGGTTATTTTGTCTTTTAATTATTTTTAAAATTTATTTTAGGGTATTTATGTCCTTTTTTTTTGAAAGAATTGAGGGGTAGATTTGAAAGTTTGATCTTGATCCTAGGGTTTTATATTATGTAATTTATAGTGAACATATTGAGAGAGAAAAAGAAGAAGAATTGATTTTTCGTTTTGCGAAAAGATCTTTTTAGGATGGACTATTATAGACTCAGAGAGGGTATATTATCTCATCTTTTTTTTTTTTAGTTTCTCTCTTTTTCTTCCTACATGAAGTAATATTGGAGCTTCTGAAATCCATACATCACAATCGCCCCAAGGCCTACTATTGTGATTGAGGATATACTGTCACAAACAATGGAGGTTGTGAATCAACAAACCAAGTGCAGCTTCAATATCAAGCTTTTCCAACCTTAGGAGGGAAAATCTAAATTTGAGAAGATAAAGGCCTAGGATTTTATGGTTATTTGGGCTTCTTATGAGTCAAGTTAGGGTTTTAGGGTTTCTTCAGGGAAAACATGGAGATAGAGAATGAAATGTTTTTCTTAGGTTGTACTCCGTTGAAGACTTGGAGAGGGGTATATTCTTCCATCTTTATTTGTTTTTGGGTTTTTTATATTCTGTCTTCTGTTTGCTACATTAAATTTTGTAAAACATTGTATATTAGAATGAATGATAGCCAGTTGTTTATCAAACAAATAACTGCATTTGAAGTTGCCATTTAACTAAGAATTGTTTTATCAATAGAGAGTAGCACTATGTTTCTTTTTATATATGTTACAATGGAAGTTCCAAATTTTAATACTCATTTTCTATGGAGCAACAGGAAAGCTGCAAGAAGGCATCAATTATTTGTCTTGAATCAGAGGTGGAAGCTTTAGGCGGCTGTGCTGGGAACACTCCAGAGCAGCTCAGTGCTCAAATAAATAGACTAAACAAACGGCTTCAGCATGAGAGCCAACGGTCATCTTTTCCAGACAATCCTTTGCATCTGTATTTACTCTCACTTCTGGGATATCTTAAGATGATGTTGAATAAAACTTGTGTTTGCAGGCATCATGAGTCAATCGATGACCTCAGGAAAATGTTACAAAAGAAAGAGATGAAAATATTGAAAAAGCAGCAAACTTATGCAACTTTTCATGAAAAATTGGATGTAAGGCCATACACTTTTACGTCAAACACTTCTTCAATAAAAGAAATAACCCATTGAGTTTTACTTCTGCTTAAACCATCTGCTTTTAAGTTCAGAGCTATTGGCATATAGAAGTTGGTAATACGGCAATATTCCATTGTTTACAGTGGCAGTTTATTTTCCTTAATGGATTTTGTTATTATTCTGTTCATTTATAGGACTTATATTTTTTACTGGATTTTCAAGAATTGCTTCAAGTAGAGGCTGCATATAGAATTCATGTTATTACTTACAAGATATGTGCCAAAGATGTCATACATGTGAATGAATAAGAAATTAATGAAATTATGCTGCATCCACTGGTTGTGCAATCACTGGAATGTCCAGTCTACAAATTTTTACTTTATGAGAGCTATGTGGATGATGTATATTGTGGCCCATTGGGGTCATCGGTATCCATTGAAATGGATGGTGATGGAGAGGGAGCGGCACTGATTATTGTTAAGGTTCCCACTCTAATATCCATCACTGTCTGTCATTTCATTAGACAGCGATGACCCTGATGGACAGTGCTATTCATAATATTTTTCATATCAACTATGCTTCTCTTCCTTTTATACTTTCATAAAATTAATGGCGAATGCACAAGCAGTTCAAGCATTTTATGTATGGTCTGTTTGTTTGTATGATTCCAATCTTTTTTGGTCCTGTGATGCCAACGAAACCCCATGCTTTTATCTTCTTCCTCAGGTTTTATTATTTTTTTCCATTGGGACTTATAGTCCTAATTTTATTTGCTTTTCACTGTCATAGATGTAACTTCGTTTCTTTTACAGGCATGCCAGAAAGCACTAGAATTGCGTTGGAAAAAGTTTCAGCGAAATGCGACTCTCTTGAAACGTCAGCTGACATGGCAGTATGTGTTGTTTCGATTTAGCGAGAAAAGCATACTATATTCCAATGGACAGGTGGAAAACTGTGGTTTCTTGGGATAACTACTAATGAAATGGTCAATAATGATGGGAAATGGGACCCTCCCTTGGGTCACGTCCTGTTTTGCTGAATTCCCCTCACTCTTGCCCATTTTTTCATTGTCCAATTTGTCCATAGTCCACTGGATCATAGTCCAATTATTCTTGGTTTTCTCATTTTTTTTTTCGATTCTTATTGGTCTGTTTTTGTCTGGTTTTGATATATATGTGCTTTCTCTGTCAGATTCAATGGACATCTAAGGAGAAAGGGTATTAGTGGACAGATTAAAGTTGATTATGAGATGAAGACCCTGTCGGTGGAGGTGCTAAATATGAGTCATTTCTTCAAGATACCATGTTTAGTTATGCAGTTTCTGTGATTCGGCTTATCAATTTCTCTTGAATAGTGTTTCAATAATAATGCAGCCTCTTTTTGTTTAAGTTCGCGGTAGTTTATCATTGGCTTTGTAGTTTTACTTTTTGTTATATTTTGCATAGGTTAAGATGCCTCAAGATGCTTCGAGCATAACTGTACGTGACACAAGGGGGCTTTCAGGTCCTCTTCTCAATCTTAGATGATGAATTTGATTTCCCCATGGACGGTTTTTTTCCTGATTTCTGGAATTTCTTTAGAAGGATATGTAATTGTTTACAGTTGTGTTTTTTTATGCAAATATGTAATTTCATCAAATAATTGTGTAGTTTGGTGTTTCTCCTAAAAATTTTTTAATCTTTTTTTGTTTCCAAGTAGTAAAGCTAAAGCTAAAGCTAAAGAATACTTGGAATATACCGCATGTGCAGACTACTCTTGTGAATGAAACACAAATTTCTTAATAAAGAATACTCTTGATTGGAGGTTTCAATAAGAGATTTTAATGTTACACTACTTAATTACTTTGGTCGTTTGACCTAGCCAAGGTAGAAAACATCAAGCCTGATCATTTCTAGGAAAGTATGGAAAGGGCGGCAAAAACATATCTCTTTAGTGAATATTTGCATTTTAACGTAACAGCTGCCACGTTTGGTCCCGAGAATTCATAAAAGGCTATGTCTGCAATATGATTGCCACCTGTTAATGAGTTACCTAAGTATGCATGAACTTGATTTTTATTTCGGGCATATTGGTTATGATTACTTCCTAATTGATCCTGTGGTTTATAAATGTATCAGGAGGAGAGCGCTCTTTCTCTACTCTCTGCTTTGCATTGGCTCTTCATGAAATGACAGAGGCACCTTTCCGTGCCATGGACGAATTTGATGTTTTCATGGTGAGTCATTGATAGCTAGGCTTCACTTGTATATGTTAGTCTCTCTCTCTCTCTTGCTCTCTCGCTCTATATATATATATATATATACATATATATAGCTATATGGAAAATACTGTAAAACACCTATAGGTGAAGTTCTACAGTACTTCACCGACGGCTTTATCACAGTTCAAAGTTTATCACACGGTCACAGATGTCTGATAGCGTTTGAATTTTAATATTTTTTTTTACAAATCATAATGACTTGAAATTTTGTAGATGTGTGCGCCTTAGTGAGATGCACATGAATAAAATATAAAACAAATAATTTGAATAGATAAAAATTACAAAAAAATAACCCCTATAAAGTTTACAATAGGGTAATTTCATCATTTTATTTTATGTATATTATTTTTTAATACTTTATTTTGGTGC
>NW_006497600.1:1434781-1457290 GCF_000471905.2 Amborella trichopoda | reverse complement strand
GTTACGTTACGTTAGTTTACGTTAGTTAGTTAGTTAGTTAGTTAGTTAGTTAGTTAGTTAGTTAGTAGTAGTAGTAGTAGTAGTAGTGTAGTGTGTGTGTGTGTGTGTGTGTGTGTGAGTGAGAGAGAGAGAGAGAGAGAGAGAGAGAGAGAGAGAGAGAGAAGGCAAGTGTAAATGAGAACGGGAGAATTCAATGTTCTAAATGGATTTTGAGGGATAAGGCAGGTGAAAATGAGAGTTTTAAAAAGATTGAAAACACAATTCATTTTGGGGAAAGGATGACAAAGCTTCTCCTTAATGTTCAAATTTGGCCACATAAAGCAAGAGAAATTAACATATAACATTGTAACAGGTAATTTTTTTTATGTGGGAAAATTTTTTGTTGGCCCTAGTGTTATGTCCTTCAATGTAGGGACCTCAAATTTTTGCTTAAATTTGGCACACGTGAACAGGTAAAAAATGCACGTAAAAAAGAGTTTGAAGGAAAAGCCTAGAAAATTGTATTTTTGAACTTGTTTAGTAGCTGTACGTTCCGTGAGTGGCTTTTAAAAACTCAATGTTTTATTAAATTGTTTATTGTTTTATAGGAAAATTATGTATATATCCGTTATAGTTTTTGTTATTATCAAAATATTAAATAGTTTCTTTTTTTATTATTGGAATGTATGTATTTTTCATTTCATAATGAAAATTAAAAAAATAGTTTTTTTACCTTTTTTTATTTTTGAACAATTGAAAATAGGCAGAAGCTTGGAATTTGCAGTCTTAGTTTCGGTTGTTGAACAATCGAAAATGTCTTGCTTTCGGTTGTTGAGCAACGTAAAATAGGACTGTGCATTTCAGAAGCTTGTTGGAATATGCAACCTTATTTTCGACTGTTTAACAGTAGAAAACAATACATTTTTGGCCGTTGAACAATCGAAAATATTTTATTTTCGGTTGTTCAACATCCCAAAATGTTTTATTTTCAGTTGTTCAGCATTCAAAAATAGAACTAAACAATTGAAAGTAGGCCTGCGTATTCCAGTAACCTTTTGGAATACACAATCTTATTTTTCAGTTGTTCAACATCGAAAAATATCTTATTTTTTGTTGTTGACCAATTGAAAATAGGACAGAAGTTTGGAATTTGCATTTTTATTTTCGGTTGTTCAACAATCGAAATGTCATATTTACGGTTGTTCAACAACTGAAAATAAGATTGCGTATTTCAGAAGTTTAAATGAGCTTTGTTATTTTCGGTTGTTCAAGAATTAAAATTAGCATATTTTCGAGTTTTACACAATCGAAAATCCAGTCATTTTGGTTGTTCATAAATTAAAAAAAAGATAAAAGTTTTTTTTTTTTAATTTAAATTTTCGTTATAAAGTGAAAAAAATAGATATTCTAGTAATAATCGAAACTATTTGGTATTTTTGTAATAACGAAAATTATAACGGATATATGCATAGTTTTCCCTTGTTTGATACGGATATATGCATAGTTTTCCCTTGTTTGATTAAAGATGAAAGTTTATCGGAGAGGCCTTAAACAATTATATGAAGGTGCATCTCAAGAATTTACTAGAAGAGGTGGTCTTAGTGTCCAAAAATCCTCTAATTGATCATCTCTACTTCAAGATATATGGGCATGAGAAAAAATGATTCCAAGTCTTGAAAATAGTGCATTGTGTAATGTATTTTTTGGGCTGTCAATTTTAAGGTTTTGAGTTCATAGATTTACTCATTCTACACTATTTTTGAAGTTTTAAATTTTATAATTGGATATAAAAATCAATTTTAGGTCACCAAGATTTCTAGTATTGAATAAACATCTTTCGACATTATTTAAAGGTGTGTCTGGTTTCATTAGTTAGGGTATTAGCTTTTTACAATCCAAACTTTTTATTAAATGGGATTGTTTATAAAGAAATTATTTATCTTTGAGCAATGATCCTATGCAACGGTTGTATTATAGTTTAATGCAACGACACTTCTAAAAAAACATGTTTGTGATATTTGTATGAGTCCAAATTTTATACAAACACTCTCTCTTCATTTCAATAATCAATCCCCCTCTAAAAAAAAGTTCAATTTGTAGATATGGTCAAAATGAGTCTTTTCCAAGAACGAATCTAAACCATTCACTCTGTAGATTTCAAGATCTTAGCCTTTATAAATTCAAAATAAATATTTTTTTTTTAACATTGTTCATCTAATGATAATAAAGCCACCCAAAAAATTGGAAATGAAAACTCCTTCTAAGTCCTAGATCTAAGCATCTCACCTAAATGAACGACCTATGTTAATTAGGCTAACAAAATACTTTCTAAGTTGTGTTTTTATTTTTTTATTTTTTTAAGATTGTTCATTAGATTGAAAATAGTGTATATTTCAAAATTTAGATCAAACAGATGGCCATAAGATGGTTTTTTAATGTCGTTACATCATATTACTATACAACGGTTGTATGGAATGATTGACCTTTATCTTTTGTACATGAAGGTCACAATTATTACCACTCATTAGATGTCAAATTGGATGGCGTGGGTGAGTCACAAAGTTTGAGAATGTTTTTGTGGAATTGCGTCTATTCATGTGACTCTTACAACCAATCATTTTGAAATTCAAGAGATATATTTGGGGATGAGATATAAATTTGCAAAATTTGAAGTCAAGCAAATCACTTTTGGGCCTTGACCTAATGCAATTATTTTCTTTTCTAAAATGGGTACCTTACACAATAATCTTCTCACAAATTTTATAATTAGAGATATAAATAAATTTTTAAGCTGTCACAAAGATTTTCAGTGCTGAACAACATCTTTGAAGGTGTGCCTTGCTTTGATTATCTTGGGCCTCAGCCTAATACAAACCACACATGTATCAAAAAATGGATTTAAAAAATAGTAAATCTTGTAACATATTATCCGGACAGTTCATTTTCAAAATTTTGAGATCCACTAAAAAATCACGAAATGAGCATTTTTCTGAAATCTAGGTTGGCAAGTTGTAATAACTCATGCACATTTTACCAAGCATGAATTTACACTAACCTTGGTGATTTTTATGCCTAGTAGTGGACTCTTCACATTGTTTGATACTTTTGGTTACACCATAATGCGAGGGAATTCTCACCCGGTTGTAAAGGTCAAAGCAAGCAAGGCATAAGCGGATGGGGAGAGAGTACACTTTTTGATAAGGGTGACTTTCAAAACGCAATATTAATCAATGGCATCTATCAAAATATAATATTAATCTTTTACTAATAAATGGTAATTTTTTTCTATCAAAAGAATGCTCAGTACATCATAGTCAAGCCTAGGCACCAAAATTTGTCGAATACAAGAATCTCTAATGACTGGTTTAAAGTGAGAAGAGCACAATATTATAGAGTGTAATTTTTGGGTGCAGGAGGAAAAACATCAGCCGGTGGAACTGTAAAGAAACCCAATCCAAATTTTCTAAAACATAAAAAATAAATATAATAAATAAAGCCAAAAACAACGGATGTCAAAATTTTCTAAAACAAAAACAAAAAATAATATAAATAAAATAAAAAACAATGAATGTCCAAAGAACTAAAAAATCAATAATCTCGAGTGGGGCAAGGGAACTCTTAGATAAGGAAGCTTCATGCTTTCATGATGCTCTATGAGGCCCCATGTGATCACTCAATGCTTGAGAAGATTTAAAGTGCGACCCACAAATCATGCATTCATAAAGTATACTTTTGTTGCTCTCTTTCTTCTTATCCTTTGATTTCATCTTGGAAAGAGTGTGTTTGTGGGCAGTAATGTGGCCCCCAAAGGCCTAGCTAGAAGGGAAGCTCCTGTTGTAAAGAACAAATGTATGGCCATTGCCGAAATCTTGAGAATATGGCCATGGGCACAATCCTGCCTTTGGTAATTTTAATCGTGAATGATGACAACATTATCTTGCATCTTGCAGTCAGAATCCTGAGCATGGCCATCGGAATCTTGGATGTGGATGCTGGAATATGAAAGAGGCAGAGGGAGGAGGAAAATCTTGTTGGGGTGAGAAGAGAATGAGTTGTGGGAGTGAGACAAACGCAGGCGGGATTGCGTTGATATGAAGAGAGAAAAATGGAAAAGGAATGAGAGGTGCTGGGGTTGTGCTGGTATGGAGAGACAGAAAGAGACAAGCAAATAGGATCAAAAGTGGAGAGGCTGGGTTTATATAGGGAAAACGAGGGAGTTAGAGAGAGTGGTTTAGTTGGGTGGTGGATTTTGAGATTGTCCATTGTTGTGGGGCTGGGTTTGTACAGGCAAAGAGAGAGTGGTCAAGTGAACTCGTGGGTTTCAGATGGTCCATATCGATGGATGCAAGAGAAAGACTAATGGTTAGGAGAGGGTGGGTTTTGCATGGAGGACTTAAGAGAGAGTAATGGTGAGGACATGCTTGTTTTATGACGTCTGGAAAATCACGTTGTTAAACCTATCAACAAACATCAAGAAGAGATTTAAGTACTGAATTTGAAAGAACTTCTTTAGCAAATTTCCTTACATGTGGACGTTACAAGTTGATATTTTACTGATTATGTGGAATTAAAGATAAGCCCCTGTCTAGACTTGGGAAAATTATAGATACCCTCAATCTCTGTTACACGTCCCAATGAAAGGAAATCTCTTGATGATTATTATTATTTTTTTCACCACAAAATCAATAAGACACATGCTAAACTAAAAAAAAAAATTAATAAGTACGAAAAAATATTATGAACATAAAAAAAAAACATAAGGCTATTTTTTCATTATCTACAGAAAGGCAAGAAAGCTTTTAGATGAAGAAGCTTCGGCATTGGACGGCGATCAGTGAGCTCCCATATGACCACCTAATGCTTGATAACAGGTGAAGCGTTGCTCGCATACCCTGCTTTTCATAAAATCTGACTCCATTGCTCTATGCTATCTTTTCATCTGAATTCATCTTTGAAAAAACTTCTCTGTGGGCAGTCATGTGGCCCCAAAGGGCTTGGACAAAAGTGAAACTCTTGCTGTAAAATCAACATCAGTGGCCATAACTAAAATCTTGAACATGGCCATTGGAATTTTGAAAATCTTGCATACCACAATGCCAAAATCATGAGTTATAGGGTTGCACTCACCATCTTCTACATATTGAGTATAGTTGCTAGAATATTGTTTGCAAGCGCTAGAATATGTAAAAAGAGATGGAAACGAAGAGTCTTGTAGGGGTAAAGAGAGAGAAAGAGTTGTGGAGAAGGGTTGAGAGGTGGTACGGTTGTCTTGGTATGAAGGGAGAGAAAGTGATAAGGAAAGACGATCAATGGTGGTGGAGTTGGGGTCATATGGAGAAAGAGAGAGAGTTAGGGAGAATGATTTAATGGGTTGGTGAGTATGAAGATGGTCTTCAAGATCAAAAAGGTTGACAATACCGTTTGGAGTAGCAAGAGCATGGCCGTGCAAACATCTCCATAGAGTCCATAGAGGGAGAGAGAGATGAGAATATCTACTGTTTTGGAGGAGAGTTTAAGACATAGAGAGAGAAGGGTTTAGGATGGAGAGAGAGAGGATTGGTGGATGTGCGTAGGATAGAGAAAGATTACGTATTTTCAAAAATAAAAAAAATTAGAGAATTATGTATTTTCAAGAAATCAAAAAAATTAGAAAATGATGAGGCGAAATTCCATTGGAGCCCTAACAAACCTTCCTTTGACACCAATGAATAAAAGCTAAAAGATTTTGTACTCATGTAGGACAATATTTTTCATAAACTCCCTCGACAACACACTCATTTTAGAGAGAGATGTTACTATTTCTTTTCAAAAATCTCTCTCTCATATTTCCTCCTGCTTCTTTATCCTAGAGATTCCAAGAAGCTTCTTTATTTTCTTTTCTCCTTCACCATACTTAAGTTGTAGTTAGCTGCTTTTGACCTCTCATGGTTAGTGGGTGTAAATGTCTTATTCGTCAATAATGCCCTCACGAGTGTTAGAAAATCAAGAACAATATTTTAAGGAGGATTATTAATTATTACGAGTATTTAAATATCGACAAATTATTGGGGATGTTCAATTTCAAAATGGAACATGTTTGTCCCAATTTACAGGTACCACCTCGCTCTTTCCTTGGGTTTTGTTTTTATCAAGTTACCCTCTGTCCGGTAAACCGAAGCAGATAGGTCAGGTTTTTGTGTTTAAATGAAAAGCAGTTGTATGATGTTTGAATTATCGAACGTCTCTCTCTTCAATATTTTCTCTCTCTAATAATCAACACCCATCCTTTATCATATCTATCCCAATTGCTATTCTGCTCCTCTCTCTCTTTCTCTCTCTCTCTCTAAGATCTAAATATTGCATATCGAGATGGGAAAGGCCCTTCTGGTCGGCGACTACGAATACATCGATGTCATCTCTTCTATTGACAACACCGCAAGGTACATAATCGACCTCGACTTGGTTGCCTGACCCACAAGCCACTTTATGCGAATCCGGCAGCTTATTCCCACTGTCGTCAACGGAAAACTACAAACCCTAAAATCCATCATCAAGCTCCTCTGTGAAGAAACAAAGACGCCGATTAGGGGCACAAGATATGCACCTTCTGTTGAATCCGGCACGCTTCGTTTGGACTCTTCTCAGGTGAGAAGGAAAAATCTTGTTGGCTTCCGTCACCTTCCTCCATGGAGGAAATACAGGTATATTCAGGCCAAGCCTTCATCGCTGTACGATTAACCATAAGCTGAGGTCCGAGGAATTTGGCAAGTGCATGTAGGATTTTCGGTGAGATTTTGAAGGATTTCCGTGAGGCTTCAGCGGAAATCCGGCCGGTTTTGGGGGTTGTTGAGGGAGAAGACCGGCGGTTTTGCAGTGGCCAGAGCGATGGTCTTTTCTTTCTTGCAAAATTATGAAAACATAGTTTTTTTGGTCCTTTGGACGACAATTCATTCTTGGTTGTAGTGTTTTTTGGTTTTACATGAGACAGAGGGAGGAAGGAGAGAGGAAAGCGGAGGGTTCGAAAGAGCGTTAATATGCCCTCAAGCCCATAAAATCACCTCGACACCCTAAACCCAAACCCCTGAATTATCAGTTGGCATCCAACCCCCAATTGACCGTAACAAATAAATTAGTAAAATCTAGACCTTAGAGAGAAACAACTTCGGCGACTTAAAGAGCGAGAAGGAAGAGAGACCGACCCGTAGTAGGGAAAGAGAGGAGCAGAATAGCAATTGGGAGAGATGTGACGAAGGATGGGTGCTGAGTGCTGATTGTTAAAGAGAGAAAATAATTGAAGAGAGAGAGGGAGTGGGAGGTTCGCAAGCAGAAGGGAGCTGTCAGAAAAAAAATTCGTGAAAAATAAGTTCGGTTTATTGAACAGAGGGTAACTTAAAAAAAATTACCCCGCTCGTAAATTAGGACAAACATGTTTCCATTTTGAAATTGATATTGAGAAATATTGCCTACGAATAAAGCTTTTTAAAATATCAATAAACATATTTTAAGGGGTATTATTAATGGACACGGTTTCTATGCGGCCAGCCTGCATAATGTAGAAATGTAGGCTTGGGAATAAATATATATTTTAAATATAATTTGATCATAATTTTTAGAGAATATAATCTTTAATATACAGATCATGAACATAAAAAAAAACTGAAAACTAGAAATAAAATTTATATTAAGAAAACTTTTGGACGTTTAGTTACACTTGTTTTCAGATGGGTCATCTATTTGCATCCATCTTTAAGATGGATGCCTTATACTTTTGTACCGCATACCATAGAAATGCGATCCAGCTCGCATGAAACAATACATTATCTGCAGCACCTTCCTATCTTCTAACTCCACCTTCACCTTCTCTTTCTTGAGGCCAGAGAGATCTGTAGAATTCATAATTTGGAAAAAATCTGTTGTGTGTATTTCCATTCAATGGAAGGATAATATATACTGAGTAAATCCCCTAAAATTAGGGAGGAGAGTAAAGAGCAATAAATAATACAACAATATACAAAAGAATATGACAACCGTAAAACGTCTGTGTTTATCCCATAATACTTCCCCTCAAGCTGGAAGATTGAGATTCGTATTGCCCAACTTGGATGATAAATGATAGAATTGGTCTCTACCGAGTGGTTTGGTAAAAATATCGGCTATCTGATCATGAGAAAGAATATATGATGTTTCAAGAATGCATGATTGAATTCTCTCACAAATAAAATGACAATCGAGTTCAATGTGCTTAGTGCGTTCATGGAAGACAGGGTTGGCGGCAATGTGGAGTGCAGCTTGATTGTCACAGAATAATCACATTGGTTTTGGATAAGGAATACGCAGGTCTTTCATGAGCGCGTTGAGCCATATTAACTCACAAGTGGCCGAAGCCATGGAGTGATATTCAGCTTTAGCTAAAGATCGAGAAACAGTAGATTGCTTCTTAGACTTCCATGATAAAGGAGAAGAACCCAACATTGTGAAGTAACTTGTAACAGATCGCCGGGTTAATGGACAAGAGGCCCAATCAGAATCCGAGTATGCAGTAAGGTGAAGTGTGCTTGTAATGGAGAGTAAAAGTCATTTCCTCGGAGATGATTTGAGGTAGCGAAGAACACGGATGGCAACGACATGATGTGGTTCTTGCGGGTTTGCATAAATTGACTGAGGGTGTTGACAGCATAAGATATATCTAGTCAAGAAAATATCAAATAGAGAAGTCTACCAACTAACTGCCTGTAGGTAGAAGGGTCAGGTAGCAAGGCCCGATCATCAGCATTCAAGCGAAGATTTTCTTCCACTGGAAAGTGAGCAGGTTTAGCAGCAATAGGACCAGCCTCACTAAGGATATCAAGAGTGTATTTTCGTAGCGTAAGAAAAATTCTCTGTGGAGAGCGAGCCACTTCAATACCAAGAAAATATTTGAGGGGACCCAAATCCTTAGTGTGAAAGCGATTGCTAAGAAACTGTTTGAGAGATTCAATATAAGCATCATTACTACCATAAATGATTATGTCATCGACGTAAACTAAGACAGCAACGAAATCTCTTCCATATTGCCGTGTAAAAAGGGAATAGTTGGCATTTGACTAATGATAACCTGCGGCTTTGGTGCAAATGACAAAGTGTGAAACCAATTCCTAGAAGCTTGTTTTAAGCCATAAAGTGATTTATGGATGGCGACAAGTAAGATTCTCCCCCTTACGACCATAACCGGGTAATAGCTTTATATAAATTTATTCATGGAGATCACCATGAAGAAATGCATTGTTCATATCAAGTTGATGAAGACACCAACCGCGAATGGAAGCAACAGCCAAAAGACATCTGACAATGACAAGTTTAGCAACCAGAGAAAAAGTATCGATATAATCCAAGCCCTCCATCTGGGTATAGCCCTTCACAACAAGGCGAGCTTTATAACGCTCAATGGAACCATCAGCTCGGTAATTAATTTTATAAACCCATTAACAGCCTTTGGGTTGTTTGTCATTTGGTAGGGGTTGAATGGACCAAGTGTGGTTAAGTTCCAATGCATCTATTTCTGCTGCCATAGCGTCCCACCAATGGGAATGTTTAACCGCCTCAGTGTAAGTGGTAGACTCAGCATGAGAAGAGATGGTTGAGAGAAAAGATAAAATGATTAGGAGAAAAACGGTCATAGGAAATAAAATTGGAGACAGAGTAGGGTGTACCTGAAGAAGACTAATTGGAGATTGCTGGATGAACTACATTAGAGCTTTGAGTCAGAGCAGAACAAACATAGTCATTGAGATGAGCCGGCCTGGAACAAGGACGATCAGAGCAACGAATAAGAGTAGGTGAAGAAGGCAGAGAGGTGGGGGACGGAATGGATGGTGATGGATTGGTGGATGATAGGGGTGACATGGTGGATGGTAGTGGGGACGTGGTGGAGGGTGGTGGTGACGTGATGGCAAGTGGTGGTGGCATGGTGGCGGGTGATGATGTAGTGGTGGAAGTATTAGGTATAGGGAGAGGAATAATAACTTCAGGTTGAGTAGGGTGAGTGGCGGTAGGGATAATAATTTGAAATGAAAAAGTGATTTCATGAAAGGTGACATCACGACTGCTGAATATGGAGTGGCTTTCAAGATCAAGCACACGATAACCATATTGATTATAAGGATACCCAATGAAAATACAGCGGTGAGCCCGAAAATACAGCGGCGACCCCAAGGAGCAAATTTGTCTCGGTTAGGCTCATGGTTATATGCAAAACATAAACAACCAAATGTACGCAGGTGATCATATGAAGGTGTGTAATATGAAAAAGCATCTCATGGGGAGTTTTGTCATCGAGGACAGGCATGGGAATTCGATTAATCAGATAAGTAGCAGTTAGAATGCACTCGCCCCAAAATGAAATGGGCAAATGAGATTGAAAACGGAGAGCACGAACAACCTCTAGGATATGACGGTGCTTACGTTCAGCAATCCCAACACAAGTCCTCTGATGAAAAAAATGCCATGATCATGAAAGTATAGTTGCATTTTGTGAGAGAGAAACTAGATCCATTGTCAAATCGAACTTGACGATTGAATTGGGTTTGAATGAGTGCACAAAAATTGGTTAAAACATGGTATGTATCCGATATATATTTCATGAGAAAAACCCATGTGCAGCATGTGTGATCATCAACAGTGGTGAGAAAGAAATGATCTCCAGTGTGAGATGGTGTAGAGTAACCACCCCAAATGTCAACATGTAAAAGGTCAAATGGAGAAGAAGCTCTAGTAGTACTTAATTCAGAAGGAGTTCTAGTTCGTTTAGCAAGAGGAAAAATAGTACAATGAAAATCCTTACATGACAATTGTTCTATAATAACAGAAGATAAACAGAATAATCTACTGCAAGAAGGATGACCAAGTCGCTTATGCCATAGCTCAAAATGAGATACCCGAACAGCAGGAAAGCCAACTGGTTTATTTGAAGGAGAAAGGGAAAAATGATAAAGCCCGTCCTGTAGTTCACCCGATCCAATCAACCTCTTTGTGAAAAGGTCCTAAAAAATGCAAAAAGTATGAAAGTGAAAGAATAATTCAGTTGTTTAGTAAGTTTGCTAACATACATGAGGTTAAATGAAAAAGATGGGACAAAAAGAACATCATTGAGATGGATTTCAGATAACAAATGTATAGAGCCATGCGGTGAAGTTGGCATGGTATCACCATTTGGCAATTTAACAAGTTTAGCATTAGGTGTATGAATAATGTCATGCAAAATGTGAGAGAAAGGAATCATGTAGTCTGAATCACCACTGTCAATGATCCAAGAAGTAGTAGGGAAAGGGGAAATGACATTTGAAGAAATGTTACCTACTAGATTTGCAGATGAACCATTACCATCATCAATGAGGAAACATAATAACTACTGATATTGGGCAGTGCTGAGCAAGGCAGGGCCTTGTAGAACGTCACTTACAGCAGGAACATGGGAAGGAGGAACAACATTGGCATGGACTGCAGCAGCAGCAATGGAGTCGGTGGCGGTGTAGGCCCTGGAACCGTACTTGTCATTGGATTGATGCTTGGCTTTGGGATGATTTGGTGGGTAGCCGTGAATCTCCCAACAAGTTGATCTCTAATGGCCATGGACGTTGCAGTGATCGCAGAACAGACGCCCCTTGGGGCAGCTGTCCGATTTGGGCATGGTGGAGGGTGACTTGAACCAAGAAGAGCCGGGTTTGCTGACTGCCATAGCAGCCACATCAGCCACGTTTGGGGCTTGTTGCAGGAAATGTTTTTGTTGTTCTTCTTGAATGACCATTTTGGGCAAAGGATCCATGGATAGAATTTGGGTCCTAATACCAGAGAAAGGCTCATTCAAGCACATCAAAAACTGGTAGACCTGCTCTTGCTATTGGCAAGTCATGAATGCTTTGGATGAACCACAAGTGCATTCAGGAATTTTTGAATAAGCGAGTAGTTCGTCCCAAAATATTTTGAGTTTGGTACAATATTCAACCACAGAGAGTTATTCTTGTTGGAGAGTGGTAAAATATTTTTTTAAGAAAAAAAAATGCAAGGAGGATTACCACGTAAGAATCGTTCTTCAAGATCGGTCCAGACAGCTTAAGCAGTAGCTGCATAGGCAACACTGTCGGCCAATGTTTGAGAGAGACCATTGAGAAGCCAAGACTGCACCATGAAGTTACAACATTGCCAGACGTTGACATCTGAATCGAGAGAGGGTGGTTTGGGGAGACAGCCATCAATGAAGACGTATTTGTTCTTCACCCATAAAGCCATGAACATGGCTCTGCGCCATGTGTTGTAGTTCTCCCCAGTGAGACGATGAGAGACCAGCGACATACCTGGATTATCCGAGTGAGGAAGATAATATGGAGAGGAGTAAGCACCGTCCAGATTTTGAGTTTCAACTGTTGGGGTTTCAGTGTGAGGGATGGAGCCCGTTGAAGAAATGATGAAAGAAAAAAAAAGAAGATGTTGCAAGGAAGAAGCCAAAGAGAGAGAAAAATAAAGACGATTTGTTAAAAACCTTGCTCTGATATCATGTAGAATTCATAATTTAAAGACGATTTGTTAGAAACCTTGCTCTAATACCATGTAGAATTCGTAATTTAGAAAAAATTTGTTGTGTGTATTTCCATTCAATGGAAGGATAATATATACAGTTTACAAAGTAAATCCCTTAAAATCAAGGAGGAGAATAAAGAGCAGTAAATAATACAACACTATACAAAAGAATAGGTCAACGGTGAAACGGTCTGTGTTTATCCCATAATAAGATCGACCTTGAACACATGGGGATTGTTAGTCTCTTTCCAATCGAACCTCGCATTCAAGAAAGCAGAGGTTGCAGAATCACTGGGATTGAAGAAGGAAGAAAAGGAGATGGGTTTTGTGTTAAAAGGAGAGGGGAAGAAGCCATCAAAGGGTTCGAAATTTTACTGGTTCTCTAAATGGAGAAGAGGTTTTCATTGGTTTTTGACGGAGAAAGAGATCGTATTGTCACTATGTATTGCTGCAACTGATGAGAGAGAATTGGAGACGATGGGTTTTATTGAGAGGGAGAAGAAAAGTGGAAATTAGAGAGACAAAGGGGTAAAATTTTTTACCAAAAAAAAAATCAAGTCCAAATAATTCCTGATTTTCTTAGATGAGCGCGTTCCCTCTAGTTGAGGCGCTCAAAGGAGCGGGGTGGTGCATCCCTGTCTATTCTTGAAAGAAGAAAGTTATATAGAGCCGAGGCTCTAAACAGTCAAATTAGAGTCCACCTCAAAATATTTATTAGAAGAAGAATATCTTCAAATTAATCATCTCAACGTCAAGTTGTATGGACATAAGGAAAAAATGGATTTCAAGTATTGAAAATAGTGTATCTTGTAACGCATTTTTGGACAATTAATTTTCAAGTTTTTATAAATATGTTCAATCTACACCATTTTTTAGGTTTTAAATTTTATAATTACATATAAAAATATATTTTAAAACTACCACAAATATTTCCGGTATTGAAACCGCATTTCTCCGTACTATTTAAAGGTGCGCTCTATACAAACCGCACCCATAACAGTGCGCACCAATAATGACAAAAGGCATGCTTCTATACGACGTGCCCCTCTCTCTCTCTCACTCATACAGCACAGACGTATAAACCTCTCTCTTTCTCTTACTCAGACAGCAGCACTGACGTATAAACCTCTCTCTCTTTTCTCTTACTCATACAGCACAGACGTATAAATCTCTCTCTATAAAAGGCGAGTCCACAATACATCCAAAATTCATCTCAGAAGTAATATCTAACCAAAAAGGATGAGAACAATGAAAGAGAAATTTATGTCCGGACGGGTTTTTAATAACGTTTTAACGAAATGGCCAAAAAAAATATGTTATTATTATTAAGGACGGAAATCCTTAATTTTTAAATTTTTATCAATGTTTACCTCCAGACTAAATTTTGAAACCTCATACGGCTTCTTTTTCGAAATTTTTTTGAGTTTTGAAACCTTGGAACGTGTTTAGCGGAAGATGTTTTAATATCGGACCGTTTTTTCAAACAAAACTATCGGGGGGGAAATGACAGCCATGGATAAAGCCTTTCTAAATGAACAGAAAATTAATGGGGACCATTTCTTGAAAAAAAATTTAACAATACAACCCGTTCTTTCGTCTTCTCAGGAAGTTGTATGCTGCAATTTTTGTGTTTCCGCTCTCTCTCCTATTCCCATAATATTTTCTGATCTCCTCTTCTTTGTTCAGCAACTGATTTTGGTTTTTGTTTTTTTGTCCTCTTAAATGATGTTTTTCTCTCTCGCGTATGATGTTTTTGTTTAATGGGTGGTAGAGGATGAGAGTGAGTTTGATTATTTAGAAGCCAACGAGAAGGGTCAAATTTGAGGCATTTAATATGATCACAAACTTTTTTTTTTGAAAATACGGTTCGAGGTTTCAATAATAACTAACCAAAAGGAGGAGAACAATCAACCCATTACCTGTTGTCTTTTTTTTCTTTTTTCTTTTTGAATATTCCCATTACATGCTTCTTTCTTTCAAAAAAAGCGCACTGTTTGTCAAAGAAACAAAGAAAAATACACCCAGCTTTTTTTCTTTTTTCTTTTTGCATATTCCCATTACATGCTTCTTTCTTTCATAAAAAGCACACTGTTTGTCAAAGAAACAAAGAAAAATACACCCAGCTTTTTTTCTTTCTTCTTTTTGAATTTTCCCATTACATGCTTCTTTCTTTCATAAAAAGCACACTGTTTGTCAAAGAAACAAAGAAAAATACACCCAGCTTTTTTTCTTTCTTCTTTTTGAATATTCCCATTACATGCTTCTTTCTTTCATAAAAAGCACACTGTTTGTCAAAGAAACAAAGAAAAATACACCCAGCTTTTGTGAGAAAAAAATGGGGATGAAAATATAATTCCATAATGTAAATAGAGTGATAGGAGAAAATATTCAAGAATGTAAATATACCTGAAAGATGAGGTATGATGAAGCATCCAGGAACTGATGGTCGGAAGTAAAAAATCAAACGTAGCAGAAAATCATTTGGATGACACCGCCAGAGTTGGGATGGGATGATAAGGATGGTCATCCGGCCATCAAAGTAAGGAGAGTTCTCGTCGTATCAAAGTAAGGAGAGTTCTCGTCGTGGGCATCATTTGTCACCACATTCGAAAGTAAATGGGGATTGCACACGCGACTCCATTATCTGATGGAATGAATCGAACATGAGATACAACGCTACCAATTATATAAGAAATTCAGTTACTAACGACACCAGTTGATAATCAGTTGCGCCGTTCGATTCATAACATCTGGTACGCGTTTGCAACCTTCATTTGCTTTCGAAGATCACGATGCATGCTCATGACGAGAACTCTCCTTACTTCAATGGTCGGAAGGCCTGCAAAGATAATCATTACCATCTATTCAACAACCTTGACGGTGTCATCCAAATGATTTTCTGCAAGGCGCAAGCTCCATTCAGCCTTCACTATAAACCACCTTCTTCTTATAGTTGAAATGAAGTGGTGAAAAGCATTTAATATTTTATAGGGCCCTGGGGCACACAAATCAAAGGACTGCATTAAATATCTTTAGGGCGGGAGCATACAAATGAGTATGACAGTCAATCGATGTTTGGGATCGAAGCCTCATATCTTCTCTTCCTCCACATGCGCATCCCCACATCACCCTCTCTCTTTCAATCTTCTCCCCTTCTCTCCTCTCTTTTTTTAATGTGAATCTCCTTTCTCTCTCCGTTGAATTCCCTGTTCTTTTCCCCTCTCTCCTCTCTTTTATTTTAAAAGGGAAAAGTCTATATAAAACTTAGGCTCAAAACAATCAAATTAGAGCCTACTTCAAAACTTTCATTAGAAGAGGTTGTTTTGATGCTTAAATATCATCAAATTGATCATCTCAACATCAAGATGCATGGACATGAGAAAAAAATAGATGTCAAACTTCGAAAATAGTGCATCTTGTAACACAATTTTGGACCGTCAATTTTCATGATTTTCAAGTTTTTAAAGATTTCCTCAACCACAAAACTTTCTACTATTGAATTAATCTCATTTCCATAAATTTGTGAAGCTTCAAATTTTATAATAAAAATGTATTTTAAGGTTATCACAAAACTTTCTACTATTGAAACCATATTTCTCAACACTATTTAAAGGTGGGCTCTAATTTGATTGTTTAGAGCCTCGGCTCTATACAAACTGCACCTTGTTTTTTAGTGTTAAACTCATCCTTTTTCCTTCTCTCCTCTCTTTTTTGTTTTTTTAAAGGTGAGGTTTTTATAGAACCTACGTTCTAAACAATCAAGTTAGAGCTCACCTTCAAATATTGTCGAGAAATGTGGTTTCAATATTACAAATATTTTGTGATAGCCTTAAAATATATTTTCATATTTATTTATAAAGTTTAAAGCTTTAAAAATAGTGTAAATCGATAGATCTATGAAAATTTGAAAATCTTAAAAATTGACGGTCCAAAAATGCATTATGAAATTCACTATTTCCAAAACTTGAAATCCATTTTTTTCGCATGTCCATACATCTTGATATTAAGATAATCAATTTGAAAATATTTGAACATCAAAACAACCTCTTCTAGTTAAAATTTTGAGGTAGGCTCAAATTCGATTGTTTAGAGCCTCGGTTCTATATAAATTTTTCCTTTTTTTTAATGTTAAACTCTTCCTTTTTCCCGTCTCTACTCTCTTTAAACTCTTCCTTTTCCCCCTCTCTCTCTCTATTATGTAGAAACGCTGTTCCCACATGTAAAAGCTAAGAAGTTGAGGATGATGCGGCAAATTTTCATTGAATGGAGAAGCTTTTATAATTAAAACAAAAAACTTTTGTTGATGACGTGACTATCGAACACTTTTTATAACAGAATCTTGAAAGCAAATGAGATTAATGGATATTGGAAATATAGAGAAATCGATTGGGTTCTTTAGAGATAGACACAAGCTGGATGGTTTGGCATTTTTTTTTTTTTTTTAAGAGAAACTTAGTACTGGTATTAATCATAAGCTAGAAAGAGATTAAAGTATCTGAAGTTAAAAAAGACGGAAGTATCAAACCACACTTTACAAGATGATCGGTAAACACATTAGCCTCACGAAAAACATGTACAAACAAAGTATCAAGAGTCTAGCCTCACGAAAACCATGTACAAACAAAGTATCAAGAGTCCTAGACAAATCCCAGATTTGCAGCAAGGTGGACCTAAGCTTCCAGGAGGGCCTATGAGTTCCATTACACCAGTTAATAACGTTCAGTGAATCCCTCTTCGCAATACAGAACTGGCCAAGTTGCCTTTCAGTAAAGATATTTAAGCCATGAAGAAGGCTCTGCATCTCCGCATAGTTGTTCGTTCTGTCCCCAAGGGTCCAGTATAAAAAAACACCACCATACCATTCCAGTCTCTTAGAGCACCTCCAATGCTAGCCGAACAGGGATTTCCAAAAGAGCTTCCGTCAAAATTGAGTTTAAAAGTTCCCTCCAAGGGGAGCACCCATCTACCCTTCGGCCTACTTTTGAAGATATTTAAATGGAAGATGATTGAAAGGTTCCTCTTGAAATCAACTTCCAATATATCGGATCGATCCTTCGACACAGAGCAGAAGAGCCACAGCTCACGAAGAATACTTTCCAACACCTTTGCAAAAGGTAGGCTGACACTATCGAAAACCCTACGGTTCCTTTCCTTCAAACCTCCCAGAGAATTAGACCTCTCGCCATATGCCATAAGATCAAGCCAACCTTGGGCAGGGGAGTCTACAAATTAGAGATGATCCCAAGAACATTAACGGGCATCACCAAGGCAAGACCAAGTTCATAAAAAATTCAGTACCTGATTCGAAAAGTGAAAGTGCAATGAAGAAGAGGTGCAGCCCTATTTCAGCATCCAATTTACACAGTAAGGCTAGTCGTTCGTATGTAATGGTAAAAAAATAGGGCTAGTCTTTCGTAGGGGTGGCAACGGGTCGGGTTCGGCTGGACTCGATCTCAAACCTAGATAGGTTTTGGATGCGGATCTGACCCGTCGGGTCTCGAGTCTAGTCTATTGTCACCTTCATTATGAGCTTCATCTCTTCTTCTTTTTTTGCCATTTTTCTACCATTACATACCCATATTATTGGCAACAAGGTCACAATCATGTATCATTAGGTCCAACAGTTTACTGGTTGGGTACAAGTCAGGTCCAAGCGGACCCAAATCCAGACCCGAATAGTGCCCAGGTCCAAGTTTTAGACTCGAGATCGACCCGCCGGGTCAAACTTTGGACCCATATCCAGACCAATATTGGGTATACCTGACGGGCCCCGAGTTGGATCCGGGTCATTGCCACCCCTAGTCTTTTGACCTTTGGTATTCTAGAGAGAGAGAGAGAGAGAAAAGGGTATATAGCTATATTTTGACAGGTGGTAATAGTTCTTTCCAAAACACCTGTTTTAAAGGAATACAATTTAATCAAGGGTAAAGAAGAGATTCCACAAGATTATCAAGAAGCTTCATTATCTTTCTCCTAAGTTACAGTTATTGTTATTGTTAGCTGCTCCGAATTCTCTACATATAGTCATCTTCTCCTTGGTTGATAACACTCATATGAGTATTAAAATATAAATAATAATATTTTAAGGGAGATTATTAATTAATTTTGAGAAGTATTATTAATTTTTTAATTTTATTTTATATTTAATGCTTATTCCCTAAATTGATAGAGAAAAATATAAACTTCAATTGCAGCAAAAATAGAAATTGTATTTTTTAGAAAGATTGCAATTAATTTAGTTTTTTTGACAAAGGAGAACCTTAAAAATTATGTATATATAAGTTTTTTAATATTATTTTTATTTTACCATTGATTTCTTGTTATACATCTATCCGTTTTCCATCCATTATTACAAATTTGCAAACCTGCAAATTTCTCAATGACTAAATTGGCCTTTTTCAGATTTTCAAAATCCATGATAAAACTTTCGAATGTTCAACATTTGAAAATTTGTATTTTAGAGTTCCCTAAGATTTTCAAATTTTAGAAATCCAAAAATTGTAAATAATAATAATAATATCGCCAAAATTTTGTTTCCCAAAAAAAAGTGTCCTACAATTATGGGTTTTGAAAATCCAAAATTTATTTGAAAATTAAAATTTGGGGATTTTAAAAATCCAAAAATTTCATCTTAGCCTCCCAACAATTTCAAATTTTCAAAATCCAAAATTTATTTGAAAAATGAATTTTTGGGTTTTCAAATTTCAAAAGTTGCATCTTAGCATCTCTGAATATTTTCGAGTTTCAAAAAACAAAAATTTACATTATAATTAAATTTTTAAATTTTAAAAATCTAAAAATTGCATTTTCCTACCGGGTCATATATGTTTGTTAAATTCAGAAATCCATCATTTTGAATCACATAGATCCGATATTTTTTTATTGATTTTGGATATTAAAGATCATAAATGTTGGCAATTTCAAAACTACCAAAAAAATGAATATAGATGTAATACCAGTAAATTACAAGACAATTTTAAATAATAAGAAGTAAAATAGTTGTTAATGTAATTTTCTCTGGTTTTGTATTAGGAATGGGACCGGGACCGCTGAGTGTGGCCCATTCTTACATTCGCAGCCATCCATCTGATGGAGTGTTGATTACACTGATGCCAACGTCTTCCTTTTCAGTCATGTGTCAAAGGATAATAAAGACAAGGACAAGGAAAACTATGTCAGTACCGCATTTAAACATGGTAACTATGGACTCGTCCAACGGAAAAATTATCCATTATTTACAAGATTGGTCCGGTGGGTTTTTTAATAACACCCACGTTCTTTCCTTTTTTTCTATTTTGTCCCAAAATCTGACTTATTTTTTATTTATTTTTTTAGTTTTGTTGAAGTGCAAGGACTGATCCGATGTGAAAAATATTATGCCCGCCCGTCCCTCATAATTTTTTTAAAATAGATGGTCACAAAAAATAGGCCGGTCCGATATTACCTGCCCTCCGTAACCTTTTCAAGACATTTCGAGTCTTTATGTCCTAGGGGGTCCGCCTGACCACAAAGACCTAGTGTACCACAAAAACCTTTAAAATTTGGCTAAATGTAATAAAGTCTAAGAGCTTACCATTTTGAAATAGCAAGAGAGCGCTCATGGGATCAAGAAAATAGAAAAAAAAATTAATTACGAAAACATTTCTGGTCCAGCAGACCACCAAAACATAAACTGGGTTTAAGATTGATAGGCTTTTATTGTTTTCTGAGGTCAGGGAGTCTTTGGTATGATGTCTTGAACATCAGTACGCTTTAAAAAAATATATAAAGAATAGGGTGGTCTGACAATACAGTACAGACAGGTCCCTACATTTCAAGAAACTTTTAAAATAAAATAAAAATGGTGCTACTTCCAAGAACATAAAGATGATATGAGGTAGACCAAAACAAAAATTAAATAACAAAGAACACTTAAAAAGTTAAAAGGAATACAATAATAAGTTGAGAGGGCTATCAACACTTCCTATTTAAAAAAACAAAAAACAGAAAACGTCAGTGACTAGTTCAATGTGTACACTATAATAACCAATTAACTCTCATGGCCAATTTAGATTTTATAGTTTTCGGCAAAAAAGTTTAAAAAAAATTTATTGGAAAGGGATTGAAGAAAAATAAGCTTTTATGGTCTTCGTTTAAATCAAAACAAAGCAAAAACTAAATTTAAGTGGGATTAATAATTAATTTTCTTTTACATTTCAAATAAAAATATATGCTTAAATTGCAGCAAAAATAGCAATGGTCTATTTCAAAAAAAAATTGTGATTTCTTTAGTTTCTTGACAAAGGATAGCCTCGTTGTTCTTTTAATCAGCAATGGGACCCACCATGACCTCTGAGGTGGGGCCCATTCTTGATAACTGTCATTTATTGGTGGGGTGGTGACTACTCATGCGGTCATGCCCACCTTTTTCCTTGTGGGCATGTGTCGTAGAATAATAAAGGCAAGAGAATTAGTAAATCACCAACCAACAGTAAGCACATTGATACACTCCATACATCAAAGTAAAGCAAATTTCAGATTGTAAATATAGACTTAGTCACCTAAATAAATAATTAAAAAAACATATTTTTAAAAAAAAAGGATTGTATACAATGAAGTCATTTACTTTTAGAATATGAAGGTCATAATTACTTACAACCATCTGATGTGAAATCTAATAGCTTGGATGTATCATAAAATTCGAAAAAAATTCTATTGAACTTTGAGCTTGATCAATGAAATAAATGTAACCACCCAATTTCACACCCAATAGTCAAGATTCATTGTGACCACCTTGTACCAAAGGTAAATGTTCTCATTATATACTTTCCCTAAAAAAAATTCAAAAGAAACTACAAAATTAAGATTCACATTAATCTCAACTTCCATAAAATAATTTTAACTTGTACTACATGCTCCCAAGCAAGAAGATCTCTTAATAATTCTTCACCATCTCTTTCACCACAAAACTAAGAAGACTCATCCTAAACCATCAAAAATATAAAATAAGTAACAAGAAATATTATGAACATCAAATAAACAAAAAATATCAAGCCGCTTCTTCATCATTTATAGAAATGCAAGAAAGCTCTTAGATGAGGAAGATTCAACATTGGATGGCAATTTGTGAGCTCCCATATGACCACCCAATGCTTGAGAAGATTTAAAAGCACAATTCACAAATCCTGCATTATAAAATTTGATTTCATTGTTCTCTCTCTTGTTTTCTTCTGAATTCAACTTTGAACAAACTTCTCTTGGGGGGGGGGGTGTCATGTGGCCCCCAAGGGCCTAACCGGAAGCGAAACTCTTGCTTCAAAAAATACATCGGTGGCCATCATTAAAATCTTAAACACAGTCGTTAAAATATTGAGAATCTTTAGTATTACCGTTGCCAAAATATTGAGTTATTTGATTACGCTCAACAGCATCTTCTAAATCTTGAGCGTGGTTACCAGAATAATGCTGCTAGAATATGTTAAGAGAAGGATGTGAAGAGTCTTGATGGGGTAAGGAGAAAGAGAATTGTGGAAATGGGCTGAGAGCTAATAAAATTATCTTAGTATGAATAAATGGCAAGTGATAAAAAAAGGGGATCAATGATGGGGTTGAGGTTCATAAAGAAAAAGAGTGTTAAGGAGAGTGGTTGGTAGGTATTGAGATGGTCTTTTGAGTTCAAACGGGTAGCAAGAGTATGGCCTTAGAGAGACGTCCATTGAGTCCAGAGAGAGAGTAGGTGTAATGTTTCTGTGAGAGGCACTACTGTTTCAGAAAGGAGAGGGTTTAGGACTTGTGGAGAGATTGAGAGAGGGAGAGGGATGTCTATTGTTTCATAGAGAGAAACAGTTTAGGACTTAAAGATAGATAGATAGATAGAGAGAGAGAGAGAGAGAGAGAGAGAGAGAGAGAGAGAAGAATGTCGTCCGTAGAAGAGAATGAGTATACTATTATTGACTATAGTAAGTACTAAAGTTAGGTAGGTTAGGATGGACGGTACTAAATTTTCTAGTTAGGGGAAGG
>NW_006497600.1:1411006-1429191 GCF_000471905.2 Amborella trichopoda | reverse complement strand
CACACAAGAAAAGTAATATTAGCTCGCTCTCTCTCTCTCTCTCTCTCTCTCTCTCTCTCTCTCACACACACACACACACAAAAAAAAAACATGATTCGGACCCAAAAAATGGAAAAGGAAGATTAACTAACCAGCTTCTCACAAAATTGAGCAAGCTCTGCTTCGAATTTGGGAACATAGTTGTCATGTCTTGGTGACTTCTCAAAGCTGAATTCACAAATAAACAGACTAATGTTAGAAAAAGATCTACAAAGACGACATGGCCCTAGCCTACAACTACTAGAATCAAGTCCAGATCAGATTGTTGCCTCATAGAACAAGTCAACCACTCCTCGAATTTCCTTCTTTTACTCAATGGCCACTTTGAACATGTACGCTGGACATTCAAATATAAAACAAGTGGATCAAGACAAAAGTCCTTTAGTTTCCATTTGACGCCAGATCTGTTATAAATTTGATTTCAATGTTTGGCAATCCTTGGTTCAGTATGAACTTCTCCATGAATATAAGAGAACAAGAGGTCAGCCAATAAAGTGAAATAATAACTTTAACTAATTTCATCAATATATGCCATCAATCCAAAGTTCCAAATATTCCACAATCCAGGGGCCCTATAAAACCCCTTGCACTTCAAGATAATTTACTGAATAACCCTACCATCATAACCCACAAAGTCCCCAGTGCCTCTTTGTCAAAAACTACTAGTACATTCACCATTGCTGGATCACATTTCAATCCACAAACAAACAAACTTCTTCTCTCTTACACTATATTCCAGTGTCCTGTTTTCCCTCAACCTTCGTCCACACCACAACCCATACAATTCTTTTGCGGAAAAACTTCCTAACAAAGCATAATATTCACTTAATAATCCCATCCCACAGTAAACAGTTGTTTACTAGGATAAAGAAAACAATGATAGCATTTAAAAGGGTAACCTCTCCAACAAAAACTACCAAAAGAAAATAGTTTGAGTGGTAAAGGTTAGAGTAAGGAAGAACTATCACTAAATAATGCAGGGAGACATAAAGATGGACAAATTGAAACCTGACATGATTTTTTTTTTAACTAACCAGTACTAACCTGACATAATTGTATCTACTATCCAATAATGACCATAGTAGTTTAATAAGAGCATTTGGAATTTCATCATTTTTCTTCAAGTTTTCATCACATTCCTATTTCAAGAGTCACTGAAGAGTTTGAATCACACTTCGCTTCATAGAAGAATTTAGAGGCAAAGGGACCTTATTACGATTTTGCTCTTTCCTTTGAATGATTTGCCATCTTATACCTTAAAGAATCAAGAGATTCACAAACTTCAAAAAATGACATGATTGCAAAAATCTGAGAAAATTTAGAACCTTGGAAGAGACAATACGCATGGGCTTACTTTCCACTGCCCAAAACTCCTACAAAATAGGCCTCAATAAAATTAAAACACCTACAGTAAGTTACATAGCACAACTATCAGGTATAAGGAAAAGGAGGTTTTATTTAATTTCCTTAACTAAGACCTCCTCATCTTTGTCGAATTCAGTAAAGAAAAAAAGAAAAAAAAAGGGGTAAAGATGACATAAGGTGCAATGGATGACATTTTTGGGTTCAGAAATCTCTAGAATGCAAATGCACTGTTGTAAAACACAAAGAGCAAACATGTCTTCCATTGTAGGGTTATTGGATACTAAACAAAACAGTTTATTTATTCAAACTTTATCCTAAAAACTGCACCCCCAGAAACACATTAATATCAAATAGGATTAAAAACAATTTATATACCTTCAGAAAACCTCCATGAAATGAGATTACTTCCCAGAAATGATCAAGAGGAAGCAACTGGCTGATACCACTTCAGAGAATATAGAGAAGTGAACAATTTCTGCTTGCCTCCTAATGACTGCTACTCATCAATGGAATGTTAAAAGAACTTGATCATGACTTGGGTATACTTTTACATAATACGAACTGAGGTTTATAATTTAGATATCGGCAACATTCGTATATGCAGGAATCACATAGCAAACAATAGAAGAGTGTGCTTTATATAAGGTCTCAACCTTAAACAATCAAAGTAGGATGTGCCTCAAAACCATGTTGGAAGATGCAGATACAACGTCGAAACTCCAATGATGGCCTACAATCTATTTTCATTGCTAATTATGAAATTCAATGCTCCAAAAATGGTGCAAATCAAGCATATCTATAAATAGTTGACAATTTTGAAAATGGACAGTCCAAATAATATGCTACAAGGTGCACTATTTTCAGGTTTTGAAATCAATTTCTTTCATATCCATAAATCTCGAGGTCAACAGGGTTTTCCAATGTCAGAACTCAGAACCACCTTTTCTTATGGGTTTTTGAGGTGCACATTACTTCTATGGTACAAGGTTGACACCTCATAAACTTTTCCATGAAACCAGCCACTTAAACAAAAAAAAAACGAAAGCACTTTTTGGTAGCTACACATTAAAGCCTTTCAGGTGCCCCCCCTGGCACTGGAAATTGAAACTGCACATGATAGAATGCTATAGCTGTAACAAAAATTGCTCTCGACGGTCGAATACCGATGCTTCCCCAAATAGTAAAGCTCAAATAAGCCTCTAAAGGGCAACCATCATCCGCCATATTAAAAAGCAATACGCCCTAGATAGTACAATATTTCGTTTCTTTTATGATTATATTTCCATTGATAGAAATGAGAGTTGCCAAGTCTCTTTCGTAATATACAGAGCTACAGTACTCTCCGATTATAGACTATTCTTAGAAGTTAGGTAGAGATCATCAATAACACATTAACATAAGTTTCAGTCTCCTGCTTATGTTTGAAGAGGATAGTTATCATTGTTAGCAGCGCTTAATCTTTTAATTGTTATCATCAATGGTCAAAGTCTTGAAGATTGATTCGGGAGGAAACAACCCATGGATGGTATATGAAACTGAATGTGCAAGTTGCAATGGAAACGTTCCCACAGAAGGGAGAGATACCATTCCCCCTTCCAGGGAAGGAGGCGACTTGAAAAGCTTTAGAGCAGTTACCTCAAAGGCAAAACCTGCAATAGCCAGAACTCCAAAGATCTTAAAAAGCACGCCAGTAACTCATATTAAGTTCCCTCCTACACCAAACATATAAAGAAGGCAACAACTTACTCAACTAAATTCATGGGAAAAAAGTAAAGTGAAATGCATGCATTGGGATTATTTTATCTAGAAGGTGCAAAATAACAAGTGTGTATTTAGATAGCACAAGTTCAAAAATATGCATCCATGCTTCAACACCTAATTATGTACAAATAAATTAAAAAAACAAAAAAAAAAGGTCCAGAATACACACTTTTGCAACTCCTTCAGGAAAAAAATTCGAACTTTTGCAATTCCATTCTACCATAACTCTTGAAAACATATTTACGAAAATGGGTAAGTGTAATTACCTCTCCTTCAGTTTCAAATCATGAATTCTAGGGCATGCTCCTGCATGACACAATAAAGTAATGTCAAGAAGGAGTAAAAGTGGGAGAAAATAAGGCCATGCATGAAAAATGCCACCCTAAATTACTTGGGAAAATATGCTGTAAATACATATCCCAAGACCAAAGCATGTAAAATAAAATAAAAAACTGAGGTATTACTACCACATCATAGCATTGTGAGAATCAGTAATATCAGACACATAAAGAGGTCGGATCAGTTAGAACTGATTTTTCCTCTAGGAGCTTATGTTTAATAGAGTGAACAGGCATGGTGGGATGAGAGATTTCGTTCATCCTCGAGGCAATGTGAGAGTGCTTGCAATGTATCAGGTTGTATGACCCTCAAAAAGGTGAGAAGGCATTTGAAAATGGGTCACTTAATCTCGGTTAGGACAATTCTACACCAGGTGATGGGTCACTTAATCTCGGTTAGGACAATTCTACACCAGGTGATTAGAAAACTTACATACCAAGTTTGTTATCATGGAAATGATGGTTGAGAGCTCTCCAGTGAATAAGGAGAGGGAAGTGGACAATTCTCCTCGAAGCTTCAATTCGGATGCAGCTCAGGGTGGAGGCTGTTGGCCTTCAAGGAAGGATTCTTAGAAGATTTTTTTTTTTTTGAAAATAGGATTCTTAGAAGATATTGGAAATTGCTGCAGATAATAAAACCTCCATGCGTGGGAGAGGAGTTGGAAAATTTCTAAAGGGAGGGGCAATAGAAGGGTCAAACATAATTAGAAAGGCAAGGCCCCTAGAACTTAGTAGCACGAACTTGTACGTGCTGGTCTTCCATTTCCAAAGCTAGCAGCTCTATATAGATTCAAAGGCTATCCTGATAGGGAATTTATTAATTGATCAATCCCACTCCCATATTTGCTCCTTCCATTCATGTTCCCTGAGAGTTTCTAACAACTAAGGAGGCAAAAGATCAAGGTAAGGGGTTGAATGAGAAAGTGTCCTCTACTAATGAAGTTTGGACTTTAGGCGAATCAAATGAATATGCCAAGCATACACAAAAATTAGTCAAAAAGGGCCAAGTGCCACTTCATGACAAGGTTATAATCGTCAACTAGGTTTCCAATCAATTTTTGTTGCCTCTTATACTATTAAAAGCAATAACCATGAATGTGCAGGAAGTAATAGAGCTGAGAACTTACCAAGGTCACTCTTCGTGTTAACAAACAAATCATGTGGGCAAAACCGAACCATGTAGAAAGCACAGACTTCCTTATCATCCCAGCATACCTCCTTGTATCCCTTCTTCTCTTCCTCAGTAAGATTACGAGCTAACGAACAAAACATAAACCAACAAGTAATATTATCAGAAAAAGAGAAAGGAAAAAGTTAACTTTCTAAACAAAGTCGAGCAAAACATCAATACCCACCACACAATCATAACCATCAAATTTTTACAACAATTAGGAGAAAGTAGTACTTCATGAATGCAACAAATAATAGTTTTCATAACATCAATGCTATTTCTAGCCCATAATCATATGCCTAACAATCTCAGTATACATCCTGAAAAGAGGAAAATGATCACCACAAGGCAAAATTCTAATCAAACACTAGAGAAAAAAAATGGCAAACAATACAAGCACCACACCAAGGATGATCCAAGTGCACAAGAATCACTGGAACTCTAGCTATTCATTTGAAGACGTTGCAATAAATAAATAATTAAATAACCTCCAAATTCTATCTTTTATTAACAGGAATAGAAAAACTTCTCTTAACATTACAATCTATATGCGATTATTCAACTCTTATGTAACTAGCAGGCCATTGAACTTGAATCCTGTTCACTATCCAACAATACTACAGAAAAATGGCGTTGTAAATGAGATTCAAGAAGAAACAGAAACTTGAAAGTGAACAATTTACTTTTATATAACGCAGAAAACAAACCCATGAAGTCATTGAACTTCAGTCCTGTTCACTATCCAACAATACTACAGAAAGATGGCATTGTCAATGAGATTCAAGAAGAAACAGAAACTTGAAAGCGATCAATTTACTTTTATATAACGCAAAGAACAAACCAATGAAGCCAATTGTAACAATTAATGCAAAGTCACAAACTTTGGTGCAACTAATTCACCCTAAAATTGCATAGAATGAAACAATAAATGAGTTCTTTATCCTTTGTTTCCTAACGAAGAGGAGAAATGAAAGGGCAGAAGAAGAAGAATCCCCAACTCCCCCTCAGCTGGAACCAGATCTATGATCTGTATCCCAAAACCCATCCACCGCCACCACGTCCTCCTCCCTTGGCCTTTCCTCCTCCCCCTCCCGAGCCAGCTTTATTGGTAGCAAACCACCCCCAGAAAGCCTCGTTTTCCCAGGTTGTAGCATCTGTGAAATCTACAACCACCACCCTGCTTACCCCCTCTTTGCCCCCCGAGTGGAAACTGCTGCACAAAAGACAGTTCCTCGTTCCTCCCTTTCTGTATTTCAACCCCTCAAAAGGAGACAGCGAAACTTAGATCCAAGCTATTGGCGTCTCTGGTAGGAAGGTTCCAACCCCGACGAGATGACATTAGAGGTATTGAAAGATGGGCTTAACGCTTTTGGGGGGAGTAAAACCTCACCTATAGACAACTCTCTAACGGGGATATCCTCTTCTCTTTCCCATCTCCAGTTAACGCTCAACGCGTTCTACAGGAAGCTAACACCCTTACGTTCAAAGTGGCATCTTGTCTCCTTCGTGTCAGGTCGCCCAAAGGGGCATCTTTTAGGAAACAAAGAGTTTGGCTTACCCTAGACCATATCCCTCTTCATGGGTGGTCTCCAGCAACCTTCAGGACAGTGGCGGAAGCCTGCGGACTGTTGGTTTCCATCCACTGGATTTCTCTTAAGTCGCTCCCTCTCGGCTCCATTCGTGTCCTTTCGGCAGTTCGGGACACTAGCCTCATCCCTCAAACTGTCTGGCTTGAAGTAGACGATCTCCACTTCCCAATCTCAATCTCTTGGTCGACAGCTTCCCCCCCATCTCCTCACTTTCTCGCCAACGCAAGAGGCACCACCGGTGACCTCCCGACCTAGCCCCCCGTCAAAGCGCACCACCAAGGTCACCAACCCCATCCACTACGGGCCGCCAAGTGGCACCCACATATCAACTCCCTCAATCAGTCCAAGCAGAGGGGGCTGCGTCCACACCGACCTTTCGCGGTCATCCCCTGTCGTTTCCCCTTCCCACCCTCACCGACTCGGGAAGGAAGTCATGGTGGACTCTTCTCTTGTGTCTCTATCCCCTGACTATCACGAGAGACCCGGCCTGTCTTTCTCGAACCTTCCCACTTTCCCGCTTACATCCTTAACACCTGCGCCCCCCTCTTTAATCCCTCCCTGCCCCCTCTCTGTTCAGCCCGATATGTGTCTTCCTTAGCCGAACCCCCAACCTCACCTGCCGCTTTCGTCGGCCCTCCCAGACCACATGTCACCCTCACCACCCGTCCCGGTACACCTGTCCCCATCGCCCTCTTCCCCAAACCTTTTCCCACCCAAGCCCTTGGCCCCCTCGCCGCCTTTCCTTTCAATTCAACCACCCCGTCTACCTACCCCCTCCCACCTGTCGCCTCTCGAAGCATCACCCCCAGGTCTCCCTCCTCATGATGGCGACACCTGGTCTTGCTTCCCTCTCCCTCACCCTCAACCTTAGTTGACCTTGCTCGGCTCTCCACTTTCCTCCCCCCCTGTCACCCCCCAGGCTTCTTTTCTCAAGACCTTCTCCCTAACCCCTCAAAACCTTGAAGCCCTCTCTGCTACCTCCCTACCCTCGACGAACCCTGACCTGGAACCTGTCCTCTGGCCCCTTACCCCTCTTCCTCTTCCACCTCGGTTAACCTTTCTCTTTTACCCCTGCAACCCTTGTCCTTTACTAGCTCTCCTCCTCCCCCCCCCCCCCCTCCCCCATTGCCCCTGACTTTCCTCCCCCTCAACCTTGCAAAACTCTCTGAACCAGCTCAAATGCACAAGCAGTCAGATGACCCAACTCAATACGAAAAAATGGACAGGCACCTATGGCATTGTAGCGGTTAACTCCATGGACCACTCTCCCCCTGACCCAACTTTTATCTCTTCCTTGCTAGCCCCTCACCTTTCTTATACCCCCCACTTGGTCCATATCACAGGTTCGCACCCTGCATATTGCCTTGCCTTCCCCCTCTCCGTTGAATTACCCCCTTGTTATCTCAATCCAGGCCTACCACTTTCTCACCTACCTCCCCTCTTTCACTTTTGGAAACCCCCCCTAGTTACCCCTTCCTTCACCCCTCCCCTCTCCCCTCCCCCCTATGCCCAGCCATCTTCTCTTTCGAACCGTACCCAGGGGCTGCCCAACTCTTGCCCCCCTACCCCCTCTTAACTGCCTCTTGTGTCTCTGCTCCCTTCCCCCTCTCCCTCCTCTTTGATAACTCCTAGCTCTGCTTTTCTCCCTTTGCCTACCCCTGCCAACCTTGAGCCTCTCCCTACTCTGCCCCCAGATCTCTAGCCCATCAACCCAACCTCGCTTTTGTCTAACCCCGAAGTAGTGTCGACCGAGTCACGTGGAGAACCCATCTCTCCCTCTGCGGCCCTCGACAACGCCAAGGAAGTCGACGGGGATGGGACAAACAGGGAAGAGGACAGAATGAAAGAAATGTACAGGATAATGAGGTTTCAACATGATGGCCTCGAAGGACCAGCTCACAAATTTCTACTAGCAGACGCACAGAGTCGACTGAAGGTGAGTTTCAAAGGACAGCGAGAACTACTGAACTTGTTCTCCACCATTTCCTATGAGGAATAGTCTACAGGCGGCTTCCAACCCTCTTCTCCCACCACTCGTCTGAGAAGGTCTTCCGAACTGACCTCCTCTCATACCTCAGATCTATGAAGATTCTTACGTGAAATGTAAGAGGTTTGGGACAGTCGTCCAAAAGGGACGCTGTCAAGGATTTTACCTCAAAACACCTTCCTACGATTATTGCTCTCATCGAAACTGAACAACCAGAGTCCACTCTCCAGCTCATACGCCAGGTGTGGGGTAGAAGACCTTGCCAGTGGGTCTCTCTGCCGGCGAATGGGGCTTCAAGGGGCATCTTGGTGGTCTGGAACCCTTTAGATCACACCCTCAACTCCTTCCATTTAGGGCAGTTTTCCGTCACTGTACACCTTTCAATTACATCAGACAGTTTCCCTTGGAAATTTACGGCCATCTATGGCCCCAATTCAGCCTCTCTCAGGCACAGGCTCTGGTCAGAATTGGACCACGTAGCGTCCCTGCCCCACGCAATTTGGTGCATGGAAGGAGACTTTAACGCCACCAGGTGGTCCGATGAGAGGAACTCCTCCACCACTATCTCTCAAGACATGAGGGACTTCTCTGACTTCATTAATCGAAATGAACTCCTAGACATTCCACTTCAAGGAATGTCATTAAACGCGGTTCAACCATGCTCCCAAACCTTGCCTTTCTAAATTAGATAGATTCCTCCTATCCTTGCACTGGGGGGAACACTTCCGAGATCTCATGCTTTGGCTTTACCCAAACCTACCTCTGACCATTGCCCCATCTTTCTAGATACCCTTGCAGTAAGGAGAGGTCCTAAACCTTTCAGATTTGAATTAGCTTGGCTTCAAGAGGAGTCCCTCTTTACCCTAATCCCAACCTAGTGGAACTCCTTCTCCTCCCAGGCCACGGGTTGAGAAGGTATAGACTCCAGACCAAAATCCAGCTCCTCAAAGCCTCTCTCAAACCTTGGAGTAGCTCCGTCCCTAGTAATTACTCCCAAATCAAATCGTCCCTTCTAGAAACTATTCAAGACCATGACCTTCTCGAGGAATCCAGATCCCTGAATGCCACATAGCTGGATCTTACAACCAAAACCAAATTGGAATACCTCTCAACCCTCAAAAAAGAAGAACTTTACTGGTTCTAAAGATCAAGAGTAAATTGGTTGAGAGTGGGTGACCATAATACAGTCTTCCATCGGATAGCTAATTGTCGCAGAAGAGACAATATTATCTCGATGACCAAATCTAACAACCACTACCTGGTTCAACCAGAAGAAATCGAGCTGGCAATCCTAGAGTTCTTTCAGACTCTGTATGCAGCTCCTTCTAGCCCAAGACCGAGAATGACTACTCTTGATTTCTTAACCCTCCCAGAAGACCCGGCTGTTTGGCTAGAGCAACCTTTCACCAAAGTAGAATTTTTACAAGCTCTCGATGCCCTAGCCAAAAATAAAGCCCCCGGTCCAGACGGATCTCCGATAGCACCCTTTAAAGTATTCTAGGATACTCACCAGGTTTTTTGAGGAATTCTTCCACCAGGGAACTCTTCATTAAGCCATCAATGCCACCTTCATAGCCCTTATCCCCAAAGTTGAAGGGGCAGAGGAAATCAAGGATTTCCGCCCGATCAGCCTACTTAACTCTTTTTACAAAATTCTGATCAAAGTCCTGGCCTCAAGGCTACAACAAGTCCCTTTGATCATCTCACCATCTCAGACAGCCTTCATCCAAGATGGGCAAATCCTAGATGGAGCCTTAGTGGCTCACGAGTGCATCCACTCGAGGCACTTAGCAAAGAAACCAGGCCTCATCTTCAAAATTGAATGGGAGAAAGCATACAACGACGTTGATTGGTCGATTCTGGAGGAGCCTATGGCAATAATGGCTTTCCGGGACCATTGGAGGAGGTGGATGAGAGGATGCTACTCTCATCCTCACTTCTCAATCCTCATCAATGTAACCCCAAAAGGCTTTTTCCCTTCCTCGAGGGGACTTCGCCAAGGGGACCCTCTCTCCCCCATTTCGTTATCACAGCGGAAGTCTTCAGCCGTTCGATTACCCTTTACCAAGCAGGCTTACTCTCCGGCTTCAAGAGGAGTCCCCATGGCCCAACAATGTCTCACCTGCAATATGCAGATGACACCTTGGTGTTCCTTGACGCCTCTCCTAGAGAAGTAGACACCCTCAAGCTTTTTCTTAAATGCTTCCAAGTAGTCGAAGTTAACATGGAAAAATCTAAAATGATGGGAGTCGCTCAAACGAATGCAGAAATAAGAGCGTTCATTCCTAATTGGGAGTGCAAAGCGCAAGATCTCCCCACAACCTACCTAGGTCTTCCACTGGGACTGGGGAAGCCAAAAAAGAGACAATGGTCTCATGTAATAGATAGGTTTGATAGGCGTTTGGCAGAATGGAAAGGTCGTTACCTTTCTTTGGCAGGTAGAGCCACCCTGGCAAATTCTCAGGTTTATCTCATGTCCCTTTTCAACATGCCGTCCTTGGTGGCCAATCACCTGAAACAGCTCATGAGAAACTTCCTCTGGTCAAATTGGGCGGAAAAGACAAAATTTCACCTAGTATCATGGGATAAGATTTGTCTTCCTAAACACCTGGGAGGACTTGGGATTTGGGCCCCTAGAAAACATAACTTGGCACTTCTAGGGAAATGGTGGTGGCGTCTAGCTACTCAGCCAGACTCTCTTTGGGCCCAGACTCTCTTTGGGCCCCGGTCTTACACAGAAAATATAGAATCCCGGAAGGAGCCTAGGTGCCAAAAAGGAGACAACTCCACAGAGCATCAGAAGCATGGAAATCTTTCGCCTCCTCCCTCTCACAATTGAAAAGGTACATCAGATTTCATCGAAGAGAAGGTACTAGAGTGCGTTTCTGGTCAGATCTATGGCTAGGACACACCCCACTTTGTGATGCCTTTCCAGCCCTCTACATACTCGCCTCGAACAAAGATTCTACCATTGCTGAGGAAATGGTAGTGTCAGGAGGTCGAAGAGTATAGAACCCGTCTTTCAGAAGAAACCTTTCGGAAGAGGAAACCAACCACTTCTAGTCGCTCTCGACAGGCTTACACTCAATCTTCATTTCAACACATGGGAGAGATGCCATGGTTTGGACTTTAGCCCCTTCTGGCACCTTCAAGGTAGTTTCCTTTTATAAGAACCTTACCCAACCCCCCACCTTTCCCCTGAATCCCACCTCGGTACTGTCGCAAGTCTGGTCCACCATCGCCCCACCCAAAGTTCAAACTTTCAATTGGATTGCTGGCTCTCAAAGGGCACTCACAATGGACCATCTCCAAAAGAGAGGGATCTCAATCCCCAATAGATGTGCCTTGTGCCAATGTAAAGAGGAATCCAATCCACACCTGTTTATTCTCTACAATTTCACTCACGAACTTTGAAGCCAAGTGTTGCAACTCTTTGGTATCAAATGGGTCACGCCCCCAATGGTCAAGGCCTTGATTTCATATGATCTTGCGTCACACTGGCCGACGGTTGGAAGACCCCAATGGAAGCTACCATAGCCGCTTGTATATGGGTTATCTGGGTGGAAAGAAATACCAGAATTTTTCAAGGTCACAAACTCCACATTTCAGCACTCTTCCACAAGGCAACTTCTTTGGCAACCTTCTGGGCCTCAAACCACAAGGTGTTCTCAGGCATATCAGGGAACACCTTCCTCAGCCAATGGAAGCACATCTTACACCACCAACCGCGAAAGGCTAGCAGTCCAAACAACTGGCTGCCACCACTAGAAGGCACCATCAAGCTCAATTTTGATGGTTGTTCCCTAGGGAACCCAGGCCCAGCAAGAGCGGGGGCCGTCTTCAGAGACCACCACCGCAATATCCTACCTACTCTGAGCATCTTGGCCATAATGATTCTCATTATGCAAAAGGCATGGCCCTACTACTGGGTCTGAAAAACTTCAACCGTTCCTGGGTTTCACACCTGTTAGTAGACTGGGACACAATATATTCTCCATTGGCCAACAGGGACGACAACACCACCGTGGCACCTAGCCTCAATTTTTAATGAAATTGCTCACATTTGCAGGGATACGAACGTCTCTTGGAAGCATAATGCCCACAGATCTCTTGACGAAAGAGAGAGTGGAAGAACACGGCTGGTCCTACTCCTTTTTTGTTCTGGACCACAGCCACACTATATAGACTTTTTTGTATTCGGGCAATCTTTCAGCCCTTGGTTTTTTTTTTTTTTTTCTTTTTTTTTTTTTTTGAAAACTTCTTGTATATATCTTTGTAATCGGACGGGTTCTATACACCCATTTTTATACATGGCTGGTTGATTCATTTTTTACCGAGAGATTGCTTGAGGGCGCTCTCGGATCATCTTATCTCTGTAATTTATCTTTTCTCAGTAATACAAAGTTAACTTTATCAAAAAAAAAAAATGAGTTCTTTCCATATAGATAGAGAGAGAGTGTTACCGGCACCCATTAGCTCATCTAGCAAAGCCCTTTGAGCATCCATCGCAAACGACCAAGGAAAACAAAGACAAGCTTCTATTGAAAGATTTCACCTTCAAAACACCAAGACTACAGTTCAAAATACTAGAAGAAAACAGCAGATTGAAATCAACAAATATGAAGAGGAAATTCTTACTAAGAATGAAAACAGCGCCGAATTACTGTAACCGTATCAATGGAAACCCTAATTTATAAAGAGAGGAGATGAACCCGAAATACCCTATGTTCGAGAGAACAGTGGACTCCTGACGAAGAAGGAGGTGAGCGGATGATGCTTTTTGCGTGGATTCGATCTCGGAAAAATGAATATGAGAGAAGATAGAGAGATAGAAATAACAGAGTAGAGAGAGTGGGGCGAAAAGATGGAAGATCAAAAGCCAGATTAAGAGAGAGCGAGGGTTGTTACTTCAAGGGAACGTGGACTATAATCTCGTGCCTACGCTAAAACTATAGTCATGAGAATCATCGCAATTACATCGGATGATGCAGACCCGGACCTGACCTGACTAAGTTCCATTTCGACCCAAACCAAGGTTTAAAAATTAAAAAAAATTAAAAATTACTGTTGTTGTTGTTGTTGTTGTTTCGACCCAAACCAAGGTTTAAAAATTAAAAAAAAGACTAAGTTCCATTTCGACCCAAACCAAGGTTTAAAAATTAAAAAAAATTAGAAATTATTGTTGTTGTTGTTGTTGTTGTTGTTGTTGTTGTTGTTGTTGTTGTTGTTGTTGTTTCGACCCAAACCAAGGTTTAAAAATTAAAAAAAAACTAGAAATTACTGTTGTTGTATGGGTGCAGGTTGTATAGAGCTGATGCTCTAAACAATCAAAGTAAAGTGCGCCTCAAATAGTGTCGAGAAATGTAGTTTCAATACTGAAAATCTTTATGATAGCTTTCAAATATATTTTCATCTCTAATTATAGACTTTCAAATTTAAAAAATAGTGTAGATAGAGCAAATCTATGAAAAATTGAAAATCTTAAAAATTGACAATCCAAAAATGCATTACAAGATGCACTACTTTCGAAAACTTGAAAATTGACACTCCAAGTCATTTGGACTAGCACCTGACCAACTGGGTCCAAACATGGACCCGGACCCTGTTTGGGCCTGGGTCAGCCGACCCAACCCCATTATCACCCTTAGAGCACCCATGGCATATAACCCTAATGGTCAATGGAGCTGGCAAAGGTTGAGCCATGGCTAGACCAAGCATGAGTAGGGCCACCACGAGTCAGGGCCCATATCCCTAGAGGCCCAGCCCGACCTTGGCTTTGTTTCCAATTGCGCAAGACTTAATGGAAACTCAAAATATAAAAATCAACACAAACATATGAAAAAAAACAAAAAACAAAACAAAACAAGGTATTCAGTCCAAGTTGGCCATAATAGGCCTTGGTCCAAGCTCAGTCCATGCGCAACCCCAGGGACGATGCGGCCTAATCCTCACCAAGCTTTCGGGCAAAGGTTTGTGCCTTTGGGCCTTCTGTTTGATAGGCCAACGTACTAAGCTAGGTCTAGCCGCACAACCCATTGCCAGGCCTTCGGCGGCAGATGGTAGTGTGGCCCATTTGGGTCAAACTTCTACATGCTAGATTTTCTATGAATTGAGTGGGAGTTCTCAAATACAATCAACAGAATTTTAGATTCAGTTTTGATGAATCCAATTTTTGCTTAGGGGGTTGAGTCAGATCAAGTCCGGGTCCAGAACCCGAAAAAAAACTTATTGGACATGGACTTGATTGGACCTAACCCAAAAATAAAATAAAAAAAATGTAAATATATTAAATGTTATGTTAAATATATAATGTATTATTTAAATATTATAACTAAAAATATAGAAAAAATTACGTTAATATCGATTGTACTTTCTGTTATTACGGATATACCTAATAGTTTCCGCTATTACCTGGATGTCCGTTTTTAACCTTTCATAACGTAATTGTTTTAAAAAATACGACTTTACCCTTTTTCGGGTGTTGAACAACCGAATTCAAAGTATTTTCGGTTATTCAACAACTGAAAGCGGGATTAGCTCGTCTAAACTTCCCGCTATGGTTTCAGTTGTTCAACAACCGAAATTACTATTTTCTGTTATTCAACAACTGAAATTACTGTTTTCGATTGTTCAACAACCGAAAACTTGATTTCAGTTGTTGAACAACCGAAATTCTACGGGGCTCGTTTTAAGATACTGGAACTGTTTCTTGGGCTGCACTGGTCCCTATATTTGTTGTTCCCCCCATTTTTCACTCTCTCTTACCTTTCTCACAATCACAATAGCTATTTATATCTAGATATAAGTATTTTGACGGATCATAATTGTATTTGACGTAATTTGAGGGCAATTGACGGATTTCAAATTTGTAGTGAAGGTATGTATAATATGATTTCTTGTTCGATGTTTAGAAGTTAACATTGCATAAGATTGTGATTTAAGGTTTCACACTTGAGTAGAAGCAGTCGATTTAGGGCTTATTTTATGGATTTTACATATCCATAAATGACAATATGTTAGGTTTTTTAAGAAGTGTAATTATTTGGGGTTTTTATAACGGCAAATTTGGGGTTATTTTTAGTTATTGAATGATATACATGAGTTATTGAGTTATGTTTGTTTCTTATTTATTGTTTAAGAATTTTTAAATTTGGGGTTTTTGAGAACTACAAATTTGGGGTTATTGATAACTACAAATTTTGGGGTTTTATTAGAACTCGAAATTAATTCATCTGCAATTTGAAATCAATGACTTAATTTTTTTGTTAAATGTGTTGTTGGATTACATACGAGTTGCAGATGTGTTAGTAAATCCATTTATAGTTTGGCTGGCTATTTACCTTGAATATTTTGCAAATGCTTGTGGGTTTAGGAGTACATAGACAATAAATAACTTTATGCATACTGGCTTTAATATTTTGGATAGAATAATTTGTGAGTAGATTTATTTGAGAGCTCATTTGATATATAAATTTATTATCGCATTCTTATCTTAGAGTAGTATTCTATATGCAAATGCATGATGCAATTTTAAAATGCATGATGAGTTATTGGTGTCTTGATTTCAATTAATATGAGTTGTGTCCACCCAGAGGAGGGGTACCTAGGAGGTCCTCAGGATCCTAGCTTTCTACAGCTTCATCCAGAACATTCATCATATTTTATATGGGAAGAACCGGTACATGCATATATTCATCTACTATTTCCATTAGCTTGTTATTTTTCAATAAATTGTAGTTTGTTTCAATTTCATATGAGAAGTATATGTGTATATATATTGTGACTCGTATGTGTTTTATTTGTTGTATTTCATGAAAAATAAGAAATTCGAATCGATGAGAAGACTTTTCAATTGAGCAATTGGCATCTAACCAATAAGCAACTTCAATTAGTGAACGCGATTGGGTTGGGTGCTCTATCTATCATTTGACCAGGTTGAATTGATCATCCTTTGGTTGCAGCCAATGCAGCGAGGTGGCGTTCAGAGACCGATTCATTCCATTACAACATTCAAATTGGTGAGATGACGCCAATTTTATTTGATGTGTACGAGATTTTAGGATTGGTTGTGGATGGCGAGCATGTTACATGCCGTCCTATTAGTGACATCTATGAGTTTGTAGAAAACAATAGTCCCCACTAGAGGCAACCTGACAACCATAAAACATTCATGGTTGAAGGCTAATTTTAGGGAATTGCCACCTGATGCAACCCCTGTAAAAGTAGTCAGATATGTTCATGCCTATCTACTCTTCCTCATCAGCGTTACCATTTTCGTTGATGCATCAGTTGCAACAGTTCTAACAAGGTACTTGCAATTAGTTGAAGATATTGAAGAAGCTGGCAGATATGCATGGGGTGCTGCAGCCGTCGCCTATTTTTATCGTTCTTGTGGAAAAGCTTGTACTTTCAAGCGAACACATTTTAGTAGTTCAGCCACTCTTATGCAAGTAAATTAAATTTTTGCATAAACATAAGCATAATAGTTTAGACTACTTAGAAAAATATTTTTTACTTATCATAATTTGATATAATGCAGTGCTGGTCTTATGAGCATATTATGCATATGAGGCTCATACCGCATATTATCTCTCCAAATATGCCTATAGCAAAAAGATGGGAGCCACCGAAGAATTATTATGACAATCCACATAATCTGATGCCTCCCATTAAACAAGAATTCGATAACCTCCAACCTAATAGGTTAGTTTGTACTTTGATATTCATTACTTTCAATTATATATAAGTATTTGTAATTCTGTTATTGACTGATTGTCGTATGTGTAATTGTACTTCATATAATAGGTAATATGGAATCCCTATTTCGGGCTTGATGAGGCCATTTTAGATGATAGGTATGCGGCATTCCAAACTGCAATGTGTATAATGACTCTTATTTTTAATGATATTGCTGAGCCATACATGTCAAATTGTATTTGCCGCATTCCTCATATATTGGTAAGAGGTCTAGCAAACAAGGTGGGCAGCGAGATCGGCGAAATGTTGATTATGACAAAATGCATCATTGGTTGTCTTGCCATGAGCACGTAATGGCAGACATTGAAGTCGATACTGCCAATGGGTTGTCCTTAGAGGAGTACAAGGCCTGGTGTAGCCGAGTATCTTATCCTATTATACACAATATCGCTAACCCACCAATAGACATTTTGCAACCTCATAACCAGGAAGAAGAATAGGTGGTTCCTGCACATGAACCACAATATATAATGATACGTCGAGGTTATAAGGATCGGTTGATATGGATATATCAACCTACAAATTGTTTTAGTTTTGTACTTGCCTATCAATTGTATGTTTATATTAACCTACAAAATGTTTTGCAGGTTAGTGCAGTTCAAGCTAGTACAACCATGTTAGCAGAGGCACTTACACTTAGACAGAAGTAGTACCCTGAAGTCTATAATCGCATTAACAACGTGTTTATGTTGTTTAAGTTTGTGCATGTCGACATTAAAGATATAGAAGCCAGGATAAAAAATTTACAATGTAAAGTTAATGACGAAGTGGTACAATAAGAGGGCGGACAAGATGTAGTGGGTGAGAGTAGTCGGACTGCAGCTGAAGTCTTGGCTCCATCCACACAACCTGCAATTGAGGAGCCTAGAAGACATACCACGATAAAGAAGTAGTATCAGCCCAAGAGAAGGCGACCAATGTAAATGTATTTTTTGGCAATGTAATGGTCATTTTGACCATTATAATATTATGAAAAGACAATGTAATGGTCATTGAATACATTTGTATTGTTTTGAAAGGATAATGTAATTGTACATGACTCTATTTTTTTGGGAATTCCTTATATTTTGTCGTGTTATATATATATATATATATATATATATATATATATATATATATAGTGTGTGTGTGTGTGTGTGTGTGTGTGTGTGTGTGTGTGTGTGTGTGTGTGTGTGTGT
>NW_006497600.1:1394997-1410754 GCF_000471905.2 Amborella trichopoda | reverse complement strand
TGCATTTGTATAGAGACTATGATCTAAACTTGAAAAACTTGAAAATTGACAGATCTATCAAAACTTGGAAAACTTGTATAGAGGAATGTGGTTTCAGAAAAATAAGGTAATCTATTTAAAAAGAAATAGAGTAAATGAATGAAGAGCGGCTTAGTTATTGAGAATGAGAGAAAAGAGCAGTACATGTTATATAAACATGGTGTTCAACAAGGCTTCCAATGACAAGCTTGTATTGAGAAGTTTTAAAGACCTTGAAACCAAGCAAATTTAGGTTCCAATGAGCCTGAGGTATTTTCGGCTGTTGAACAACCGAAAACACAATTTTGGTTGTTCAACAACAGATATTTTCACAATTTTGGTTGTTCAACAACCGAAATAGTAGCTACGAAAATCCAGCAAGCTTATGGAATTCGCAGTCATAATTTCGATTGTTGAACAACCGAAAATGTGACAATTTCGGTTGTTGAACAACCAAAATTGTACATGCTCTTCTACAATAAGGAAATAACATCGTCGGTTTTTGAACAATCGAAAACACAAATTCAGTTGTTCAACAACCGAAATTACAAATTCGGTTGTTGAACGACCGAAATTGCCAACAACCGCATTAGTGACTGCAAAAATCTAGCAAGCTATGGAATTCGCAGTCACAATTGCGGTTGTTCAACAACGGAAAATGTAACAATTTCGGTTGTTCAACTGAATTTGTACATGTTCTTCTATAAGAAGGAAATAACATCTTCGGTTGTTCAACAACCGAAATTACAAATTTGGTTGTTGAACAACCGAAATTGTCACTATTTCAGTTGTTCAACAGCCGAAATGGTGATTGCAAAAATCCAGCAAGCTTCTGGAATTCGCTGTCACAATTTCGGTTGTTGAACAACCGAAAATGTGACAATTTCGATTGCTCAACAACCAAGATTGTATTTTCGGTTGTTCAACAACCAAAATTGTATTTTCGGTTGTTGAAAATTTTAAAATGTATTTTTCATGTAAAACATGATTAAAACAACCTCCTATTACATGTTAAGGTGGTACTAGTTAAAGGGGGTACTAGTTAAAGGAACATTGTCATCTTCGTACGACATTTACGGTCCTTAAAACATACCCTTGTAATGTTTAGATCAAGCTTCTATGTCCATATCAAATTTAGTTTGATCTGAACATTACAAGGGTATGTTAAAAGTTATAACAAGAAATGTTCAGATCAAACTTTATGAGCAAGAACATATGGTCATGTTCTAATTTCATAACTATGCTTGAGTTCATTACAATCACACTAACACCAAGTACAACAACACAAGATTGACAACACCTAAATCAAATCGTTAATTCCATACAAAAACACAAGATTCACAACACATAATTCACTATATCGGTTTTCTACAAGTCCTCCTATTATGACCTACTGCGCCGCATCGTTTGAACTTCATAGGCCTGGTGATGGGTTGTTCAGTCTCGGACATTTTTCGTTGCGTTTTCAGTCTACTGGCAAGGTGTGTCATCCTTGGTGGCAACACTGTCCGGTTAAACATACCTATTAACTCAATATCATTCAAGACAGGCCCAAAGGGAGTTTGAAAGGTCATTTTAAATGTTTCCACTGTGAAATACTGAAGGCAGTATGCAGTGGGATCCAAATACATATGGTTAATAGCCGCAATCGAATGAGTATACGGTATGCCACTGAGTTGCCATTTTCTACAATTGCACGTCTATTGAGTTAAATCAACAGTGTACTTTTCTGCCGATCTGATATAATTGTTAAGGCAGGCATATTAGAAAACTCATTTAATAGCACTCAGTATACTTAATAATCAATACCAACTCTAGTAGTTCTCCTTCTCAACCATTGCAAATACCAATGGAAAGAGCCCATTATTTGCATCTATAGAGATGACGCACAATAATATGCCTTGATACTTTCCTTTTAAGAATGTCCCATTAATACCAATTAGTGGTCTGCATTCATTAACAAAACCCATGATGTATGGACGATAAACAATAAATAGTTGTTTGAACCTGCCTTCATCAGCATGGATGCGAACTTCGGTTTCCGAGTTGGTTCTTCGGAGCTTTTCCATATGCAAGGGGAGGTCATGGTATTTTTGTTCATGTGTCCATCTATCATCTATCTAGCAGCATCTTTTCCCCGCGAAGCATGCATGTAGGAAAGCTTGACACCGTGATCACGTTGGACATCCTTTACGATGTCTTTCACTTTAAGTTTTGGTTGGTCAATAAGGCAGGCTTTAATCTTTTTTTCCACCCAATCACTACAACCTAGTGGCTGGTGGACCCTTCCCATTGGACCACTACATGTGTGCTCCTTAACCCATAGACTTCACTTTGAAATATGTCGTACTGCTAACTCGTAAGCACCGTACTTGTAATGTGTCCCTCTGCCTTACAAGTTGCCCACACCCGTCCGAACTCACTTTTGTCAAACTTCAGAACAAAATTATTGTGGATTGCGAAATCAACTAATTGATGCCGACATTCATTGACATTTTGAAAATATTGCCCTATATTCAATTGAACCTCGTTACCAATTCCTCTACATGGGCTCTCTAGTAGTTCAATATCCTCCATATCACGCTCTGGTACAAGCTCAGAGTCAGGCACCACTTGAATGTTTTGATCTTGATTAGGTAAAGTGTTGTATCGACTGTTGACAAAAGATAGAGTGTAAGATGAAGCAACAATTTTTACACATAAAATAATAAAATAAAGTAAATTATAGATGAAAAAGTAAATTGTAGATATACATATTCCTTGAAGATGGGTCATCACCAACAGATTCTTGTTTGGGCTCAATTGTAGAGGCAATATATACAACAATTTTCGAAGATTCCCCTCCCAATATAAAAGATACATCTATGTCATCACTTACATTAATCAAATCACGCCCACTAGAAAGACTTGTGTTCTGGTACATAATAACTAATTTGTTTAAATCACACATTGTTAAATTATCAAAATGACTTTTTAGTTCCTTCAAAGAGCTATTTTTCATTATACTTCGTAACCTTAAAGTTTCCCCTGTATAAAAGATACGTCTGTCATCTGCATTCGTCTCAAATAACCCCTTATATCGGAATATCAGTTGCACTCCCTCAGTAGCCATCGTCAATGCTACTGTATTAAATGAATAACAAAATTTGTGTTACAAAAAATCGATGCAATAAATAATACAAAAAAATTGGATATTTCTAACTACTTTAGGGTTCATAAAATGTGAGTATTACATAATAAATTGAAATAGTGTATTACTAAAAAAAGTCAAGTAATCAATAAATAACAAAAATAACAAATACTCAAACAAACACAAAATAAACAACAAATATTAATACAAACAAACAAGGTGAACAATATTTAGCCAAAACAACAAATACAATGTATCAACGTAATACAAACAATAAATATTTATACACACAACAAATAACTATACAAAGAAACAACTTCAATAATATTTAATAAATATTATTCATTAGTCAACAATACACAACAAATACTAATATAAATATAATATTCTATTAATTGTGACAAAATTAACAAAAAATAATCAACAGCATAAGGCAAGAGTAAGAACGGTATCAATCACGACCAAATAGTGAGTCAATCTCATGGGATACTGTATTGGGGAAAAGTAAAAGGAGTGTGATACGCGTATGATACTGTATTTGGCTTGTTTTCCCTCAACTTTATATATAAAAAAAATTTCTTACTCTAAGACGCGGGAAATATTGGCGAGAATATTTTTGGTTAATGAAAAACCGAAATTCGTAGAATTTCAATTGTTCAAAAACTGTGTTCAAAGTATTTTCGATTGTTGGACAACCGAAACTGTACTTCAATTCGGTTGTTGAACAACTGAAAATACTTTGAATTCGGTTGTTCAACACTTGAAAAGAGTAAAGTCATATTTTTAAAAAAATTGTGTTATGAAAGGTAAAAAATGGATGTCCCGATAATAACGGAAACTATTAGGTATATCCGTAATAATGGAAAGTATAACGGATATTAACGTAATTTTTTCATATATATATATATATATATATATATATTATTTATTTAATTAAATATTATTAAAATATTTATATTAAATATTATTTATATAATAACACTAATCTGGTTGAGTCCGGGACAGGTCCACATGGACCTGGACCCGAATAATATTCAGATCCAGTATTTGGACCTGAAGCCAACCCGCCGGTCCAATTCTTGGACCCAGTCCCGGACCTGACAGTCCCTGGTGGGATCTAGTTCCGGGTCCATTGCCACCCTTGCTTTTGCTCCATCTATTTAGAGTGAAAAGCCAACTTTAGTGCTCCAATAATCTATGGTGATGGACTTTTCTAGCCGTTTATCAACAAAATGAGATCAAAACATGCACGAATATGGAAAAGATAAAAGGAAATTTATCAAAATCCATCTAACATATTTGACTATTTAACGTATTTACCCTTTTCAACCATTCCAACTTATGGATTTTGATAAACTTTTTAATTAAAAAATTAGACAAAATATTTAAAAGTTCATATGTTAAAATCATTTTGATAAATTTCCTAAAACATAAACATGATTTGCTTGCATAAATAGCTCTCATCATTTTGGAGTTGTTTAAGTGGTCAAAATGGGGCTTTTTACAAGGCACGATATTGATTCCCAATTTTCTATTAGCACACTATTAATAGGGGCGGCAATTGACTAGGTGGCTTGGCCCGGCCCAGTCAGCCCAACCCTAAAAGACCAGAGCATGGACCACAAAATGTGACCCAAAGGCTGGGCTGAGCTAGGACCATGTCCACAAGAGAGCTACTCCGCCTGACCCTCTTTTTCTTTATTTATTTTTTATTTTTAATTTTATTTAGCTCAACCCGGCCATGGGGCTTGGGCCGAGGCCTTTTTAGCCCAATCCTAGCAGGGCCAACCTTGTGGGGACATGGTCGGGCTAGGACCAGCCCGTTGCCAGCCCTATAATTAACATTGCTCAAAGAAAATCAAGTTAAAAAAACCAACAAAGACAATCAATGAAACAAAAAGAAATATCACATGAGAATAAATTTATGGCAAGTTTCTTGGAAGTTTATTATCAAAAGGAAAATGATTTGATAAGGCTACAGCCCAGTAAAAATAATTAGAGTTGTAGCCTTTCTCACCGTCTATTATTTAATAATAGACGGTGAGGATTTGTGATAGGGGAGTCAACTGAAATTGGGGCACCTTTCTTTCTTATCAAATAAGAGAAAAAGAGAGAGAAGCAAGGTAAAAAAAAAAAAGTAAACACAACTTTCTATCTTATCTATGTTGAGAGAGAGATGATGTTGTCCCGTCCATTATCTGTATTGTATGAATCAGAGAAACCTCAAGAGGAAGAAACGGTGAAGAGTAAAAGAATATTGAATCTAAAAAGAATTTAGTATAGCTTTTCATACATGGTGAAGAGTATTTCCATCTTTATTTTCTATTTTCTAATTTATATAGATTTTATATATTTTTTCGAGCTAATCAAATAGAACTAGGGTTAAGTTTTGATGGACTTTTCTGCAAATTTCACTTTTCTTTTTGGAAATGTAAAGTCCCATGTTTTGGAACTTCAACAAGGATTGGGGGACTACTGTTTCTTCCATCTTGGACTTGAATTCGAATTATGGGGTGGTCCACCATTGCAAGCAGTATTCGTCCTAGTGTTTTTTTTTTTGGATTGGGACCTTTGCTTCGGTCTTTGATTTTGCAGGAGGCCTTTTAAGCTCTTTCTCAATGGAAAATTTAGAGATAGAAGAGAGGTGATTTGGCCGAGAGGAGAATGGGACGTTCTAAGGGTAAATTGGGGAGAGAGAAGAGAATTGGATAACTCTGAAGAGAGAGGGCAATGGATTATGGGAAGAGGGTGGAGAGTTTAGAAAAGGACAAAGGATACCAGGGCTCCCGATCTTTTAAGTTTTGTCGGGTAGCATAAAGAATCTGCACCGTCCATATAGATGAACGGTGCAAAGAGCCACAACCCAACTGCAGGCCTATAGAAACCCCATCCTTATCAAAATAATATATTTGTATTTTCACAAAACAAATTTTCCAGGCAAATTTGGCCTTTTCTTCGTTTGCTTTCTATGTGTTAATTAATCCTTTTATTATAGCGTGCTCCCGCAAGCGCACATTGTATATTTCTTCCTTATGTGAGATATAATTTTTTATCCACTTTAGAATCATTGGATGATTATTTATTTTTAAAAAAAATTGTATGGATTTTTGATTTAAATAGGTTTTTTATTTGACGATCTAAGTTTACAATGTACTCCACAAGAGCACTCCCAATGGATTTAATTTTTGGGAATGAGTTCGGAATTTGATGTTCCTAATTGGCTTTTAGCGTTTTAGAGAAATGACCAATTCATAAATTGAAAATTTGAAGCAAACTAAAATTTGGAGAGATTGAGGAAGATATTGCACATAGAATTGATGTTGGGTCGGTGAAGGGAATATTGTGCAATAAGAATTTATATGATCACCGCATGCCAATGAAGCTGAAAGGAAAGTTATATAGGACATTTGTGAGACCATTTTTGCTTTATGGGGCAGAATGTTGGACGGTTAAGAAACAACATACTAATTAGATAAGTGTAGTTGAGGTGAGGATGTTGGTATGACTGAATGGCAAGACAAGAAGGGTTATAATTTGAAATGAATACATTTAAGAGAACTCAGGTGTGGCTCCAATAGGTGATAAGATAAAATAGACTTAGGTGAGATGACCATATACAACACAAACCCTGGACAATACCTATTATGAGATACGAGTTGGTTCAAGTGGAATGCTTAAAATGGGCAAAGGGTAGGCCCAAGCCCAAAAGAACATGGTTGGATGTAGTGATAAAAGATATGGGGACTAATGGCCTCACTGAGGGTATGACCCTTGATATAGCAGAATAGCTTACCAAGATTCGTGTAGCCGACTCCAAATAGTTGGAAAAAGGTTTTGATGATGATGACTCACTAAAAATTTCAAATTACCCAATTCAAGCATTGGAATTCCAAAGCAAATCACTTGTTTCACATTATAGCAATCAAAAAATATGGTCGAGTTAGCTCGAGCTCAGTCGAGTTACTCCTTCTCATATAGTAGCCGAGCCGAGTTCCCACATACCTTCTCTGGTGCATAGAAATTTGTACAGTAGTATGCACGAGTAGAGTCAGCCCAAGTTCTACAGAGCTTGGGTAGAAACAACATTATTTTATTTTGGGAGGAGCAGTGGGGGATATTCACCCCTTGTTTTCATCTCTAAAAAGAGGCAAAATTTCCTTTGTTTTCATCTCTCTTCCCAAATGCTTTATGTCTCTCTCTCTCCCCTTTTTTTATAGTTTGAGAATTTATTTATTGTTAACTTAGATTCATTAATAGGAGCCAAAGCTCAAGATTACAAAGTGTTACAAAGAACGTAACAAAGACGAAAAGAAGGGAGAACAGAGAAGAGAGGAGGGAGAGAGAGGAGGAGATAGAGGGTAGGGGGAGAGCCCCTAGGGGGTAGATCTAGCAAGAGCATCAATCATGCCATTTTGTTCATGATTAACATGGCAAAAGACTATGTCTTTGCCAATAACGGCTAATTGAGTATCATCCATTACATTTGTCCAGAGCCAAGGCACCTTGCAAGGGTGTTTGCACTATGAAATAATGTTCGCCGAGTTACTTTCAATAATCACTTTAGAGTGACAGCCCTGAAGCCTGACTCATTCGTTAACAGCACGAAGCTTGACTTCATGAATATCACAATGTTGAAGACCACCACTGTAAGTAAAAATAGCCTCTCCAATATGGTTCTTAAGAAGGCCACCATAACTCACTACACCATCAACTGATCGAACACTTCCATCAAAACTTAGTTTGAGCCACCCCAGCGGAGGTGGTGGCCAAGCAGTGGACATAGCTTTCTTCAAGAAACTTGAAGGAAAACAATCATTGGAGTATAGATTAAACTTCGATAGAGTCTGAACCCATCGTGTGGTCCCTCAGATAACCTGATCTATAATGAATTAGAAATCATGAGATTTCCCTTCAAAATCCTGACATTCCTCTCTTTCCAAATGAATCACAAGACCACTGCCTCCACTGACCTCCACAGAAAAATACTCATCTTAGGGAAAGGAGAGTTAAGAATCATGTGGAAAAACTACTGAATATGTTGGGGTATTAGCTATTTCCAATTCGAAATGGATGCCACCCAACACCACATAGAATAAGAGAACAAACAGTGCAAGAAAAGGTGACTGCTGCTCTTAGCTTCTGACTTGTAAAGGATATTACCGTCTACTAGAATTTCCCCCTCTTCCTTAACTATTCCCCAATTAAAACTATGTCTTGTTCTAGCAGGCATAGAAACACAATAACTCTCTTAGGGCCTTTAACATACCATATCTTATCACGTCCGTTCGAGCTCTGAAATATCTTGTCATTGGAAACTTCAGCATAAAGAGATTTAACCGAGAATACACCATAAGTCGATAGCTCCCACATGAAAGAGTGAGTCTCTTCTCCTAGGGTCATAAAGTATAGAATGGAGCAGCTGCAGAACGAAGATGAATTGATGTTCATAGATAGCATCAATCCTACGGTTATGTAGGGGATACTACGCTAAAACTTACTTTCCCTCAAATTTTGGGATTTTTATTTTTTTTGGTTTTTTTTGAAGCATTCTCATACTTCTAGTGTACTTGGCCCCAACCCCATCCAAGGTACTTAGCTCCGGCAAGGCCCCAAGCGAAGTATTTTAACCTTGTTTTAGAGTAGAGTGGTTCAATAGTTCAAGTTTCAAATAGTTTGATGTGCTCTATTTGATAAAAGGGAAATTTATGTATGGACCGGTTTATAATACCGTTGTAATAAAATGGCCCAAAAATAGGTCGTTATTACCCAGAAGGATGGAATCCTGATTTTTTAATTTTTTTGCCAAAGTTTGGTGGCTTCCTCTCTCTTCTTTGAACCTGGCTCTTTTGCTCTCATGTCTTTTGACTCTTCAATCATTCTTTCCCCCTTCTCAGTCTCTCTCTTCCTTCTCTCTCTACCAATTCCAGTTCTCTCTCTTCTTCTCTTCCTTGTCTTTCTAATTCTTGTGTTTTCATTCCTCAACCTTATTCTACAGCTTGCTTTATGGCCATGGCCATGGCCATGGTCGAAACTCTAAAGTTCTCTTTCTCTACATTTCTTCTGCAAAATCAGGATCTCAAACCCTTATTCTCTCTTCATTCTCCTTCTTTCACAAAAGTATGGGTCATGGTGGCCAAGCCTGTGGCTGAAACAGAGCGCACTTAATTAGGGTTTCCAATGATGGGCCTTATAGAAGTTGCAAAAATTTAAGTAATGGGAAAGTGGGTTTATACAAAAATGGACAGAAAGATGGGGGTGCTAATTCTGAGAGTTTTCTCTGACATTTGTGGAGGATTCATGGATGGATTGCAGTGGAAAAATACCATCAAATAGAATTTTGAGGAATGGGGTAATCAAGGGATTAGATGACAATTTTCAAAGAGAAATTTGAGGAATGGGGTAATCAAGGGATTAGATGACAATGAATATCAAAGAGAAATTTGAGGATTGGGGCAATCAAGGGATTAGATGACAATGAAGATATCCGAGTAACAGAAAGGAGACAGGGTTAACAAAGATAAGGTTAACAAGCAGTTCGATGTTTGAAAACTTGGAATGGGGTAAACTTGGCAAAAATAAATAAAAAGTTAGGATTTCGTCCTTCCAAGTAATAATGGTTTATTTTTGGGCCATTTCGTTATAACGGTATTCTAAACCGGTCCGTACGTAAATTTCCCTCGATAAAAAGCTCACAATGAAAAGCTTTGAAAGGGAGGCCATGGTTGGATCATAAGCACCCAGAAATTTTAACAAAACTCCCGTGTGGAGGATTTGATTCCCTCCTTTTTCCCTCTTCAAGAGAAATAAGAAAACAATCAAATCCTTTTACCTTTCCTCTCTTAAGTGAGAAAGTGATATGTTGTTTTTGGTGGAGTACAACTACGGGTGGGAAATGGGTGGGGTTCGACCCTTGGACCTAATGGGTCAACTCCATAGGGTCCAACTCTGGACCCGGACAATGGATTCTAAGGGTTGGGTCTAGGTTCACTTGACCTTGACTTGACCTCGGTTAGGTCCGAGTCTAGATCTAGCTTGGATCTTATCCGGTCGGGTTGGGTCCAAATCATGGACAACCCAACCCGACACGACTTGATATATATTAGTTTAAAATATATATTCATTATATAGTAATTATCATCATCAGCTGAGCTTTATCACAACTATTTGTTGTTGGTTATACGAATCACATTATGTCATTCCATTCTATCAAGAGTCATACCTTTAGCAAGGTTATAAGTCACCACATCTCTCTTCACTACTTTTATCCCTATCATTTTAGGCCCTTTCCTTGCCCATTTAGAGTTTTCCACTTGAACCAAATCGCTTCTTTTAATCCGTGTTGCTCCAGGTCACCAAACTTCCTAAATGTATTTTCTCTCATCTCATCGCCTACTAGAGTCAACCCTAAGCTCCCTCGAATATATTCATTCAAAATTCTCTATTTTCTTTGGTTAGATGCCTCGATCTCGCCCTCATATAGAGAAGACTTGGTGGCTTGGCTCTGGGTTAGAGATGGACCCGGGACCTGATACCACTCTCTCGTGAATCGTGTGAAGAAGACACGGGCAGAAATACCAACTGGTGAGAGAGGAATTAAGGTGTGAGGTGGGACTTATCTCACATAAGTCTGTGACGCACTTGGGCTAACTCGTGTAGGTGCCATCTTAGATCACGCTGGAATGCCCCTCGAGTTTATAACCGGTTCGAGATCGCCTCCTTTGACCTATTGCTTTTTTTCCTACAGTCACACACACACACGTTAGAACATAAGACAAGTGGGTCTGAAGACCCCACCTTGTCATAGGATGAGCGCACACGTGCGTGTGTACTCAAAAGAAAGTGAAAAGATATTATGATGGAGTCCATGCCCATTTGACAGCCTTACGACATCTCCTTTACAAAGGATTATTTTACAGTGTAGGGGGAGAGAACAAAATGGTTAGATAAAGAAAGAGAAGAAGGTAGAAAGAGAAAGAGAAAGAGAAAGAAATACAGACGGCGGATTGCTATCGTCTGTGAAGAGGGAAGAGGGAGAAAGAACACAGACCACAGCTTGCTGCCGTCTGTGAAGAGGGAAGAGAGAGAAAGAACATAGACAACAGCTTGCTACCATTTGTGAAGAGGGAAGAGAGAGAAAGAACACAGACGACGACTTGCTGCCGTCTATGAAGGAAGAGAGAAAAAGAGCACAGACAGTAGCTTGCTGCTGTTTGTGAAGAGGGAAGAGAGAGAAAGAACACAGATGGTGGCTTGCTGCCATCTGTGAAGAGGGAAAAGAGAATACAGGAACGGCATTGAAGCCTACCAAAAATGATAAGCCCACGTCACTGCCCTTGTAAGAGGAGAGATACAAAGAGAGAAAGGAAAGAAGAAGAGAGAGGAAAGAAATGAACAAGGAGAAAGGAAAGACAAGAAAAAGAAAGGAAAGAAAAGAGGAGAGAGAAAGGAAAGAAGAACAGAGAAGAAGTAAAGGAGAGAGGAGAAAAGAAAGAAAAAAGGAGAGAGAAAGGAAAGAAGAGAGAGAAAGGAAATAAAAGAGGAGTGAGAAAGGAAAGGAGCAAGAAAGCAAGGAAAGAAAAGAGGAGAGAGAAATGAAAGAAGATAAGAAGAAAGAAAAAGAAAAAGAGAAGAGAGAGAGAGAGAAGAAAGAGAGAGAAGAGAGAGAAAGAGAATACAGAGAGAGAAGAGAGAGAAAGAGCACAGACAGTGGCTTCGCCGCGGTCAGTGAAAGGAGAGAGAAAAAAAGAAAAAAAGAGAAAGGAGAAGAGAGAATACAGGGACGGCAAGGAGGCCCGCCAAAAAGGGTGGGCCCACCTCACTACCTCTGTGAGAGGAGAGAGACATAGAAATTACAGGATCCACAATGAGGCCCGCCAAAAAGGGTGGGCCCACATCGTTACCCTGTGGAGAGGGACAGACAAAGAGAGAATAGAGAAGAGAGAAAAAGAAGAGAAAGTGAAAATCGCAGATGGCGGCTTGATGTCATCCGTGAAGAGAGAAAATAGAGAAAGGAAAGAGAAGGAGAGGAAAGAGAAATAAGAGAGAGGAGAGAGAAAGTTACAAGGGTACCCATTTATGGTTTTCTCTCTCCTCTCTCTCTCTCCAAGACGTGACCCAAAACTTAAAGCAAAAGGGATTCTTAATAAAATTAAGAAAATAGGGGCAAATGATGATTTTGCCCCTGTACCAACAATCTGTGAAATTTTAAAGACGTCCTTGCAATGGCCATGCAATCTTCACGATCTTTCAGGATTCGTTCGGGGTCCTTCTAGTCTTCATCGGGCCAAAAGATTATTCTTTTCTTGATCGGCTCGGAAAGGTGATCGTTTTGATACCTATTTCGTGCCAAGGATCGGACTCTTGGGCCATGATCATGACGCAGCAAAACATGGAAAAACGTGCGACCTTCGATTTAAGATCCAACTCGTTTCTCAGTGTTTTTCGCTTGTTTCTTCATTGTAGTGTATCGAACATGTTGTCACGATCGTTTTGCAAAAAGAATGGCTCGATTTAGTACCCGAACGACCGTTTTCCAAATTGGAAAACTTTAGTCGGAGTTTGGATTCTGGCGACCGAAATTGTAACAACTTCGAACTCATCGTGGTGGAATTTGACCGTCCATCACGAGCGAGGTTTGGCTCAGATGAATCCTCTGACCTTGTGCTCGTAATGGGTCTAGTTTGAAGTCGATCCAACACGCGAGCGTCGTGATATGGGCGCCTGATCGAGGATACATATTGCTGAAAATTTCCTACTACTTCGAGAAATTTTCCGGCAAACTTTTCTCCTTGATTTCTCTAGGCTCCGACCATGTTATTATGCGTGCCATATATCAAATCGACCAGGTCGAGGAGACGAACATGCTCTCTAATTTGAGCTCTATCCGACTTAGGATGAGGAAGATACGGCCATGTGAAGTTTGCCCTCGAAATTGAAAATCACAGTTTCTATTAATGGAAACCGGTTCACCAAAAGTGTACCGTAATAGTGTACGACTTATCCATTTTGGCAATGTGGCCATAACTTGCTCCATATGTGTCGGAATGCACCGAAAATTGGTATTCGGGGGTTTTCGACCGTTCTGAATCCATTGGTGATGGTCTAGAGACCATTTGATGCTCCGATAATGGTTATGTAATTCAAAGTCTATTTTCACCATGATAGAGGCAAAATTTTCCGAAACTGTTTTGTCGTCTGCACTGCCTTAAACTCGTCAAATTGCAACGAAACTTGGTAGGTGTTCTTAAGAGACCATTAGGAATGATCTTGAACCTTTTTGAGCCATTCTGAGACTGTTAAAAATTTCACTTATGGATCAGAGCTTATTGACCTACGGCTTTCATAGTCCACAGGCATTTTGGCACCTGCAGACCTAGGTCGCGAACTGCTCTCTTCTTATTCACATCGGAGATACAAGTGATGGAAAATGACCTCAAACATTCTTGTCTTGCCACTCATCCATCTCAAAATCATCATCTTAGCTACACTCTCCTAAAAGCATGGTTGGTCTTACAACAGTCCTATAAAAATTTTCCTTCAGTTTCATTATATGTGATGATCTCATAAGACTCCAGAAGCACAGCTCCAATTCATCCACCTAGCTTTAATTTTATGCACAACATCTTCTTCAATCCCTTTAATTCCATGAATTATCGACTCAATATATAAAAAATAATATCTTTTATGTACTTCTTGGCCATCAATCTTAACTAATCTCTCATTTATGCTCTTATTAATACCAAACATCCATTTTACATATTTTGTCTTAATCCGACTAATTTTAAAACCTTTAAATTCTAGAGCATCACTCTCAAGTTTTAACTTTGTGTTGGCGTTGTCTCTAGCCTTTTCAATCAGAGTTATGTCATCTGCAAACGACATAAACTATGGCACTTCATCATGTAGATACCTAGTTAACTCGTTCATAACAAAAAACACAGAGATATGGGCTTAATGTTGGGCTTTGATGTAGGCCTACTGTCACTAAAAACTCACTTGTCTTTTTACTATTTGTTCTCACCGTAGTTAGTGCTCCCTTAATATATCTCTCACCATGTCAATATATCATCTAGAGACTCATTTCTTTTCCAATATCTGCCAAATTAACTTTCTATATATCCTATGGTATGCTTTCTCTAACAAAAAAAACCATATGGCTAATTTTCTCCTCTCAAAATATCTCAATCAATTGTCTAAGTAGGAAAATAATCTCAATTGTTGAACTCTATGGCCTAAAACCTAATTGATTTTTTAATACAATCGTTTCATGTCCCAGTATCACTCAATCACTTTCTCCCATAGATTCATAGTGTGGCTCACAAATTTGATACTTCAATAGTTTGTACAAAATATTTTTGTTCCCTCAATAATTCATTATATAGCATAAAATAGAGTATTTTTGTATGCTTTTTATTTATAAACCCAGTGATTTATGTCTAACTTAAACGTACTCAGATCGGGCCAGGGCTCAAGTTGACCCCAATTTGGACCAACCCATTCCCAGCCCTAAATAGAGCATGGCAATGAAACGGGTTATGTTGGATTTCCCCAAGAAAGCGTTTTTTAAGAATCTCAAGCTCGAGTTCTAAGACCAGGAGAGAGAATGAAGGAAGCTCGAGAGAGAGGCTTGCGAGAGAAAGAGAGAGGGGCTAGAGAGAGAGAGGAGTTGGGGAAATGGCACTCCACCTCTATAATTTGTTTGAATTGTCACTTTCCATGCCATAGCGAGCAAACGTGAGAAAACATTTTCTCATCTTTGGTAATTACAATGAACTGCGTTTAAACAATGTAGAAAATGCACGCTTTCGGAAAACATATTTTCTAAAAAAATATTTTTATGAAAACAGATGTACCTATAACCCACATTACTTTATGACAACATTACCTATCAAAATTCGAGACCCCTAACTCATTACATGGTTCTTGCTCCCCTGACATCTACAATCGTGAGGTACAATCATGCACAAAGATACACTACAAAGGATGAGGTTTCTCACAAGAAAGACGCGTCCCGATACTAGAAATTTGCATTATGACCTGAAAATCGATTTTCGTCCATGCTTATGGAACTTAGAGCTCCAAAAATAACACAAACCTAGCATATTTATGAAGACTAAAAGAAAAAAAAAGAAAAAAAGTGCTGCGACATGGATAACTTTGGGTGCTCAAAATCAAATTTCCTTTTAATCCATGTACAACTAGGTGTAGATGATGGGTTTACAAGCTTATGGCATCAGGACGGGTTTTCCGGTGAGATTTGAGCCGCACCTATATGCAGCCATGTCTCATTCATTCATGTTATTGATCATGTTCATACCAATTTTCCCTTTTCATAGATAAGAACCAAATTATGCATTTGAACCAAACCATGTAATTGAGCTCACAATGGCTGGATTTTGAGGATTGCCCCAAAAATTCAAAATAAAAATTTTAACCAAGTCTCATTAGTTGTGGAAAAGCAAAGTAAAATAAGAGCCACCCAAATTTAGGCCATTTTAACATATGGCACTACTACCAAACTCACGTTCTCCTCCTATTTGACTTGGTATAGTTGGATACAGTTAAAGTTGAAATATTTCCTCTAAATCAATCTCTCTCTCTCTCTCTCTC
>NW_006497600.1:1359694-1372273 GCF_000471905.2 Amborella trichopoda | reverse complement strand
AAAATACTCTCTCTCTCTCTCTCTCTCTCTCTCTCTCTCTCTCTCTCTCAATGCATACTAAAACAGTATAACCGAATGATGCTTCCAATCGCAAGCACTTCAACAATTTTTAGATGAGTGGTCTTGATGCATACTAAAACAGTATAACCGAATGGTGCTTCCAATGGCAAGCACTTAAAACATTTTTAGATGAGTGGATTTCCTTAAAGCATAAGGAGTCATAGTTACATCTTCTGTCCAAATATAATTGCATTGCTGATTGCCGCTTCAAATACAAATTTCTTTAAAGAGCATTACATTAGGTATGAAGCGATCTCTTTCAAAACCATATGATGACATTATATCCATTTTCTTTAGGTCGCGTACCCCATGGCATCAGTTTCTTTCTTGTGTTAAGGAATGACTTCTGCTCTGGAAACATATGTTAAGATCAGTAATCATCATAAATAAACAAATGATAATAACAATTTAATAATATATCCCGAAAATTTCAGGGCCCAATCTTTTAGAGTATGAAATACACGATGAGTTTCCTAGTTTCGACGACTTCCGTATCAAAGCATGAAATACGATATAAGTTTCACTTACTGTGATTAGTTTCTTCAACTGTTCTAAAAGTTTCACTAGCTGCTCCTGTTTTGAAAGAAGGTTGCGCAATTCCTGGGAGAAATGGCCATAACACTGACTTTATACTCACACAAACTTACTGCCGCTTGATTTACTAAAAGCTACCAGGCACAAGTCTTCTGACTCCTAGAATTAAGGAAAGTTATCGAACATAGGTTTATCAAAACACTAGATCACCCAAAAATTATTAGACAGTTTACAGGGTCGATTATCTAAACATTGAACTTCTTTTCTTTTTCTGGGAAATACCAAACTGCCAGGTATATTAAAAACTGCTAGGCACAAGTTTGCCGGTCACTAGATTAATGAAAAATTTTCAGATGAGACTCAAGTTCACCAGCCACTAGATCTATCTAAAACTTCTACACACAAGCTTATCAACTCCCAAATGTATTGACAACTGGTAATGCTATATATTATGAATTGACATACCAGTTCAGTTTCGTCAAGCCCAGCTTCCAATGCCAGTATTTTCTTGGAAATTTGTTCATCAATGTCTTTCATTTGTGAAAGTGGATTTGGGTCATTTTTAAAGCTACTTATTTGGACTGCTGCTCCACTAGGCCTAGTTGTGCGTCTTTCACTCGTATCAGAAAGATGGTCATTCTGCATGAAGTCCTTCAATTTTGTCCCCTGCCTTACTAGGTTCTGAAAAATAGCTCCCACAATCAACGAAAATTAATTACGCCATGCAAAAAATGAAGACTTACAAAGAAAATATCTTTTCCATAATAGAAGAGTAAAATAAACATAAAATATGACAAAAATGACAAACATACTACTAAGCCCATTTCACTAAAATTGTTAGTGTGCATTGTCATGTGAGGAATAGAGTTAATTATTTTTGTTATTCTCCAGTTTTGTATCGTAAAAACCTTTTGTTATACCAAATGTGTGAGTAATCAATGTCCCAGTTCAGGTAGTCGCCATGGGGGTTAATGAGATCCATCCAACTGGTCTCCAGATGCTTTTACATGGTAACAAAAAACAAAAGACTTGAGCTTCAGGAAAGCTTGAAATCCATTCATCTGATGAGTTTCAACCAGATGAATGAGCTTAGCAGACATATCCATATCTGGAAATTCCATGAAGTGGGCTTTATCTCTATGATTCTCATACAAATATACTACTCTGGAGAACCAAGGAATCACCAAGAGTAATTTACAATTTCAGGTACAGAAGATTCTTCGGCAATTGCATCACTAAGGGCTTTACTATCGAGCCTTCCTGCCCCATCAAGGATTGCCTGCGAGCATAGTAGTTAAACAACTATCAGAAATCCAACAAGAGCTATACACTCAAAGTAATAGCTGGTTTGAATATAATCTGATAACTAAAAGTACTGATAGAAATTTGAACTTAGGAAAAACTAACCTCCAATATTTTTATGATTTCAGGATCATTCCACGGCCCTTTATCATTAAGTAAGCAGCCTCCATAGTCAGAACATTCACAAATTCCACCCAAAAATTTTGGCAAATTACTGTAGGGAAAAGGAATATTCCATGAGAAGAACAAGCACCATTGGAGATGTGTGAACTCATTCTTGTGTGAAACCAGTTGTGTGTTCATTTTCTTTCATTTAACAACCCAAAACAAACCCGTAAATGTACCTAAGATCAACCACTTCAAGCAGCTTACTGTGATATTTGTTCCCTAATACCTGAAAGTGTATTGTCAAAAATTAGACGATGAACATTTACACTTTGGGGTATTTGGAACAAGAAGGGTGGAAAGTATAAGATTACGAGAACTTCTTACATTAATCTTTGCTGCTGTCCTGGGATCCAGGAAAACTTTTATGGTATTCCACAACACCTTAAATCCCGGTCCAGCATTTATTATAAAAAGTTGATTAAGAGTCTGCAAGAAAAAAATTAAAATGAATATTAAACTCTACTTTAATGTAAGAAATTTTCAAGGTTCTCTCACTGATGTGTCTAATGCGTTCTAACATTTTATCTTATAACCACTTTGTTTTTTACTTATTTACTTAGCCCCTGCAAAATGAAATAAAATCCAATTTTTAGCATCTGTCATGTTGAGAATAGCCGCATTTGACAAATCCGTGCATCCTGCCCCAAAAATTGAATTTACAGCAGATACATAACAAGAAAACCTTGAGTAGGCTTGATGCTCAATAAGGAATTGGAGCAGATCCTGGACAACTTACCCTCTCCAAAATCCGAATGTTACATTAACAGGAAAGCAAATCTTAAACCAAGCTGAGGTTCTAAGAAAATGTATATTTTTTGTACCCATTCTACTTTCAAAATGTTTGGTTAACATATGCAAGGATACCTCATTGTGTCAATCCAATCAGTAAGAGGTTAAGCTCAATTTTTTTTTTCTTTCTGAATATGGTAGAAAACCAGTAGACAAGAGCACAGTGAAGTACATCAAGACAACAGAATCCCACTATGCCTTAGCAAAATCAGCACTTTCTTGAAGTTACAAAATCCCTTTTAGTTGGAATGATGTTACCTAAAATCTACTGGTCTGATGACATCTTAACTTACTGGTATACTATTAAGAAATTACCCACAATATTTTCTCCATGTCAATTTAATGGAAAAGCTTCCTTTCGGTTCTTCCTTACTTCTACACTATTAATAAATTACACAATTTTTTCTCCATGTCAATTTAATGGAAAAGCCTCCTTTGGGTTCTTCCTTTTACATGTTACCATCCCTTAATCCACATTGGAGAAGCAGCCAGATAATGATCAACTTGTTCGTCTCAACTTTTCTCCTCCTATAATCATTTCAGATACTATTTCCAATGCCACCTCCAAACAAATCAGGAATGTCAAACACAACAGCAACTATTGCTCACTTGAAGAGGAAACCGTTATGGAGAATGAAGACCAAAGACAAACACCACCTCACTAAAACTGTTCTCTCACATTTGCATCTCACCTCACCTCCAGGTTCTCCAATTACTTAGATTGCACTGGGAAAGGAAAAATTCATCATCTATCCAAATTAGAGTGATCTCATGCCATGTATTTTCTGATCCCTACAGTACTTTTTTTCCTACACTATATTTCAGAAGCTTGCAGTTAATGCAGCTGTCATATGTAATAAATCACTCCGCTATTCTTAACTTTCTTGATTACAATAAACAACAAACAAACATCAATAGATTTTAAAAAATATCTCAAAATAAGACAAAGGAAGTTTGGTAGAGGAAGAAATCTTTGACTCAATATGACAAGTACCTCAGGGTAGTAGTTGCTACCAATCTTTTGGACTTCAATGAAAAGATCTTTAGCAGTCTTTGTGAAGTTCTTCATACCCTGAAGGAAGTTTTTCTAAAATTTCATAAGTACTGTTCCATCATGTTGTAAAGGAACTAACAATAATTGATGGCTGCAACAAACATCATATACACTTGGTAAAAACAAAAAAATGTGTTAACACCCCCAGAGCAATTGTTCTTGGGAGATTATATGGAAAACCAAGTACACAGATTTACCACTCCAGACACGTCCAGGATCGTTGTTGTAGATGATATGTGCCTTTTTGCTGCAAGAGAGCATGCAGGAAACCTCAATCTCAAAGTCTTTTCCAATTCTGTGATGCGATATTTTACGTAACGATCTATTGTAGTTACACACTCCAGAGAACTCATATCTATCAACCCCATCCTTTCAATATATAGTGGTCTACCGCTTCTATCTACCCCATGAAACCCATGCGGGTAATACTTCTTTACCTCCTCATACTCCTCGAATTTAAAATTCTGCATGAAGACATTCCTCAAATTAGTAGTTGAAGATGGTACTCATTACACTAGTTAATACAAAGAAAACTTTTATATTGACAAGGGGGGCCTATCCACAAATAATGATCAAAATCACCAAATGTGATACCTGATATTGAATGAGCACCATTACTTTGTGTTAACTTTTCTCAGAAGTTAGTCATTTTATCAAGCATGGATAATAGGGCAATATTGCAGGCATTTAAATTGCAGGACGAAATAGATTTTGTACGTGTGAAGATATTGCTGTCAATCTCATATGCTACAGGGAACAAGGTCTCTCGTTCTTTGTTTAAAGACATATGCAATGATCTGAAAACCAGACTGGGGGCCAAACTGGAGAAGCGGCTGGTCCGGTGCCATCAAATTGAATTATTTTTTCAATGAGATATTGAACTTGGAGGGGTAGAATGATTCCATGGAAACTTGACTGGATCTTCTCAAAAAACCATCATTCATTGTCTGATATTCGTGTCAGTGATTTTAATAGATATGATGGCAGCTAGGCATGCTAACGTTATTGTATACAAGGAAGGGTTGAAGTTATGCTTCTAATGGGTTATACACCTCAATAACTTTGGTAACTCCTTATTCATGTTCATTCTTTCACTTTAATAGCAAATGTAACTTATCTGAAATAAATCTAAAGAAAAAAAACAAATGTTTAAAAATAAGAGAAAAAGATAGGTTTGGTTTTTGTTTAGAAGTACAGAGAATAATTGGTTTGTCGGAGCACATCACTATTACGGTGGGCATGTTTCTTACTATTCTTTAAGGAATCTGGAAAGAACAAAATAACCAGATCTTGAACAAAAAAGTGGCAATGGAAGTCATGGAGCAGATCAAACAATTTGGCTTAAGCAATGTTCTTGGACACGTAAGAAATTAGTCCTGCAGATATGACCAGAAGGTTCAGTTTGAGGTGAACAATGTTAAAAGGGTGGCTCCACGCACCTTCAGAACACTTGAACCAATTTTTGACAGATGCTTAAAAGGAAACCCATAGCCCACTAGTGATGTATGAGTTATTAGACATACGTAGCAGGAGACACAACTGTTGCTCGAGCCCTCCGAGCACACTGTTCTTACACTGGTTCTATAGACTTCAGATTCCAATGAGTTTCTCCATTCAATTAAGGGGGGATCCCACAAAGGTGAATAAGTAATCGTGGAAAGGTCAACGGCATTCCATGGAAGGTACATCACATTTTTGCATAATACTTTGATTTGCGTATAAGATTTAATCTCTTACAAACTTAGATTATGTTAAAAAGCAAATTAAGTGGTCAATAGCCCGCTTATCATAGCTGAGAAAACAGAACAGGTTTTCAGTATATTATGTTGCTCTATTATAAAAGACATACCTAATTAAAAAATTAAAGTGGCAAAGGAAATCTATTTTATTTTATTTTACTTTATTTTTATTTGCTTCGTAAATCCATGGAAGAGGTTAGGACTACTGCAAGTAGTTCTCAACTGGTCAAGGTAAAGGGGATAATCATGTTGATGGTATACCTTTCTTTTTCACTTGACGTTTGATTTTTGTTGAATTTAAAAATTTCTTCAATTATTAAAAAATAATATGATGATATTAATAAACAATGATGACATTGACCATGGCAATGATGAAGTTGGAAACAATATGCATGGTTAGATGTCATGGAAGAGACAATGATGGGAAATATACTGATGATATTCACCTTGGTAGCTTTGGGTTTGTATTACCAATTTGATACTGAAGAGGCTTACTACCAGTACTGCAAGCATGCCCATGACTATAATCAGTATTTCTAAGCTTCTAAATGATCATAACTGTTGTTTTTCCATGACATATTGCATAATCTTTTATAAATAGAGAGATAATTTTCAGATCATTATGAATGTTAGCATGTTTAACCATAAGTTATACATGGAAATTCATAGAGTTACTAACTGTATGTCTCTTTATTTAGGATTGGATTACATGTATATTTGAAGCTGTGGTTTCATGTGTTCCATATCACAATAAGCCATACCATACAGTGAATACACATCAAATACATGCATGTCACAATCCCTGTTCGAATGCATAATCTTGCACATGAATATCATCTTTCCACAACACGTGCATGCCTTTAATACTTTCATACCTTTTGTATCCCTTAATTTCTGCAGATATGCTATTATTTTTTCAAAGAACAAAATTACTGGCTAGGTCAACTTGGGATTCTGCAAGTCAAGTCAGTGTACAAAATGGACCACTGAGTTAGTGTCTAAAACATTTCTTGTTGTGCAGTATAATGGTTCACATGACATCCTACCTTGATTTGGTTGGTGATGAAAATTATGAAATGATAAACAAAGGATCCTTTGCGAATATAGTTTCATATAAAATGCTAAGGCATGTTCATGCATTATATCGAAAAATTAAAAAGAAAAATAAAAAATTTCATGCAAGAAACATTCAAATAAAAGAGCTCACTAAGATAGACTTAAGTTTCTCAATCATTAATGAATCAAATCTATTCATATCAATAAAGTCTTTTTGAAACCAAAACATTATTATCACACATGGTGCAAACTTCGGAGTTCTTCCAAATATTTATGGCTTATATCCACCTCAACCAGTGCATCAACATGATTCTCGTTGCGCCACTTCAACATGTTCAACCATATATCTCTTGCTTTAAGTGCATCAAAACGTCTAGCACGTAGAAAACTGGATGAAAGGGATAGAGAAATGATTGTCAAAAAAAGTTACAAATATGACAACACAGAACTACTATTAAGATCCAATGAGATAGGCATATTGCTATTAATACAGAAGTCTATTCAATTCATCCTTCTGTATGAAAAACGTAGTTAAGTCGGATTATGAAACTACACTATACAGGACATGCAATTTTTATTTTTTAGTTACTTTGGATAGCAATTCAAGTACAAACTTTATTTCTTAGCAACTTACCGCAAAAGGGTATGATAATCATCAAAATTTTCAGGAAGTAGGTTCTCTGATAAAAGTATTTCTCGAAATGATCGCACCTTCTGTTCTTCTTGTGGATCGCGAATCCCTTCAAAAACTAGTTGAATGTCCTTCCTCACAAGCCTCTTTAGTGAGGCTTGAAACTTCAGTTTAGCTGTTCTCAAAGATTGGAAACTTAACTTTGATGAAGACATTTGTTTCTCTACATCTTGAGAATGATGTTGCTCTTCAACAGTCAGAGTGAGGAAGCTATCGGATTTTCTCTGGCATGCAAAATCATAGAAATCCAAACGTTTCTCACTGGTCTCAATACTTGATTCTGTGCTTCCATCTATGTTAATCAACTTTGCTGATGGCATTGGTTTATCCTCCATACTGAAGGACAAGATGGGTAGTATATGCTACTTCTCTTTTTAATGCTACTTACTTGCACTACAATGGAGATGTTGGTTCTCTACCTGCAAGTTTTCACTGAAATGTTTTCCCCTTCTCAAATGAGAAAAAGAATAAATTATACCATGAGGTAGTTCTTCTTAAATGCTCATACCCATTCTCTTGCTCAAAGTCTGCAAAGAGATGTAATAAGGATTAATTTCATTTGTAAATCTCTTTAACATGTGGAGAGAATTAACATTTTGATACACATAAAAATTCTTGATTTCATGCTATTAAGAAAAGCAAATTTTTGAAAGAAGACATGTTTAAAATTTCGCATTCTTGCATAGTGATAATCCTTTGTCATGGTAAGTGCTCTTATCATTTGTGATTTGGGTCCTTTGACCAAATTTAGAATGTGTACATTATGTTCCTTTCAATGAGAGGAAATCAGTTGACTTATGGAAATCAAGAGTAAATACACCAACTCACAAGCCCATTTCTCAGTTGAGTACAGAATTGGGGTGACAGAAGAACAGCTTGCAAATTAGATAACCATGTTATGTTTAGATCCATGGGGAATTTTATACCTACATCTACACAGCAGCAAGTGGATCACTTTCCTCATTTATAAATGAGGTATGGGCTTTCACTACATCTAGCATTGTACATGGAATCTTAACCCAGTTAGTATCCATATCTAGAATATGCCAAACAAGAAGAAGAAATTTCTAAGTTCTCTACTTTTAGATGACAGGATTTCAACCTTTGAATAATTGCATTCTCAACTAGTTGTTGATTTTGATGTTTGATTTGTCACTAACATTTTGTGAAGGCTCTTTTTTTTTTGGGTAAGTATTTTGTGAAGGCTCTTACACAAAGTGTTTTGCAGAAATTACAGAATCTACTGGCGCAAAATAAAAAAATTAGCCCTTCATTTACCCTGAGGTTTTCTCCCATTCACATTAATTTTTGTTTTCACATGCAAATGAACTCTCTTCCCATGTATAGCTTGGACAACAATCTTTGACTTTACATATTAAAAAAAAAACAATCTTGGACTTTACATATTAAAAAAAAAACAATCTTGGACTTTACTATTCTAGGAGATTTACTTCCTTGATGGAAGTGTTTCTCTATTGGTGAACTCATTTGTCATTGCGGCAGCTTTACCCTTTTGATCCTTACCATCCAACTTCTTCGTTTTTCTGTAAATTGGGTATGTATGGCATTCATGTGTGTTTATTGCAATGGACAAAACATGCCAAAAAAGTAAATAAACAAAATAAAACAAAACTAACAAGGAAAACTCACGTCCGATTCCCCAGATATTCTTACTTAATTAGCCGAAAATTTCTTAAGAAATAAAGACCACTGATCTAAAATGAAATATACCTACTTCATAATCAATATTCAATATACACGAGTGAGTAGAAGGGGACTACGAATTACATAATCAATGAACCAAGTTCATAATCAGAAGGAACCAATTGCAACAAAAAGTAGCAAGTCGACGAGAAAAAAAATTCAGGAATAACAAAATAAACAAAATACAACAGCCAAAAGATTTCATGCTTCTGAGGGAGCATACTATCCAGTTACTCCCTCGGATAAAACCCGACTTAGGAGAAATTTTAGGATCCCAAATTTTGTGGATGCAACGTCGTCGTTAATCAAGAGGCTAAACTCAAAAAAGCAAAAAATTTCCATGCACTTGAAAAAAGTAACGTATCGAGATTGAACCAAAACCGTCCTTAAAAAATTTTCAAACTTTGTCTCTTGGAAATAATTATCTAGTGATTCTTATCCCAAAAATCCAACTAAGTGGATTTTCTGCCCGAGAGAGTAGATGAACAGTATATGCTCCTGCAGGAGATGAGTATACGAACCATACAATCAAAATAATTTTATTGTGTAAAAATGACTTTTGAGGATATATCAACGAAAATGAGAAATATATTTGCCCGAAAAAAGGAAAAAGAGAAACAAGGAGATAATAGCCATAAAATTTAACCAAGCAGCTAAGAAATTCATGCATAAAATAAACGACAAAGTTGATTAACTCAGAAATTCATGCAGAGATTAATAAACAAAGTTGATTAACTCAGGGCAAGAGCTGAGATTACCTTTCGAATGACAAAAACCAAGCTAAAGAGAAATCAGGAATGATATGCCATAGAAATTCAGCTGAAAAACCACATCAATTTGAGGAAAACAGAGGAGTAGGTGGAGAGAGGGACCGGTATTTTGAAAGAGAGAGAGAGAGGATAGAGAGAGGCGTAGAAAGGGGACCAAAAGAAGGGAATTAGGTTCCCTTCTTTGAGGGAGAGGAATTGATGTAAAGGGATCTTCTTGCTTGTCATTGAGGTAACAATTCAGAGGCCACCCCAATTTGACAGACGCACAGATAAGAGAAAACACTTAATATAGGAGGGAGAGAATCCATCTAGAACACACTAGGTTCTTACAAGTCCTGACTACTATAAGAGCCAAAATTGCAGACACACACCTGTTTTAGAAGTTTTTACAAAAACCTGAGAAATCTTAAAATATTTACTAAAATTAACAGAGGTTCAAAAAATTGACCAAAACTACCATGAAAACCGCATCTGACTGATTCCCTCTCTTGTTCCTGAAACTGATTAGAACCCAAGCCAAACCAGCAAGTAGATGGTTCAACCAGCGACAGGCAACCTCGCCAATTGACCTCCATCCAGTTTTGCATAACAATGCCACAAGTTCTACTATTGCAAAGTAGAACAATATGTCACCCAAAATCTCAGAAAGATACATAATCAATTTTACAATTGACTCCACAAACAGTATACATATTGCATCAATTAGACATGCATCATGTCCCAGGCAATGAAAATGGTGATCAAGTTTATGGACAACATACAAGTTTAACTGGTTAAATGATACAGGCAATTTCCTCTCCATATTTTTCTTCCTTGGTCTAACAGTAACTTTTTCTTCAATTTTTGGTATGTGGGTTCTTTTTTCCTATTGATAACTGTTAAATTAAGCAGCAACTGGGGTCGGCACCGATGGTGGGACCCTATTTTCAGCAGGGATCTCCACAAACTCTGATAGGATGGCTCGAAACTCTTCCCCTGACATGGTTTCTTTCTCTAAAAGGACCTCCACAATCTTGTCAATGGCTTCACGATTGTTTTGAATGTGATCCAAAGCAATTTCATAAGCGCTGTCCGAAATGCGCTTCACAGCTGCATCAATGTCCTCTGCAAGCCTCTCCGACATGGAATTCCTTGCCATCATCCTCATGATCACATCTGAGCTTTGAGCAGAGGTGTCCATGAGAGACCATGGGCCAATCTCTGACATCCCAAACGTGGTCACCATCTGCGATGCGGTAAAGTTAAGATTCCCAAGCTTTCCAAACAAAAGCTTCACCCATGATGAACACACGCTCACATAGTCACACACCTCATGCGCACTTTCTATAGAAACAAACCTCACACGCATCAATAATTATCTACATGCATATATACAAATGTCCATTGAAATGCACCTCTTTTTGAAATGATTGATGGTAATGGTAAGATAATAACTCCTGATGGCGAACGTGACCCCAACGGTGGCATCCCCTCTTTGTCCATCACCAAACAATCATTTCATTAGATGGTCATCACCCCAATGGACAATGGCTCACAGCACATTGCATTGTGTATATTCTATTCTTCTCAATTTCAAAATAGTAGAATTCCGAGACTATTAAATATAGTATGACCCATATGACCATGGCAGAGTGGGTCATAGGAGTCATCCCCATCCCATAAACAGATTGTACAGTGGAGGAAGGAGGGATGCACAACTGAATCAATAACATGTTTGGTAGTGGACCCTGCCCGCCCATCATAGTCCAACCCATTGATGCGACAGGGTTGAGTCCTGTGACCATACTATACTGTTGCAGTGGTCAAATGGCCACACCATATTTGCCTACATTGGTACCACGAAAAGGCTTGTTTACCTGTTTGGCTAAACCAGTTATTTGCTGCAAGTCACCAGCTGCACCAGTAGTGACCTCAGGCTCACCAAATATTACCTCCTCCGCAGCTCTTCCACCGAGGCCCCCAACAATCCTTGCAAACAATTGTTGCTTTGAAATCAATGTTGGGTCATCCCCAGGAATGAACCAAGTAAGGCCCCTCGCTTGACCCCTTGGAACAAGGGTGACCTTTTGAACAGCATCATGTCCCGGAGTTAAAGTACTGGGAAAAAAAAAAATTATATATTAGCATTCGTTAACTCACAGCATTCAAATCCCTATTAGTCCCACTCCAAACGACAAGTTTCGACAAACATACAAAAATTAGTTGTATCCCTATATTGCCAAAAAATGCATATGAATCTATCATACTTTGAGCAAAGGTTTCTTAATAAAAAGAAACTAGTAGAAACTCTGCAAGAAGTTAAGATCTGAGACATAGTAATGGTAAAAGTCATAAAAGATATCATCCATGTAACTGATTTTTCTTTTGTCTTTTTCTAGCTGGGGTTTTCAAAGCTTGTGAGTTCCATTACAAATAACAGAGTTCACATCTTGTGGCATCTTAAAAATAGGAAGATCATCAAATACAGGTTCCGTATTGTATATGGTAGACAGCCAGCAGATCTTATGTCCATTCTCAGATCTAATATACAGATAAGCCTCCGTCAACTTTTGAAAAAAGAACAGGGACATTTAGTCCACTTTTAAAAGCAATCTCTCTCTCTCTCTCTCTCTCTCTCTCTCTCTCTCTCTCTACTCTCACTCACTCTCTCTACCTACCTACTACACCACCACACACACACACACACACACACACACACACACACACACACAC
>NW_006497600.1:1345355-1359598 GCF_000471905.2 Amborella trichopoda | reverse complement strand
AGTACTAACTAATAACTAACGAAGTAAGAACTACCGTACCGTACCTTTACGTTAAAAACGTAAAAACGTAAACGAACGTTACGTTACGTACTCTTAACGTAACTACTCTCTCTCTCTCTCTCTCTCTCTCTCTCTCTCTCTCTCTCTCACACACACACACACACACACACACACACACACACATACGCGCACACACACACACAGACATGCATGAAGAGTGAGACCATGGCAGAGAAAAAAGTGAGTAAATTACCCACAAATTGCATGACCAACTTCATGGTATGCCACCAGGCTCTTGCTTTTCCCGTCAGTCATAACAGTTCCTTCCATTCCAGCCACTATCCTATCAATCGAATCGTCAATCTCTTTGGAGGAAATTGCAGTCTTCCCACGACGACCAGCCAAAATTGCAGCTTCGTTCAAGAGGTTTGCAAGATCGGCCCCACTAAAACCAGGTGTTCTCATGGCTATCACATCCAATGAAACATCACCATCAAACTTCTTGTTGCTAGCATGCACTTTCAATATCTCAGTTCTTCCTCTCACATCAGGAACATCCACAGTCACCTGCAACAAGAAGGTATATGAATTGTAGTGCATGTACACCAGAGTAATTCCAAGTATTGATAATTTACCAGAACTATTCTATAAAGACCAAGAAGAACACGAGGAGAAAGTATTTAAAAAAAAAAGAAAGAAACTAGAACACCATGCTTCAAAACATGGAATATGGATCTACCATAACTTGAAAGAATGTATGGTTTATGCACATGCATATACATGTTTCAATTGTATCTATCTATCTACCGATAGATCTATCTATCTATGGAGCGATTTGTAATACATATTTGTATGCATGTGCCAATATATATAACATCGTCATTTTTGGTTTAGTTATTTTAAAACACAATCTAAGGTATGCAGACAATTTACACATGTCAGCCACTCTAGAGGTTCGGGCTTAAGGCCAATATTTAACTGATAATGCTAAAAAAAAAAACTTAAATCCTTGAAAAGAACACACGAATAAGAAAGGCATATACTAACCTGTCTATCAAACCGCCCTGGACGAAGCAGGGCAGAGTCAAGAATATCAGCACGGTTAGTTGCAGCTATCACAATGATACCCGTGTTGCCTTCGAAACCATCCATTTCAGTCAAGAGCTGATTGAGTGTTTGCTCCCTCTCATCATTCCCACCTCCAATTCCCGCCCCCCTTTGCCTACCAACTGCATCAATCTCATCAACAAACACGATGCAAGGAGCATTTTCCTTTGCTTTCTTGAAGAGGTCACGGACCCTAGAAGCACCCACACCCACAAACATCTCAACAAACTCTGACCCAGAAATAGAAAAAAAAGGCACACCAGCTTCACCTGCAAAATTTTAATTTTCTTGATGAGAGAAGAAGCCATCATACAAGGAGACAAAACATTACCTGGACATAGCAATGAAAAAAAATTTATCATAAGCCAATGGACTACAGAAATGATGGAAGTGATGGACTAGAACCATATGCCAATGTCATCACCATAGAGTGAAATGATGAATTGTAATAAAATAAGACAATGGCGAGAGAGTAAGAGGGAGGGAGAAGAGGAAGGGGGCGCCATAATAAAACATTGCCCCAGTCGTGGATCCCACTCTTTCCATCACTTTGCGTCATTTCATTGGACAATGAAATCCTAATGGAATTTAGTTTTCCATAGTCTATTGGATAATAGTGCACTTTCCAATGCATAAATATTATTAAACTAGGGTAACTTCAAAAATATCATTAAACTATGGTATATGGCACTCCAAGGTTAGAACCGCTGGCTGTTATAACAATGTGTGAGTAAACATACTTATAAGGCCCACTCCAGTTAATCTACACTGATCCAACAGAGGGAATGGACGGTAGATTTCACCACATTGGCATAATTCATTGTGATACACTTCCCCTAACTTCAATAAAACAAAGAAAAAGAAAATTAAGAAAAAGAAATATCGTCACCTGCAATTGCTTTGGCAAGCAAAGTCTTTCCAGTTCCTGGTGGACCAATAAGAAGAACACCCTTAGGAATACGTGCCCCAACTGCAGTGAACCTCTCTGGCTTCTTTAAAAACTCAACAACTTCCATAAAGTCTTGCTTAGCTTCGTCAACCCCAGCAACATCATCAAATGTCACACCAGTGTTGGGTTCCATTTGAAACTTGGCTTTAGATTGGCCAAAGGCAAGGGGAAAGCCAGGACCCCCAGGTCCACCAATTCCCCCAGATGATCTTCTTGAAAGAAGAAACAACCCTCCAATGAGGATGAGAGGGAACGCCAAATTTCCAATAAGGTTGAATAGAAGAGAACCCGAGTCTTCTTGAGCATTATGAGCTGCAAAGTCGATGTTCTTCTCTCTAAACTTTTGAAGGAGTTCTTGGCTGAGACCAGGTAGTTGGACACGTACTCTTTGGATCCGATTGCCTAACTCAGGGGAAATTGCCTCAACTATAGCAATGGTACCATTTTCATAAAGATCAACCTTTTGCACTCTATCCTTATCTAAGTACTCCAAGAACCTTGAATATGACATTCTAGAGGACGATGCACCTTGTTCATCTGCCTCAGCAGGCAGAGCAACCCCAGCACTACCAAGAAGCAATTTTAGAAAATCTCTCCTTCCTTCATGCTTCTTGTGCTTCAAAGAAGCACTTGCATAAATAGTCGTAATAGGATTTACACCCAAGGAAGGGCGGCCTGTGGAAGAAACCCTTTGCTTTCCATAAAGTTCTTTGTCCAAGCTGTGTTTGTTGGTGCAGGAAGATAGGCCTGATGAAATCAGACATGCCGTTGAACTAGCCATTTTCAACAGAACACCACGTAGCTTAGTTACCGTGACCTTTACTGCAATGATTCAAGGAAAGAGAGTGAAATTGAGCAAACGATAAGGGACACGACAGCGTGGTACTTAAATTCTACCAATATTCTTAATCCATCTGAAAGGGGAACTCCCAAACAAACGTGTTTTGTTCAGGGGGATTACATAGTTCAGCCTAAACGAGCACAAAAGGAAGGCTGGAAGGAAAATTCATATAATTGGTCAAAATGAATCCCAAAAATAAAGGAAGAATGACAGCAATATCATAAGTCCACCAATTATTGCATGAAATAGAGATTATAAAACAGGCTTGATTACATAGTCCTTTTACCTTGTGCTTTACCTGATATTCATAGAAGAATTGAGACATTAGAATTAGCGTCGAGGTTATTAATTTACGTGTCCGTTGGCGGGGCATATTTGACCATGAACCATGTAGCGCTAATGAAAGTGACTCTTATCTGTTCCATCTCAGTTTCTTTTGAATTTAGCAGCTGCATTGAGATGCCATCTCGACATCTCTTACTGCTGATGTACATTCTTGTTTTTTTCTAAGAAGTAACTATCACCTTCCCTCAAAAGAAAAGGAAAAAATAAGAGTTCTGGCCAAATAGGCCTCTTTAATATATTGGTTAGCTTATGCACTAGTACATGCATGATGCCACCAAAGACACTTGAGAAAGGAGTTCCTAGATGTTGGGAATCCTTGGAGACAGAAACAACTTCTCCTTGCCGAAGAATACAGCCATTTGGTGAAAATTTATCCCTCATTGAACCAGAGTGAACTAACATCTGGCCAACTCCCCATCTAGTGAAGTTTCTCAAATGGAACAAGTACCTCCAAACACCTAATTCTAGTCCTAAATAATAAAAAAGTTTAGAATTTTTCCGGTATAGACTTACATAATTTTTGGATACTTGAGAGGAAAAAGTCATTATCAATGATTTTCAGAAATCAGGCATATGTTCCAAAAATGTGTTCTTAGGATCAGCATGTCAAATAACTTATACTCAAACTGCATGAATATCAAGTGAGGGTAAACTGATCTTATCTTGAGGAACATTGAATCCTTTCGGGAATTTTTTAAAATATATACAACAACAACGTCAAAAGGATAATAGCTAGCCTATTTTAAATTATATATGACAATATTTTGGGTTAATTCACAGTCGCAATACGGATAGTATTTTACTGATTTTGCTAAATAGGTGTCCAGCTATCTTCTGAGATTTAAAAGCATATAAAATGTATGTGATCAACAAGAAAAGACTCTATACTTTGATACTACACATTTAACTTCCTGCATGGAAAATCTTTAAACTTCCTTGAATTTACAACTGTAGATGCAATATGAACAAACTGATACTTCATGAACAAAAGAATAACCAGTCCTGCTACCATTGTGGTACAAGACTAAAGACACACAATTACTAGCTTCAACAAGCACAAAAAACTTGAAACAAAAAAGAGGATTGAAGGTTCTGATACAAAAACTTAGAAATACACCAAAAGAAACTTCAGAGGACTACCAATGATAACATACAAATGAAACGAACCATCCATTATTGACATAAAAGAGAAACCCATAAAATTACAAAAAATGAGGCAGTGGCACCAAGTTTGAAAACCCACATGCAGCTAAATTTGAAATGCATAGTACATTACACACAATTATTTAAATTGAATTTACAAGATAAAAGTGTATATATATAATGTGGAGAATCTAACGAAATTGAAGAGCAAGTATGCGTGCATAGATGAATTAAGCTACTCTGACTATCCAATAACAAATCTTTTTTTTAATAATGGATAATGTTAAGCTTGTTTTAAGTCACACTTGAATGAATCAGCAACTTTTGCAAATAATAGGAAAGCAACAGAACTTAAAAGAAACAACAACTTTCTTTTTTTTGTCTTTTTTGAATGCGGAAATGGAAATAACTACTTTTCTAAATGGACATATGATAATATCTTGATCGCGACATTGTTGAATATAAACGGCTCCCATTCTGCTTGCAAATCAAAGGGAAAACAAAAGTAGGTGAAGTGTATGAAGATGAGACACATAAACCCAACTATTGAAGTTCCAGGCATCAAATGCCTCAAAGCAGAGGGCTGATTCTTCCACCAAGCTTCCACTGAAAACCGGGCTACAAAAAGAATTAAAAAATGATTCTACCTCTAATTCATAACCTCAGAGATTACTCTTCCACCAAATCAATGATTTATGAGAGCAGTGACGGAAAAAATTGTTTTCATGGGTGAAACCAAATGGCAGCTATGAGTAGTGTATTCAATGGCTAGCTTCATTATTCTCGATGACCCAACAATTTACACTGTTTTCGCTCCAAACTGGAAAGGCCATGAAGCTTAATGCGAGGAGAGAGAGAGAGATTTCCCAATACCATAAAATCCATAAACCTCAGCAGAAATTCGCAAATACAAAACTACAGGATAGTACCATCGACAATAAGAAGAAGATTATTAGTACGTGAAGAGAGAGAAAAATAGAGATATAGAGAGAGGCAGAGTATATACCACGAGATGCAATATCAGTGTAAATTACTGAGCAATGAACAAACCCATATCAACAAAAACAAACTTACGGAAAAGAAAGAGAACATGAATCTCATTCGAATTTTACCGGTAAATGGAGAAATTGGGTTCCCAGAACCAGAGGTAATATGAATGATATCCTAACGGCTACTTGTTTCTCCCTCCATCGAGAACTGAGGATGAGAGAGAGGGAGAGGGTTTCTACTATTTATTCCACTTTCTGGAGGTTGACAGAGAGAGAAGAAGCAGGTTAAGTCCAGGCCACGTCTCTCTTTAACTCTTTGAGGTGTGCGTTGAAGTAAGCTTGCCCTGCTATTGTATTGTGAAATACCACGTGGCCTCACAGATCCCACACACAAGGATAGATTTTTTCTCATTTTTCGATCTTATTATGCATTTGCGTCTAGAGAGAGAAAGATCATTTTTTGGATGCGTTTTATATATATACAGAGAGAGGGAGACCATGAGATTTTTGGGGTTCGACAAGCAAAATTAGGGGTGGCAACGGGTCAGGCCGGGTTGGGTTTGGTTTCTTGGATCCAAATAATTTATTATGGGATCCGGACTCGAAATATAATGTGGGACCTAGACCTGGACCTAGACCCTACCCAAAAATTAAAATATCTATGTATTTTAATATATTTTCATAAAGCGGACGTGAATGGCGTTCAGGTCTAAGATTTTAACTCGAACTTGACCCGTCGAGTCCAATTTTTTGACCCATACCCAAATCCAGGCCGTGTCTAGTCATCAGGTCCCCGGATCCATTGCCGCCCCAACAAGCAATCTCGTTTATTCGTTTATATCCATCCCTTTTTATCAAAAATCAAATATTCAAAATATTTTTTAATATTTGTAATTTATGAAAAACTAAAGGTTGTTCGGTTTATATGGCTTTTAAAAGCGTTATGGGTGCTTGTAAAATGAAATAATATAGTGAAACATGAACTCAGTTGGAGTGTGGTACCTCGTGAACCATACTAAACAAACGATAGTTTGCTGACACCAAACTGTGCTTAACGATCTAGGGCAGTCAATTGAAAAAAACACATGTTACTCATACATGAAGAACAAACCGATGAGGGTTTATGGGTTAACTCTTGATGAGGTCGGAGAACACGCCGGGATGAGTTAAGCGATTGACTGTGTGACCCTTGTGTGTGATGGTGGCCTACAGAGATGAGACTCAAAGCCTCATCCATGTGTCATCACACGGCATGCATATTGATAGATCGTTCGGGAATGCCAGATATCCACCTTTGGGTGAAGCGTATGCATGTACGAGAGATATCCCCATGCGCCATAGAGCTGTGGTCGCATCAGGTCGTGGTGACCTTGACTAATCTCTAAGGGAGGACCTATATCCACAGACTGGGATTGCGACCATTTGATTCATCGACCTGACTTTGGTGACCCGCTAATGAGCCCCTGCTTGGACTGGGTCATGTGAAACACTGGGTCGGTTTGATAAAGCTAGTATGGTCTGTAGTCCACAGTTGAAGGTGAAGTACCCCATTATTACATATTGGATTCCTAAAACCATATGGATCATTTTTCAAGCATATTAATTTAATTGTGTTCATTTTATTATTGAAATGATTTTAGTTTTATTATTTGAATTTTTATGAATATCTCAATATTTGATTTGAGATTTTTGGACTTATAAAAATACAGTTATTGTTATTACAAAGTTATAAAAATTCAAATGTATATTTTAAATTGTTTTGTTCAATTTAAAAAATAATATTTTTTTAATAATATTCCATGGGGGAATATAGTGTATATGGGCCCACCATGTGGCATGTGGGTGGGGGCCCACATGTGCCACAAAAGGGTGACACGCCCCACCCTCTTTGGATTCTCTTGTTTGTTTTTAAGATAATGTTAGTTTGATTTGTGGCATGTGGTCAAATCTTGAAAGGAATATATTGACCATGGTTTTATCTATTTTGTAGCAAGTTTGTTTTAAAGAGATATGGTCAATTTGAATTAATGTGGATCTTATTTTATTTATATTTTGTAGTATTTATCTACTTGATATTATTTGACATATCCTTATGGAATATGTGATATGGATCATATAATTTTATAGAATGCATGATATTTATTTTATTTAAATATATTGGTGGGAAAATTGTCTAGGAAAGGGAGATAATGGTTAATGCATATTCCATAATGTTGATAGATTGGCTAGGATCTCTCACCCCACAATACGAGGCAAGCCAAACAAAACCCCAATAAACCCTAACCTTATTCAAAGCCTATAAAAATGATTATCTCTACTAAAAAATCTCTACACCTTATCTTTCTACCACTTTCTTTTAAGAAAGTTTGATCTCTCTCTCACATTGTGAATGAACCTAATGGTCTAAGTTATGGAGTTCTTCTACCAAAAAATATCTACACCTTATCTTTCTATATATCTCTCTTAATAAAGTTTGATCTCTCTCTTACACATTGTGAATGAACCTAAGGATTTGAGTTATTGAGTTATTCTCTCTTATCTCTAAAATATGGATTTACGGCTAAGTGTTTTAAGGTTTAGCAAAAGGAGAATCCTTCTCTCTCAAACTAGGTTGCTAAAAGAATTCACCTAGGGTTTGAGTTTGCGATCAAAGGGGTTCATGTTCCATTGGTGTGGCTTGGCCGAAATTTGCTTTTCCGGTTCGAGATTGAAGCTAAACCGTTGATCCTGCGCCATCGAATGGTGGTGACTCGATATAGGGTGTAATAAGCCTTGTTGAGGTAATTTCCGGCAGTCTTCCTTTTTGTTTATTAAAATCTTATATTTTATTCTACAGTACAGTGTATAGTTGTTTCAATGGCATCAAGTTGATAAGATCTTGATTTTATTGTTATGTTGATTTTATTTTGAAATTTATTTTATTATAATAAAGACCACCTGTAGGTGATATTTTAAAAAAAAAAAAAAAATGTATTCCTTGATAAAAGATCATATAAGTATTTCTTTCAAAAGTGGCTAGAGCTCAATGGAAATTCTTGTAGGTAACCCAAAGTAGTTGGTAAAAAGCTACGGTGATGATGATAATTTATAAAAGACAAAATGTTTTATTTTTTTAATTAATTTTTAAATTTTAATATTACTTTTATACATGTTTAACCTCTATCATTCTATTATGGGTGTGGTTTATATAAGATGTCCATCTTAAACAATTAAAATGAGGTGCACTTCTAAATATTGGTAAAAAATGTAATTTTGGTGACGAAAATCCTTATGATGGCCTAATGATCTATATTTCAAATCAAATATAAAATTTAAAGCTGGAAAATTGATGTAGATAGTGCAGATCTATAAACACTAAAAAGTTTTTAAAATGGAGAGTATAGATGATGTGTTACACGATGTACTTTTTTCTAGGACTTGAAATCCTTTTCTTTCTTTTTGTTCTTCTCATGCCCAAACATCTCTATATCGAGATGATCAATGGTAAGTTTTTGGATAATGGAATAACCTTCTAGAGTCAATTTTGTAATTGCACTTTATTTGTATGGTATAAGGTTCACACTTTATATAAACTTTTTCTTTATATTATACTTATTTTTACTTTATAAATCTTCAATATTGTTATATAAAGAGTACTTTTATGTTTTAATTATTCTTATTTTCTCTTATTTACTATAATTTCTTGTAATTTATAAACCATCTCTCTTAGCATATTTTATTCTCAGTTTGCGATCTCTTTCAATATATCTCTAACTGCAATACAATTCAAATGTTTTGTGGTATTTACCATAATTTCAAAACTTATAATAGGATATATGCCAAGAATAGCTCAAACGTTCAATTATTTTTTGTTACGTGGGTTTGTTAAAAGAAAAATGAATAGCAAATAAATCATAAATAAGGAGATTAAGTATTATAATAACGAATAAATATTTTAATAAAGTTTCACTAAACTAGTGCAGCATATTCGCCATTATTTATTTTTAACTGCTTTAGATTTAAAAAATAAATATTTAAATACATGTCATATTTATCTCAGTAAGTTGTTTTGATGGATTCTTGCTATTTTAACTTTACTAATTATGATGGAGCCTATTTAGCATAGAAAACTCTTTTCCTTAAATTTATCTCAAGTTTTGCGTATTTGTTTTAGAAATCTCTATATTTACTCTCTTTATTGATATTTTTATTAAAGAAATGGATTTTGGCAATAAATAAAATAGATTTTTAGGAGGGATATATAACTTTTCTTTACAAAAAATTAAAAAGTAAGGCTTTCAGAGAAAATAAAGTTTTTAAGAAAATGAGAAGTATATAATGCGACTATTTACCTTCAATACCAAATTATAACAATTAATCTTGACCATTGGATGTGAAATTTTGTTGAACTTTGCGACACACCGAAGCTATCAGATTTCACATTGGACAGTTATAAGTAAAAGCAATGATCCAATGCAACAGTTGTATCATAGTATAATATAATGACACATATAGAAAACCATATTTGTGGTATTTGTATGATCCCAAAATTTGTACACACACTCTCTTCATCTCAATAATCAATCCGCCAAAAAACAAGTTCAATTTGAACCTTAGATATGGTCAAAATGAGTTCCCTCCAAAAATGAATCTAGACCATTCATTTTATGAATTTCAAGATCTTATCCTTTATAAATTCAAAATCATTTTTTTTTTTTAACATTGTCCATCTAACGATAATAAAGCCATCTAAAAAAATTGGAAATGAAAAAATCCTTCTAAGGCTTAGATCTAAGCATCTCACCAAAATGAATGGCCTATGTTAATTGGGCTAAAAAAATACTTTCTAGGTATTGTTTTTAACTTTTTATTTTTTTGTGATTGTTCATAAGAATGAAAATAGTATATATTTCAAAATTTGGATCAAACAAATGACCATAAGATGATTTTTTAAAGTTGTTGCATCATATTACTGTATAACGGTTGCATGAAATCATTGCCTCTTTACAACGGTTGCATAAAATCATACAATTGGGACCTTTTTATATCAATGGTAAAATGTCTCAATGTATACAATCCTCCAAAAAAAAAAAAAAATCCTAATAAATGTTTTAACCAAATAGATTTTAGAGTAAGTGGAGGGGGGAAAGAATCGCAATGAGGAATTCAAATTCACACGCATCTAGGAGAGTTGAATTTGATACATGAAACTACGATATAATCAAGGGGAGAAAGAAGAACACCTGAAATGTCACATCCTCGTTTCTTTCTTTATCAAGAGAAGTTATGTGTTCCATCATGATATTATCCTAAATCACTTGAAATCAAACCCGAATTTGTAGGGTGGATCACTCCTTCCGCATATATGTGTTGAATTGTAGATATGGCAATCCAGATTGGTCCAAATTAGTGATTAAAATGATATAAAAAATATAATAAAATTTAAAACAAGGGTTTGTGAGGTGGGGTATGAAAATATTAGATAAATTTAAAAAATATATATGAAAAGTAGGGTTTTATGGGGAATCGGGTTGGTACCGATGTTATATTATAACTGATTCGGTCTTGGTAGATTCACAATCTCGATTGAGAATTGCTAAGGTTTAAAACATTGTGCATACTGCTTTGGGACCCATCTCACACGATACTAAAAGCAAAATCCTCTCTTCACTAGTTATTTGAAATCAAGTAGATTGGGGGTCTAGTCAAATTCCAATCCAAAGGTGATCTAATCTCACACTAGATCCTATCCTTTTTGGATTGTTGGTAGGGCCTGCTTGTAAATCGCATCAAAGTAAGCGATGTAGAATAAAATATTTAAATAAATGAAAAAATACTTAATGAAATGATAAAACAAAACTAAAATTGAAATAAAGCAAAAGAACAAAACTTATAAACTGACTTGGGCCTCACAGCTCGGAACCCAAAGTAAAGGCCAGAACTTTAGATGGCCAAATGAACTTCTTTTGATGAAATGAATGAGTGACTTTGATCTTTAAATAAATTAGTTGGTGAAAATCTCAAAGGCCTAATGCTTTAGGTGATGAAAAGATGAGGCTTTTCTTCTCTCCAATGGTTGGTCATGACTGCTAAAGACTAAGGTGGTTGGGACTCAAGTTTGGGCTTCCTAAAGACAAGGAATAGGATTTGGTTGGAGAGAAAAAATTAGGGTTTATTGGGAATGTGTGGCCCTATCTCTCTTTTGGGAGGTTGAAAATATGAGTTTTTATAGGTAGAGACGACCTAGAAACTGCGTGAGGCGGCTGTCTACACCAACAAGGAGTCGACAATTGTTTGTGCCACAACTTGTGGCACATATCTGATGTACGGTGTGCCACAAGCTTTGGCATGATAGGCAACCGACCCAAGTTGGTGTAGATTCCTCAAGATTGTGATTTTGATGATTGAAAATTGCTATATCGGATCACAATTCATGTGGTTTGGCAATATTGATATATTATCATTTCATTTCACTTATAAGCCGGCTATTTTTTATCTAATTTTTAAGATGGGTTTTCGATGGGATTTTTTGAATTTTCTAGGATCTATGGGTTGGACTATGATCTGAATATGACTATAGTTTAGTGTATCCTATGGTGTACTAGGTTAATGGTTTGTAGGCCTTAAAAAGCTTATATGCGACTCCTATTATGCATTTAAGAGCTTCAGTACCTAATATGATTGGAGGGCTGGTGATGGGCGGGATTTGGGCTATGCCTGACCCCGGCCCGAAACCATGTAATGTAGCAAAAAACTAAAATTTAAGCCTAGTCTCAACCCAAAAAATTGGGCCAGGCCTCTTATAAATGTAGGAAAATTTCTATTTTTAAAGCTTACAAAAGAAAAGAAAAAAAGAAAATCAGGCTGGAAGGCTTACATGGGCCCAACCAAAAAAAATACACCAATTACCAAAGACCGCCCCCTTTCACTGCCTGAGCTGGGCCTGCTCGAAAACCCACGGGTCCGGCCTGTTAACATGTCTAATTGGAGCATTATTGTCTTCCAAATATTTTAAACTTTTATATTTAATTGAAAAAACATTTTTTCTCATTTGGATGTCATTGTTTTCAAAATAAAATATTTTCATGTAATTATTTCAATAATGTTGAAACATAAAATGAATCTTATTATAACTGTTTTGGCATTCAAGTTCTCAAAAGTTGTCTATGATTTGGAGGATGCATTTCTACATTTGCATCCCCCCAAGGTATCAAATATCCATCTTTAAGATGGATGAAAAGTTGTGGTCCCTCTTAAAGAATAAAGTCAAACATTTGAAACCTTTTTTTCCAAAAAATTGTGTTCTTAGCTTTTATTTATTTTTTCATTTACACGTATTAATGATGTCCATAATAGACACTATATATTATCTAAAAAATAGACAAAAAAGAGGGTCCACATATCTACATGTGAGTCTTAGGACACATAGAAACTTTGCCCCTTAAGTCTTGAGGCACCTCCCAATTTTATCATAACATATAATTTTGGTGACAAATTATTAGGATTATATCAATATCTATTTTCATATCTAATTATAGAATTTTAAATTTAAAGAATGGTTAAAATCAGGCATATTTATAAACATACGAAAATCTTGAAAATAGACGGTCTAGATAATGTATTGCAAGATGCACTATTTATGGGACTCAAAATCTTTTTTTTCTTTGATATTCATATATCTCGAGGTCGAGATGATCTATTAGAGGTTTTTTTCAACATTTAACAACATTTTCCAATGGATTTTTAGGTACATATGTAATTCTACATTTCAAGGTTTATATAAACTTTTTCCATACAAAGATATATTGTTTATTTATTTTAATGTTTTCACTATTATGAAAAATGACATTTCTCTATCCTCAGTTTCATAAAGTGTAGAATCAGATGCACCTCAAAAATCTATCGGAAATATTGTTTTAATGTTGAAAAAGCCCTCTAATCAATATACATTGAGATCTATGAATATGAAAAAAAAAAAGGTTTTTGAATCTCGAAAATAGTGCATATCGCAACACATTATCTAGACCGTCCATTATCAAGATTTTCATATATTTATAGATCTACTTGATTTTAACCATTTTTGGAATTTAAAATTTTTAATTAGGTATGAAAATAGATTTTAAGATAATACTAAGATTTTTTTACAACAAAATTACATGTTATGATAAATTTTAGGGTGCACCTTAATTGGATTGTTTAAAGTTGCAGCCTTATCGAAACCATACCCTTACATAATTGGATAAATTATTTCTTTATTATTTACTTTGCATATGAAAACTTTATCGCTTGTTATTTGAAAAACGGTCAAACTAGAAAAATTGATTTATTTTCATTATTTCCAATGTTATTTTTTAGAATTTACGTATATGACATTGTGAATTCCCATTATTAAAAATAGAAAAAAATACTCTAGTTTCGATTAGAAAATTGACCTAATTCAAAAGCCACAGGACCATCTGCTCCATCGTCAGCGTTGCTATGGTGCTCTTCCCTTTACCCATCAACCCCTTAACTCTCTAGATCTTCTCCTTACCATCTCATTAAACGAGCGTTTTAAAAAACGTCGAGTCGACTCGAAAATCGTGAAAAGAGGATCGGATCGTCTAAAAAATCGGAAATCGTCCGGTTCTAGAGAGAATCAGACGATTCTGTACAGTGAATCGTCGGAATCGGCGATTCCGAACAGTGAATCGGCGAGTCCGTACGGATTTTATTTTTATTTTTATTTTTATTTTTTTATTTTTTATTATTATTTTTTTTTGTAATCCATGATAGATTTTTTTGTAATACTTAATCAATTTTTTTGTAATCCATGATCGAATTGTTTTTGTTTTTTTGTAATCCATGATTGAATTTTTTGGTTTTTTGTAACCCATAATAGAATTTTTTG
>NW_006497600.1:1291469-1344335 GCF_000471905.2 Amborella trichopoda | reverse complement strand
ACTTCCTAAAAAACAATATTTATAATGAATTTTAATAATTTTTTTGAATTTTTTTTAAGCTTTATTCCGACCGATTCACTCGATTCCCGATCCGGATCGCCGATTCGTCGATTCAAATCGATTTTTTGGAAGCCCGATCCGGATCACCGATCCGTTTTTTAAACCATTGCATTAAACCCCTTCTCATTGACTTTGAACCCTAAATCTCTGAAGTCCCAGTTACATCGAAGCTAAACCCTAACCAAATTGCCCTAATTGATTCGATCTAAGGCAAAAACAACTGCGTTGAACCCTACTTTCCATCTTCAGGATGTGGGCCAAATCAATAGACCTTGTTGCTTATCTTAACCGATCATCACCGTCTAAATGAATGGAAGGTTAAATAGGCTGCCGCTTTAGTTATTTTATACTTTATATTTATTTTTTAATAATTATAATAATCAAGGTCGAGATGATCTATTGAAGGTTTTCAATGCGGTGAGTTTTGAGACGGATACGATTTGTGTGAATCCATGTAAAAATGAGTCACCTTTTAAACATCTATTTTTAAGATAAGTTTTTTTGACCTAATTTTTAAGGATATGAAAAATAAATAAAAATTAAAAATTAATAGTTATAATTCTATTCAAAAAACATTTGGATCATTGATTTTAATTCTTTTTAGATGGATCACTTATTTGCTTTATATAACAGGGACCGCAAGTGTAGAAATGCGGTTCCTACAAAACAATTTTCTTCTTTTGGCAGGGCTGCAGCCATATCAAAACTTTTTTGTTTTCTCAATTGGACGGTCGATCGCCGTCAAAATCCACGCCGGACTCTTTCTTGCAATTCTTTTTTTGAAAGGGCAAAAAACCGGCGCGGGCTCTCCGGTCTCCCTCTCTCTAACCAGTTCTGACCCTCTCTCTCTCTCTTAAAGCTTTTATCTCTCTCTCTCTTAAAGCTTTTATCTCTCTCTCTTAAAGCTTTTATCTCTCTCTCTAACCTGTTGTCCCCTACTTCACCATCCCACCGCAGTTCCTCTCGAAGAAAGGGAAGCAGAGGAAGAAAGAAGTAGACAGATAAGAGGAAGGCAGGTTCTTTGTGGTTTCCTTATTTTTCTCAGTAACATATTGGTCTACGTGGCAATGTTCTCACATGGGGTTTCTGTGTTGTTTAGTTGAAGTGGAAATTTTGGGTTTCAATTTCTGTTGTGATTATTTGCTATTTTAACTCGTGTAGCTGTTTAAAATGTTTTTTTGTTAGATTTTATCTCTCATCTCCATGAAATTTCATGTGCTTTTACGAGTGCCGGTGATTGAAAACTTATTAACATTGGCCTGGCTAGGTTTAATGATGGATTCTAACTGTTAATTTTGTTTCTTTCGTAGTCTCTTCTCTCTGGGGACTTTTAGTGGTGCAATATATGGCTTCTTGTGATTTTTATTGATGTCGAACTGTTAACATGGATCCGTTGAACGGGTTGTAAGCAGAGTGGAACAATAATACGTTTAATCCAAGCTCATAAAAGAAAAAAATAGTTTTAATCAAGTTAGAACTTCAACGTTATCCTATTTCTAATAAAAAAATAAAAAAATTAAAGCTTTGCATATGGAAGCTAATCCACAGATAATGCTATTATGTCTTTTATGGATGCTGGCTCTCATCATATCTAAATCTTCTCATTTTAATGTACCTGCATTTCCTTAGATTCTTCTTGAAATTGATAAAATCTAAATGGTGTTTGTTTGTAGCGAGTGTAATGTGTTCCGCTTTTTTGGATAAAAACATGAATTTGATTGAAAGAGAAATGGGAACAAGATGCCAAAATGTCATCAAGGCAATGGCCATACATATTTGTATGAGTTGATATCTTCCAGGATCAATATTTTTAGTCAACTGGAAGTAATTCTGAAAATGGTGAATCAAAGCATCACTTGGTTAACTAGTCAGTTGGCCTTTTATATTGATTGGGTGCGTTCCAAGTATTGCATAAGAAACGATAGATTTAGAGTAACTTGTGTTCCTTTGAACACAATTTATTGGAGATTGAGAAAACCCAGGTGCCCAAAGGACTCGCCGGCAAAGCTAATAACACCCCCTCAAGAAGTGGAAGAAGGTTTGTCTCAAAGATGGAACCATTTTTTTTCTTGTGAATGTTAGCCTCTGTGGTGGAATTGTGTCTATATTCATTGTCTCTAAGCTGATAGTTGGGGTTCCCTTAGCTAATCCGCAAAATTTAGTCGTGGTCTGTCCAGGAGGTGGGGGACCAAAAACTGGAATTATAGAGGGGATGGGCTAGGTCTTAGTTCAAGCCTATTGGTAGAAAGTAAACCAGGGTGGTTGGTTCTTAGTGGCTTTGATTGGGATCAGCGAGTAGATGTCCCAAGAGAGCATAATGAACATGCTCCCCATACTCTTCGACCTATTTATTTCCAAGAGGGATTAATCTGCATGATTTCTTTTTCTTTTCCTTTTCTATTTTGTTAATCAAATATTTTCGGCATTATTTTATCCATACATTTGTATTTCTCTATGTTGCTTATACATGCCTAATATAAAGGCACTTCCTCTTGTTCCTATTTGTTTTTGTTTTGGTAGTATTTTGTTAGTATAGTGGATGCACTTCACACTTATATATTTCACCTGATAATCTTAAATGATTATTTGGCTGTAAGGGGCATGTGTGTAAGAAAAGTGGCAGTTGAGAGAGAGAGAAACCATCTGTAAGAATTGAATATGGTTTGTGCAGCAGATTGGATGAATTTTCAATTTTCATTACACAGATATTACAGACAGATAGAATTATAATTTTAAAATGGACAATCAAAGAACAAGTTTCCGAATGTAGTTCGAATGGGTCAATTACACACCCCCAAACAACAAATGCTATTTCCTCAAATTTCAATTAAGACAAATACAATTTGAAATTTTAATGGCAATATTTCTCATTGTGTCATCAATCAGTGTGTTATATTCTTTTTTTGGTTAAAAAACCACAGAGATATATTTTTTCTCCAAAAAGTGCAGTGAAGGATGTTTAAATTAAGTAGTTTGTACATGGTATAGGGATCTGATATTTTCAAAAACTATACTGGTGGATGTCTAAATCAATAAATAGTTATTACTTGGATTGACTCCAAACTGTCAGTTACCCATATTTAATTTCAACAATAGAGACCTCAATCTCTCTCATATATTTTGGATTTATAGAAGTTCACATTATCATCGAACATGTTAAGCTGACATCAAATTGCTTTAGTTCACCAATCATTACTGCAAAAAAATAAATAGCTTTTCTTTATGCCATTACATGCTGTAATTGCAGGATTGTGTGAGCAATGGCAGTTGGTTCTGAGGAGCAGACACACAAGACTCACAGATCTCGTCAATCGGGTCCCTCTGCAAGAAAAAAAGAGAAATCGGACAAGCAGAAGCGGGGGATTGCTAATGAAAAACACAATCCTAAGGTCGGTCTTTTGTTAGTGTGTGCAATAAAATTTTATGCATGATAAAACGGATTTTACATACAAATTCCAATGCAGGTAAATTCTTTTTTTTTTTTGAAATTGTGCACACTCTTATGAGTTTTGGGATTGTGTTGTGTTGTGCTGTCATCATGGACATGTAGATTATTTTGAATTGTCTGCATTTGTTTAATAATGGTAGATTATTTTTATGGATTGGCTGTTTGGGGTGCTGGGCTTTACAGAAATAAACAACTTTAAAAAATAAAAATTATACAGAATTATAATAATATATTTAATTTCATTGTTTGGTAATTCCATAGATTGCATTGCCTAGCATGTTCAGGGTACAATAAGCATCCATGGACATCCACCTCTCACCGCTTGCCTACAACTCCTTTTTTTGGTTAACTGCATTTTATTAAAATAAAACTCGAGTTTACGAGTATATTGGTATGTGATGTAAAAAGTTGGTATACACCAATCGATCTACTTGGGCTTGTTTAAGTCATTTGGGCTGGTTTTTGAATAGAGGGGGCCATTGAGCCTGTTATTTCTGAAGTTTTTTTACCTCTTTCATCAACCCTTTGTGTTCTGACCTTTGAAAAATATTATATGACATATTGCTTTTGGTCATCAGTGAAGGAAGTTTCGTTATGGATCTGATAAATTATGTTATTGTCAGGCATTTGCTTTTAGGTCGTCAGTTAAGGCCAAACGTTTGCAATCTCACGCATCAGAGAAAGAACAACGAAGGCTTCATCTTCCTGTAATCGATCGTTCTACAGGTGAACCAGCTCCTTACGTTGTCGTGGTGCATGGTCCTCCAAAGGTAATTATTTTTTTTGGTTTTCTTTTCTTTTACATCGCTTCTTCTTGGTCTTATGCTACCTTGTTGTCTTTGTAAATTATAAGGTTTGATGGTCATCTATTGCTTTAGGCCTAAAAAAACCGCTAATGAGAATGCACCTGTATGTTTGATTACAGGTTGGGAAGAGTCTGTTGATAAAATCTCTTGTAAAGCATTATACCAAGCATAATTTATCTGATGTTCGAGGTCCAATCACCATTGTATCAGGTTCATTGTCATTCGTGATGCACAATTCAACTAGCTTCTGTTCACGATTACCACGTTGTGTAGTTCATTGTGGAGGAAGTAGGAGCAACTAAATGTGTACTATAACCCATTGGACTTTGGAAGGCTGTGGCCCATTGGTTCATCACCATCATGTATTGAAATGATGGACGATAATGAAGAGTAGGACTCTCCATTGTGGATGGTCTCGTTCTTGTGGGTCATCCTATCTTCCCAGCCTCCACCATTCATCATTTAATTGGACAGTGATGATGGCATTGGACTGGGGTTGCCATAGTACATTTGATCATAGTTTATTTCCCCTTGCGTAGTTCTTAAAAACTTATGATATACCACTGTTTAAAAGCAATTATGTGTCATTCATGATCTGGGCTTTGATCTGAGATGTCCTGGTCATCTTTTAGCTAAACTAGGTCACTTGCCTGATTTCTTGTGTTAGGTAAGCAACGGAGAGTCCAATTTGTGGAATGCCCAAATGATGTAAATGGCATGATCGATGCTGCAAAGTTTGCTGATCTTGCTCTACTTCTTATTGATGGAAGTTACGGATTTGAGATGGTGAGTCTCATAATTAGCAATTATTGGAATTCGAAACATATGGATCAGTGATGCATTGCTTCTCTTTTTATAGTATAAATATCCCTTTTGGTGGCTGGTTTCAGCCAAATTTCTATTAGCTGTACTTATTTGTACAAGTCAGATCCATCAGATTTATCTGTTAAAATGGATGGTGGGATTGTATGGATGGGTGTAGATACTAAAAGAGGAGGTGTAAAAACTAGCCTGTGTCCCTTTTTTTGCTTTTATGTTGTTCCAGTCTAAGTTTTCTAGAGGTGTGTCAATAGCTTATATTTTTGTGGTTGGGGTGTCATGCTTTTGCAGGAAACTTTTGAGTTCCTTAATATATTGCAAGTCCATGGTTTCCCCAGGGTTATGGGGGTTCTCACACATCTTGATAAATTCAAAGATGTAAAAAAATTGAGGAAAACGAAGCAACGTCTCAAGCACCGGTTTTGGACTGAGATATATGATGGGGCTAAGCTATTCTATTTATCAGGCCTTATTCATGGAAAGTAAGTGACCTTATATATTTGATCGACTACATATTGTCATGCTTTTTATCACATTAATGGTGAGCATCTTGCTCTATTCATATTCAAATATTTGTAATAAATATTGCTCCTTCTCAAAAGGGAAAGTGCAATATGATCCAAAACATTGTGGAAGCCACTGGCAGTTGGGGTCATTAGTGTCCATTGAAATGATGGATGGAGATGGAGGGAGAGTGGAGGCTACCAGAGAAGGATATGACCCCAATGGTGGGTCCCATCATCTCTCCATCACCATCCATGTCAACAAGTGGCAATGACAACGATTGTTTGTGGATTTTCTTCACTTCATGGGATTATGAAATGCGTTTTCCCTTTCCGAATTTATTGTGTTCAATGTGCGCTGTCCTTTATTTAGCACAACATCCTTTCCAGGTACCCCAAACGTGAAATTCACAATCTTGCAAGGTTTATTTCTGTTATGAAGTTTCATCCTTTGTCTTGGAGAACTTCACATCCTTACATATTGGTAGACCGTTTTGAGGATGTTACCCCTCCAGAAAGAGTCCATGCAGATAACAAATGCGACAGGAACATAACATTGTATGGCTATTTGCGTGGTTGCAATTTAAAAAAAGGCACAAAGGTCAGTTTTTATGCAAAACTTTTGATTTGACGGTTTTCCTAGCATTTTCTCTAATTGTTTAATGCAATGTGGTGACAAATGCAAAATATGTGGCCAGTGGTTCATATAATCTTAGTACACTGTTGACCACTTGACCTTGAAGTACTTGTGTTGATGACCTGACTTTCCATATGCATATGAATTATGGAGGCGTCTATGCTTTTGTTACGTTTTATTCCGCTGATTGTTGGTGGGAACTCTCTCGGTGATTACATGGTATGGCTGATCTTCACTTTGACCATGATTGCAGATGTCCTAATGGAGATACCAGAGATTTACCTTACTGAACTATTTCACGAACTTTTTAGTATGGCCCTTTATGTTTTTCTCATACTTGGTTAATGTAACCCTATATTTTATGGTGGCCTATGATGAGGTCTTTTTGGAGGGTTTGCATTGTGTTGTTAATAATTGCCTATTATTAGATGTTCTTCAGTGACAACTTGTTTATTTCCTTGTCTGTTAATTTGTTTCGCTTTTATACTTCGTGATTCCCACAAACTGATATTCCATTCCATCTAGGTCCATATTGCTGGTGTTGGGGACTGCCAGTTAGATAGTGTGACAGCATTAGCTGATCCTTGCCCATTACCTTCTGTTGCCAAAAAAAAGGGTTTGCGTGAAAAAGAAAAGCTATTCTATGCACCTATGTCTGATCTTGGAGATCTTCTTTATGACAAGGATGCTGTTTACATAAACATAAACGATCATATGGTTCAATTTTCCAAAGTTGATGGAGATGATGGAGCAGCTACCAACAAAGGTATGAGCACTGTGTGTTGTTGCTGGGGAAAGTATATTGTAGTCAGGAACCATGGAGAAATGTAGTCATTGGACTGTGTTTTCCATAGTCCATGAGGCTGTGGTATACTTTCCCTTTATACTGTGCATGTCTCTTACTACTTCTAACAATCTCATGTCCAAAGCATCTGCCAGGTGCTGAGTCTGTAATGGCCTACATAGACACAAATTGTGGTTCAATCTTTCCTGATGTTACTTTGGACTGTATATGTTCTTAGGAGGTTGGAGAAGGGACAGTAGTAGTTCTCCTAAATTAATTTTTTTTGGATCTAACAATTTCATTAGCTCAACTGATATTTGACCACCATCTTGTTCAATTACACGGAAAAAAGATCAAACCATGTTGAGTTAACATAGTTTGGCATTCTAAGTTTGTAGTGTAATAAATAGTTTGTTGGGTTATTTTTTGCTTTCTTATACATAGTGTTTTATGTACATGTACTCCTGTCTTTTTTCCAGGAAGGGGCCGTGATGTTGGTGAAGACTTGGTCAAAACACTTCAGAAAACAAAATACTCAATTAATGAGAAATTAGAACAAAGTTTCATTAACCTTTTCAGTAGGAAGCCTTCTATCTCATCAGAAGTCCAGTTCAATTCAAATAATACCATGAAAAATGAATCTGAGAACTTCTATTTTCAAAGTGAGAATGGTGAGGAATCAACTAGCTCCTTGGAGGGAGATGATGTTGAGCAGGCAAATGGCACGGAGGCTTCAAATAAAGAAACCATGCAAGACGGAAGTGAGACTGAAGGAAATGAATCAGATGAGTCTGATGATGAAAGTAACAAATCATCAGAAGGAGATGAGGGATCTGCTAAGGCTTTGAACTCTGACGTAAAGGAAGTAACTGAGTTCCAAAATGGAAGGTTAAGAAGAAGAGCTGTCTTTGCAAGTGATGAAGGGCAGGTATTTCACTACATTTCAATCCTTGTACTAGATCTTCAACATTCAGAATGCAGATTCTTCTTTTTGTTTTTTGATAACCAAACAAAATCTTGAATATTCCTCTATCGTGGTGAAAATTTATAGTTTTCATGTCTCATAGAGACCTTTTATAGTTCCCAAGATGAAATTCATTATGAGGACGCATACTTTCTCTGTTTTAGAAGTATCTAGATACCTATGAATAGACAACATGGTGGATGAGACTCGTGATTAGTTCTTATTTGGGAATTTATGTGCTCGTTTGTTGACAGATTATATATACATGTTTCCCACAACCTACCCACCGCACAACATCTAGTCTGGTCCTTCGTCGTGAAGTAAAATACCCTTAGTATTTGATAGTGCCTTTTCTTTTTTACTTGCTTTCCATCTTTTGGACTCATATCAATAGTGCCTTTGTGATTTTTCCTTAGGCCTAGATGTCTGTCCTTTTTTCATTCTTGTGCCATCCCACCTGTAGTTGTGCTTACAATTGTCGTAGCAATTTAATATGGCACAAAATGATACACTCTCCCTAGTAAGAATTTATTAGACAAGAAAGAAACACTTGCTACATATTGTGGGCTGTAAATTGTAAATAAGTTAATAGTTCCATTGGGTTGTTTACTTGCTTGTCATATTAACTCAATTCCTTGACAATTGTTAAAATGGTGCTTTATTTGAGTTATGTCCTCATTTCTTTAGGGGTAACCTTCCTATGGTTCATCTTGTGGTAGGGTTCAGATAAAGATGATGTAGATAGCGATTTATCAGTGGATTCAGATGACCCAGAGGAGACTGAAAATGACTGGAAGTCAGAAGGTATATTCTTCACGTCCATGTGCAGTTGTATTCAGCAGCGTTTCATGAAAATTGCATGTTTTATTAGTTTTGTGAAGGGGTTCTTCCATTATTTTTCTAGGTAGATGCACGTTAATGGTTTTTGAATTTTTTTCGAATTTTTTTCCAGGAGTTATTTTTTTTGCATTGGTTCATAAATTTTTTTGAATGGATGGATTATCAGTCCATTAAGTCAATACCTTGGCAATCTTGTCGCAAACCAAACTTTATGATAGATCAGAAAATTAAAAAGATAAGTTTAGTGCAAAGTGGAGGTGAAACTGATGGTTCAAATTCAATGTCTTGAAGTTAGTTAGACTTGGTGTTTGCCGAATGACTCATGGCATTGCTTAGTGGTGGGACTGAAATTTTTTGCTGTTATTCTCTTATGTGGATCTTTTCTTTTCCTTTTTTTTTTCTTCCCCTCAATAATCCTTCAGCATTGAAAGAGGTTGGTTTGTTCTCGGTGACTTTTTTTTCTAGATCAAACTGATGATGGGATGGGAAATGCATCCAAGTGGAAAGAGACCTTGGTCTCTAGAGCAGTTTCAAGACAAACTACTAACCTTATGCAACTTGTATATGGAAAGCATTCATCAAAATCAATAAACACTGTTCAGGAATCACTTGGGAGTGGTGACAGTGATGATAGTGAGGATGAAGAATTCTTCAAACCGAAAGAAAGCAGTGACAAGGTAAATTCAAGAGTTATGAATGAGAATGTCATTTTTTTTTTATTGATGACATGCCATTGATCATAACTAGCAGGTTGTTAGCTAGCTGGCTTTATTCGTTTTGAAAAACCAAAATGGCTAAGTTATGAGGTGGCTTATGAAGTAGTTTTGAAGAACCATAACAGATGAGTTGGTTGATCCATCCATGATTAGAAAAATAACTGGTACCAATAAAAAATGGTCTGGACATAAGTATAGCAAATGAATTGAATGGTTGAATTCCTGAGGTAGAGGAATTGATTGGATTGTTGCCCGTCATTAGCAGTCAAATACGAGACTAGGAGTCAAATTTCTACTGCTTGTAGACATTGGGTTATAATGTTTCTAGAAAAGGTAAAGTTAACAAAAATTTCAAGAAATCTAAGTGATAAAATGTATTGAAGGGAAAAAAAATGGACAGTGACAAATGTCTCTGGCATTAATACCATGAATAGATTGTTGCGTATCACAGGGAAGGTACCAAAATGATATCCTATGCATTTCATTCATGACTTCGCCAAAATTTTGAGCATATGAAAGGTGCGTGTGTTTGGCATATGTTTTGGAACTTCCGAACATTTTAGCTCTTTTTTGTTTTTGTTATTGTTTTTTTGTTTTTTTGGTGGGGGGGGGGGGGCATTTTCATTTTTCTTTCTCCATAGTTCCGAAAATTGGGGGAAATATGAAAGCTGCTCCTTTGATCTCACCCCATGGAGGCGGTTCCAAAGATGGGAAAAAGGAAGCCACTCCTTCCGTCTCCCCCCATGGAGCACGTACTTTCATAAGTTTCGACTTCTGAAGCCGAAACTTCTGCCAAACAAACACGCCGAAGAAATTTTGCTGCTCATCATCAGCAGTAATGTGTTTGATGGATTCACATTTTAAGCATGTTGCTGTTTTATATTTGCTTAGAATACAAAATGTGATATTGTAATGGGAAACTATACTATAAGCAAAGTGACCCTGGAAATGCTGACCTACCTCTTGGTGAAGCAAGTGTTTAGGGTTTCAGCAGCTACTTTCCCCTAATGGTGAGACACTCGGTTTGTAGGGGAGAGTCTTAGTTCTGAACCTCCCTCCTGCAAACAAAAACTGACCTATTCCATGACAGAAGTTTCAACATGTCCCTTCCCTTTGTGTCATTTTTAAAGATGCATGTGACTTTGCTGATCAAAAGACAACACACTATTCATCTACAGAAATCTAGTGAGAGAATGGATGTTGATAACTTCAATGCCGAGGATTGCTCCAAAATAGGTGCAGATCAGGTGCTGCGTGATGACTGGTCAAACCAAGATATCATTGAAACCATTCGTGATCGTTTTGTCACTGGAGACTGGGCCAAAGCTGCTCGCAGGGGTCAAGAAGTGGAAGGAAGTGGTGATGAAGATGCTGCCATTTATGGAGACTTTGAAGATTTGGAAACCGGAGAGGAATATGATGGCCAAGAAACTCTTAATCTGGAGGGGGACGCAAAGGTTTCAAAAGGGAGTGATTTAGCAGACGAGGAGCGAAGGCTTAAAAAGCTTGCTCTTCGAGCAAAATTTGATGCTCAATATCCTTTTCCCTTAACATTCTCTTACTGCTGTTTGGAAGCTTTTGATAAGTTCTACTCATAAATCTGCAACAGTGGAAGGGTATATTGCAGACATATTTGACTTGTCTCAAATGTATAGATAATTCTCTCTCTCTCTCTCTCTCTCTCTAGTTTTGTGAAAGTATTGTGAGATTTGAGAACAATGTAATTTGTTCAATATTATGAGACCTTACTTCTGTATATATTTTTTAATATATGCAAGTAAGTTATTTTTCATATTAAAAATTGTATGTTCAAATAAAGATTTTGTATTTTCATACAAAATATAGTTGGCATATTTGCCAAAGATGTGTTACATAAACTGTCAGGGAAATGAAGTTTATGTTTAGCATAGGGATTTTTGTTTTCTCCAGAAATATTTCCTCCCATTTTCCTGTTAAAACCAAAAGTTTTAAAGTGAAAAATTTACTTGCTTGAGAGTCCCAACTGATACTCAAATTGTCCTTCAACTTCTCTGTCTTTTTAGAAAAAGATTTGGCAATGTATTCTAATAAGACCTTAGCTTTGAACCACATATGATGAATCTGAACCAATGGATGAAGAAACTGATGGCAAGAAGGATCCCCAATTTCATAGAAATGGAGGCCAAGATGGTGGCTTTTTAGACAAGGTAAATTTCTTGAAAATCAGAGCATGGTTTTACTGTAGGATTTAGATTAAAATTACTTAGATATCACGGGTTTACTTGGAACTGCTGAAAGCATCTTTACTTGTCTACTATTATTTGCAGCTGAAGGAAGAGATTGAACTCCAAAAGCAGAGGAACTTGGCTGAGCTGAAGGATCTTGATGACGTTACTCGGCTTGAGATGGAGGGTTTCAGAACTGGATCATACCTGAGATTGGAGGTCCATGGGATTCAATATGAGATGGTTGAACATTTTGATCCTTGCCACCCTATTCTTGTTGGAGGGATCGGCCTTGGTGAAGAAAATGTTGGATATATGCAGGTCTTACTATATTTGCATCTAAAAAACCTGGGGGATGAAGTCTTAGTTTTGTTTTTATATTAACTATTGCTTTATATTAATTGCTTGTTAACAGAAATGACTTCTCTCACTAATTATTTTGTCTATTCAGGTTCGACTAAAACGTCATAGGTGGTACAAGAAAGTATTGAAGACTAGGGACCCTGTTATTGTTTCAATTGGTTGGAGGCGTTACCAGACAATGCCAGTGTATGCCATTGAGGACCGTAATGGCCGGCATCGCATGCTTAAGTACACCCCAGAACATATGCACTGTGTTGCCATGTTCTGGGGGCCTCTTGCACCTCCAAATGCTGGGGTTGTTGCCTTTCAGAACTTATCAGAAAATCAGGTATTAAATATATGCCATAACCATGTGTTACTTTCACCCTTTAAAAAAAAAAATTAAAAAAATTGGGAAAAGAATTCAATGAAGAATTTGTTTTTGGAAGGAATTTGAGGGGATGTGACATTTGTAAGGTTGCTTTTAGGATACATTTGGTCTCCTTTACTTCTAAAAATGTATAAGAAGTTGATTGTTTGATTGATCCTTACTGTCTCTTCTACTCCAGGTGGCTTAGAAGCTTAGAGGGTCTTAATTGGACTAGTTGGGTACTGTTTTTTTTTTTTTTTAATTTCTTTTTTCAGTTTGTGCTTCAGGAAAGGAAATTATTAGAGAGTTAGTAAATGTTGTACTGGGACTTGCCCTTGAATTTTTTATATCAAAATGATGAACCATGAGACATGATTTTATTGTTTTTCTTTAGTTATCAATAAAACAAATAACAAATAGATCTATGAGGGTAGGGGGGGGAGATTATGGACTGAGACTTACCTTTCATCCCAATACCAATTAAGGCCATCTTGAAGCAACAAGTTATGATTGCTTTCAGTTTAAATAACATAGCAAAAAATCTATATATTTGTCATCCATAGAACCAGGGGTGGGAATGGATCAGGTGGGGTCCCTGACCTGAACCCTGCCCAAACTAGTTAGAAGTTGAACCTGGACCCGAACCCGGACCCGAGTCGGGTCCGGGTCTATAAATAAAAACTATATACAAAATAATATTAGTAATGTGTATTTATACTAATATATCTTGGGTTGGGTCTGGTTGAACATGACCTGGACTTGAACCGACGACAAGATCTAAGCTAGACCAGGACCCAGACTCGACTGGGGTCTAGTCAAGGTCAAATGGACCCAAACCCAACCCAAAATCTGGGTCCAGACCCGGTCCTAGTCCGGTTGGCCTGTCAGATCCATGGGTCAACCTGAACCAATTCCCACTCCTACATAGAACGTATTTGAATATTGAAATTTGACATGTTAGGGATTTGTGACTGTGGTTAAATGATGTTCATTGTTTCAGTCTTTACCGATTTTGTTTGCTTACCGTTGCCTTCATGTCTGTTTAAGCATCCTTTCCATATTAATGGGCCCTGATGAACAGTGCAAAGTTGGGTAAAGACGAATTCGGTATATAGTATTTTTGGGGAAGTAGAGAACAGGTGAGGGTTTTGGTTGATGTTGATTGATCTCTTAATGGGGTAAGTTTGTCTTCAGGATCTGTTTCGGATAACAGCAACAGCAGTTGTATCAGAGTTCAATCATGCTGCACGTATAGTAAAGAAGATTAAGCTTGTTGGTTACCCTTACAAAATATTTAAGAATACGGCATTTATCAAGGACATGTTTACATCGGCTCTTGAGGTGGCGAGGTTTGAGGGTGCTTCGATACGGACAGTGAGTGGTATAAGAGGACAAGTGAAGAAGGTAAGCATGATAAACTAGGAAAATAAACTTAGCCTACATTTTCTTTTCGCAGCTGTTCTATGGCTTCATAATTTAGAGAATCATGATACTGATTCTAATATTCAGAAAACTTATACTTGTATCCCTTTTTCTGATTTAGTTTGTGATGATTTCAATTTTGACTTTGCCTAGAAAGAATATCCCTGATCATAATGTCAGCAAGAACTGCTTATTAATCACATGGGTGTATTAGAAAAATGTATCTTTACCCTGTTGCTATGTATACATGAGCCGAACGCATAAGGTTGATAATAGACAGACTTGCCTCAACAATTTTGAAATTTACAATGAACATCTTTTTTTTATTCCAACAATTTTTGTTGTTGTGTTTGTAACGCTTTCCTATATAGGCTGTGAAAGCAGGCCAAGGTAAAGATGGAAGCGCAAGGTGCACATTTGAGGACAAAATCCTGATGAGTGATATTGTTTTCCTTCGTGCTTGGACACAAGTAGATGTACCGCGTTTCTTCAATCCAGTGACATCGGCCCTTCAACCTCGTGACCGTGCATGGAAAGGCATGAAGACGGTTGGCGAATTAAGGAAAGAGCACAACCTTCCAGTTGCTTTAAATAAGGACTCTCTCTATAAGGTCAGTTTTTGTCTCCTATTTTGTCATTCTGTATTTTAAACTTACTCGTCGATTTGAAGATCATCTTATCTCAACTATAAATTGGCTTGTGATCTCCTTTTCAATATCATCCAAAAGTTTGCTTTATCCACACAAAAACACATTTTTCAGTGTGTGATTACTTAATCTGACTGTTTAAAAATGATTAATTAAAATATCGGCATTCATTTAATCCTGATGAAGTGTCAATATTTGGAAGTGCATGAATGCCGAATATTTTCATTTATAATGCATTTGTAGTATTTTGTACTTGGATATGAAAACTTCTATTGTGGCCTAGTAATCTTATTTTTGGGATTGGTTCTTTGGGTTGGTGATGGCATTTGAAGGATTTGATTCTCTAAAATGCGTGCCCTTCAATCATGCATTTCATATTGTTATTTTAGTTATTTAACTTAATTCTCTTATTTTTCCCCTGGCACTGACAATGTTAATGTTATCCTTGTGTACAGCCAATTGAGCGAAAACCAAAGAAGTTCAACCCCTTGAAGATTCCCACGGCCTTGCAAGCCGCTCTTCCATTTGCTTCAAAGCCAAAGGATACCCCAAAACAAAAGCGTCAATCACTTGAAAGCCTCCGAGCGGTGGTTATGGAGCCTCATGAAAGGAAAGTTCACGCTCTTGTCCAGCACTTGCAATTGATCAGATCTGAAAAGGTATCCACAACTCAATCCCTATCTTGATTCTAAGATAAATAATGCCGGACCCTTAGGTTTGTTCCAGTCGTACTATTAAATTGGTATGGGCTCACTGGATGGGATGGGATTCCACTTGGAAAAGATGTTGCATACTAACGGATTTAGGTCTAAATCTCTTGCTATCTTTGTGTATATTTTGCAGATAAAGAGGCGCAAGCTCAAGAATGAGGAGAAAAGAAAAGCATTTGAGGCAAAGAAGGCAAAAGATGAGCAGCTGAGTCAGAAGAGGCAACGAGAAGACAGGAAGCAGCGGTATCTTAAGGAAGATAAACAAAAGAAACAAACTCGACAAAGACTCGAGTAGTTTTCTTTTCTTGAGGTAAAAGCATGGGTTTTGAGCCTTTTATGTTCTAAGAGTTTGTTCTAGGAACTTTCTAGACGAGGTATTTCCACTTGTATATCATGATATATGCTATAGTTACCAGAATCGTCGTCGCTATGTAGCTATTCCAGTTCGGAATCACCATCCTGCATTTCTATGAAGGAATTTCCATAAATCCCGATTCCTGGAAGTTAGGAATCATGATTCCACATTTTCTGAATCTCATTATGATATCTTTGGATCTAGATTCCACCACCAAATTTTGTTATTCATAGGTGCACAAGACTGTGATTCAACCAATATGAGACCTCGCTTCTAATTTTTAAGAATAATAATAAGAGATATTTGGAATTTAGATCCACCACATCAAAATGATTGCCATAATTCTATGGAATGCTTTGGAATTTTTTAACATCATCATCAACATCATCATCAACATCATCATCCAAGCCTTATCCGCTTTGGAATTTTTTAAACACCATTTAAAAGTTTTGGTACCTAAAACTTTTTACTAATTAATACATGATGAGTATCTAAAAACTCTATGGGTGTCAACAAATTCTAATTTACATCATTCCTAAATTTCAAGAATTTCTGATAAATGTCTTATTTTTAAAATATATTATTAATAAATAAAGTAATTTTATTTTCACTATTCTATCTATAAACTCTAGGAAAGTACTTAAGTAAGGGTAGTCGACCTTATTTCCAATATTTGTGGGGAATTGTGATAAAAGGCACTCAATATATTGACGCCAAAATTACGGGAGGGCTGTTAAGACATTGATTCTGATGATAGGGGAGTCCTAGGTAAACATACTCAATATATGGAGTTCAATACTGGGGAATTCTTGCTTATAAATAAAATAAAACCTCTAGTCTTTTGCCTTTTGCCTTTTGGGTTTTAGGAGAATCTATAGAGAAAAAATTCCGAGAAGGAAACTTGGTGGTGAAGTGATGAGGTTCAGAAGGCCATTAGTGGAAAACTATCATGTTATACAACGTTGCAATATAATAAAAATGATCAAAACTTAAAAGAATATAAAAGGCTGAGAAAAATGTTAAACAAATAGTAAGGTTAAACTTAAGGCATATGATAATCTATACAATAAACTGGGAACAAGAAAAGGTGAAATAGATATCCTCAAATTAGCAAAAATGAGAGAGAAAAAGTATAGGGATTTAAACTATATTAAATTCATTAAGAGTAACGATCAAAGGGTTTTGGTGAAGGATGATGAGGTCAATGAAAGTTGGAGGGTTTATTTTAAAAAATTATTATATGTCGAACACAATGGGAACATAGTTGTAGAAGGAACCGTTAGTATAAATGAGGGCAGAGGTCATAGATACATTCGTAGGATTAGAATATCAAAAGTGGAAGAAGCTGTGAAGAGGATGTAGATAGGAAAGGCATTGGAACCAGATGGTATTCCGACAGGTTTGGAAGTGCATGGGGGAGATTGGCATTGACTGGTTTACCAAGCTGTTCAATAAGGTGTTGAGAATAAAGAAAATGCCAAACAAATGGAGGAAAAGTATTGGGGTACCTATTTACAAGAATAAATGGGATACAGAATTATCCGAACTATCGAGGGACCAAACTTTTGAGCCACATTATGAAGCTGTGGGAGAGAGTGATTGAGCAATGACTAAGGTATGAAACGAGTGTATCAAAAAACCAATTCGGTTTTATGTCAAGGAAGTCAACAACCGAGGCTATATTCCTGCTTAGGAAAATGATTGAGAAATTTATGACAGGGAAAAAACCTCCACATGGTCGTTATTGATTTAGAGAAAGCTGTGCTTAGAGATTTGATGTGGTGGGTGCTGAAAGAAAAAGGAGTCTCAAAAGGTGGGAGATATGTATAGGGGAGCACTAACAAGTGTATGAACAACTAGTGGAGAGATGAGTGAATTTTCAGTGACAATTGGCCTGCATCAGGGGTTAGCATTGAGCCTATACCTTTTTGTCTTAGCTATGGACAACTTAACTATGCACTTACAAGATGAGGTACCGTAGTGCATATTGTTTGCGGATGACAGTTTTGATCGATGATACTCGAAACGGTGTCAACACATCGATTCCCGTTGGATCAGGATGTGATTCATAAATGGTAAGAATCTCATTTCATGTGATATCAATTTCAAAACAAATCTCACTTCATGTGATATCAATTTCAAAACAAATCTCACTTCATGTGATATGCATTTTATGAACTACAATTTTGACTTTGTGGTCAATCGCGATTTCATGATTCATGTTCCTGAAATGATTGGAATCACATGCATTTCCAACAACCATAACTAACACACTTTTTGATATAATGTCATGCCAATCATAAAGGAAGGTTCTAGGAGGCTATTTCTCAAGAGATTTCAAAGTTTTGGTTTTTCTCTAGAAATTCTTGAGTAAAACTAAAGATTTACGAAAAGGAACTGAATTGTAAAAATAAGATTAATACGAAAACGAGAAAAAAAATAAAAGAAACGAAAACTATTATTTTCTATTAAAGAAATATGAAAGAGATTACGTAAGCTTCATTTCTTAAATATATAGGAAAATATAACTAAATGGTCAAACTACTTGAGAAAATCATTAAGGTGGCCAAATCAACAAATTTAATATTAGAGTGGTTTACTATGAGATCCCTTCACATAGCTACCTCCTAAAAAATAATATTTTAGAAATGCCATAATTGCCCTTGTTTAGATTTTGGAACCCTTAACTTGGGGCATTTCAGTAATTTGGGTTTACTTAAGTGGCTAAAGTCAAATTTAAGGTTAAGAACCCAAAACAAGGATTTCTAATGAAAAAAATTACTTTAATGGCCCTACTTGTTTAATGTTAGGACCCAAATTAGGGGCACTTTTGGCCTTTTTTTTTTTTATAATGTTAACCTTTAATATATGTGAGAGAAAATTACAAGAATCCTTGGCAATCCACAAGTGAGGATACTCAAGGAGGCAAAAAGCAGAATCAAAATCCTCTTTTAAGAGGTTACAGTGTGGCACAACGACCTAGGAAAACAGGTTGATTCGCAAAATGCAATGAAAGGCCAAAAAGCCAAAACATAAGATCTAAACGTTAGCTATTGCCGCTGCTTCTTTAGCCAGGGTGTCAGCGTCCTGATTTCCTTCCCTCCAAGTATGCATCCATGCGACGGACATATTCTTGCAAAGATTGTCAACCTCGTCAAAGACGTGTGTCAGAAACCAAGGAGGGGGTGAGGAAGAAAGAGATTGTGCTCAGGTGATGGTGTTCTTGGAATCTCCCTCCATTGCAAGCAATTGCAGTTGTAAGGGTTGTGTGAGTTTGAGACCTTCCAGGAGAGCTAGTGCTTCAGCCTCCGTTGAGTCGTAGTGGCCAATGTGTTTAGAAGTTGTAGCCACAGTAGTACTGAGGTGGTCTCTAAGAATTGCTCCTATCCCTGACGGCCCGGGGTTACCAAGAGAGCACCCGTCAAAATTGAGTTTTAGGATGCCCGGAGGAGGGGGTTTCCATCAGGAAGCCCTTTGCAGGCACGATTGATGGAGTTGAAGGATATTTGTCCAATCTTCGCTGCAAGCCGAGGCAGCAACTCCTTTGAAACACTGATGATTGGTCACCCAAAAAATTGCCATAGACTTGAGCTTATTGAAAACTTTGTAGCAGGTTGAGAATTCCCCCCTGAAAATTCTGTTGTTGCGCTTGAGGATGGAAGTCACCTCTTCTGGTAGCACCCATTGCACCTTGAACAGATTGAGCATGGAGGTCCAAATGTTAAAGGCAAATGGACAGTGGAGCAGTAGATGGTCATTGGTCTTTACAGCTTCGAGGCACATGACACATCGATTAGGAATTCGGATCCCTCTTCTTTGCAACTGATCAACAGTGAGGACTCTTTGGGAGAAGGCCAACCACATGGAGATTTTGATTTTGGGTGGGGTGAAGGAAATCCATGCTTTGGCTGCAACAGCATTAGGAGCTAGAGGGAAAGTTGGTGGGGGAGAGACTGTGATAGAAAGAGGAGACGAAGCAGGTTCTCCTCGGGGACCGAGACCACATAATTTGATCTTGACCCGATGGGGAGAGGAAGCAAGATTGAAGTTCAGAACACAAGGTGGCAAAGTTTCCAATTTCTAGTTCCGTGAGAGGTCTTCTAAAAACAGGGTTCCAAGAGCGAGATGAACCTACTGGAAGCATTTCTTGGGCTACCGTAGCCTCTTGATTTCTGGCCAGAGAAAAAAGCTAAGGGAATCTATACCTAATAGGAGTATGACCCAGTCAAAGGTCATGCCAAAAAAGGATGTGATTGCCTTCTCTTGGGTGAAATCTTTTGCGAGATTTGAAGGCAAAGAAAGCTGAGCAAATAAACCTCCAAATACCAGATGACCTCTGGTTTGTTCTGAAGTGTGGCAGTCAAGGAGAATTCAGGAGATGGTATTTGTGTCTAAGGATCTCGATCCACAATTGATTGTTTAAAGTAGACAGTCTCCAGCACCATTTACCCAGCAATGCCGTATTTTGAGTTATGAGATTCTTGACTCCCAGGCCTCCTCTTTTCTTGGTCTGATGAAGTTTATCCTAGGCAATCAAATGGAGTTTATTACTTGAGTCATCGCTAGACCAGAAAAATCTCCTCATCAATTGTTCAATTCTGGAGCAAACAGCTACGGGCATGTGGAAGATAGACATTTGGTATACCGTAATGTTGGCAAGAGTGGCTTTGATTAAAGTTGATCTTCCTCCCGAAGAGAGTAATTGCCCTTTCCAACCGGCTAGTCTGCGATTCACCTTGTCTAGTATATGGGACCAGAGGCTTTGTTTAGGTTTGCCTAAGCAAAGAGGTAGGCCTAGGTATTTAGATTGCGGAGTTTCTACCCCACAGCCCCAGCTGAAGGCGAAGTCCGAGAGGGTGTTATAATCAATATTGACCCCCATCGTCTTGGTTTTATCGAAATTGACTTGAAGCCAATTGCAAAGTCAACGCACCTGAGGAATAGGAAGAGGTTTCTGATTTCAGCATGGTCAGCATTGCAGAAGACCAAAGTGTTGTATGTGTATTGTAAGTGGGTTACCATGGGGGCCTGAGGACCAATTGAGAAGCCATGCAGGCGTCCTGCTGAGTACATTCTTGAAATTGATATGCTAAGCCTCTATAGCAAAGAGGAAGGGAGAGAGGGGATCTCCCTGTCTGAGCCCTCTAGTAGAAGGGAAATAACCTTTGGGGGTTCCATTAATGATTATAGAGAACTATGGATGGGAGTAGCAAGCTCTCATCCAGAGCCTCTAATACCAAAACCCATCCTAGATTGAGTTTCTTCTAGTAGATCCCAGTCTACATGGTTGTAAGCCTTTTCCCAATCAAGTTTGGCTACAATGTCAGGTGCCTTGACCAAATGTCTTGAGTGGATGCATTCATGGGCCACAAGGGCCTCATCCCGGATCTGACGATCTTTGATAAATGCACTTTGAGTGGGGGTTATAACAAGGTGCAGGACCTCTTTCAGCCGAGAGGCTAAAACTTTGGCTAGGATTTTATAGGTGGAGTTCAATATGCTGATTGGGCGAAAGTCTTTGAGTTGGGTAGCACCTTCCATTTTTGCAAAAAGTGAGATGAAGGTTGCGTTCATGGCCCTATGTATTACCCCCTTGGAATGGAATTCATTGAAGAAGTTTAGGAAGTCTTCTCTAAAAGAGGACCAAAACAATTTGAAGGGGGCGATGGGGAAGCCATCGGGTCCAGGGGCTCTGTCTGAATCCAAATAAAAAATGATAGCTACTATTTTTGGTTTAGAGAACGACCTTTCTAACCAAGAAGCTTTATTCGAAAGACCCCCATGGGAGGTCGAGGACTAGGGAGAGCAGAGAAAAGTTCGTTGAAGCAGCCAAGGATGGCTTGCTCGATGTCGGAGGATCGATCAAGTACGTTGTTCCCATCGGTGAGATGTGATATGTAGTTGTCTCTGCACCTGCAGTTTGTTGTTTTATGGAAGAAACCGATGTTGAGATCACCAGCCTTCAGCCGCTTGATCCTTGACCTTTGGTACCAAAAAATCTCCTCTTTCTTTAGGAGGGATTGGTACTGAACCCTTAAGTTATCCCTTTGAAGGAGTTCAGGGTTTGAAAGAGATTTGGACTCTTCCAAAAGGTTAAGGGACTGGATAGCCTGAAGCGTGGAGGATTCTGTGACCCGAGGAAGCCAGGAAGATCCCTGCTCCAGTTTTTTAGGTTAGCCTTCAAAAGCTGTAGTTTGCGCTGAAGCTTGAAGCCAACCCAGCCTTAGACTAGGTCTGAAAGAGCTGCCACCAACTCGGGAAAAGATTAAGGAAAGAAGGTTCTTCTATCCAAGTAAGTTCAAATCTAAAGGGTTTGGGGCCACTGTCAACAAGCTTTGTTTCTTGCAGAATAGGGCAACGGTCTGAAGTGGGTTTGGGGAGAGCGATAGAATGGGTTCCAGGGAGGTGGATTCCCAATCCAGAGAGATTAGGAATCTGTCCAATTAAGAGAGCGTGGGGTTAGTGGCATGGTTGGACCAAGTAAATTGAGAGGGTAAATCAACTAGGCTGTTGAGGGCTACAAAGTCTGAGAAAGCTAACATGGCAGGTGTGATTCTTGAAGAGGAATTACGCTCATGGGACCACCTAGTAATGTTGAAGTCCCTGTCGATGCACCACACTTGGTGAGGGAGCTGGGCTACTAGGTTCAACTCTTCCCACAAGGCGGGTCTATCTGCATCTGCATTAGGCCGGTAGACCGCGAAGAATTTCTAGTGAAGTCCATCCGGAATCCTAGTCGTGAGGATAGAGATAGAGAATCTGGCCAAATGGGTGGAATCCAGAGAATGGGTCGTGGGGTCCTAAATTACCCAAATTCCCCCCGAAGCTCCCGTCGCAGTTAGTGCTGCCAATTGACAGGGCCTGTGTCCCCAAACTTGACGTACTTGTGTAAGGGTAGGAATGGGTAATTTTGTTTTAGTGAGAGCCAAAATAGAGGTTAATGTCGAGAGTAGAGGTCTTTGACTGCCTGTTTCTTTTGGGCCTGACCTAGCCCCCTGAGGTTCCAAGAAAGGATTAACATTGGGGGGCACAAGAGAGAGGAGAGTTCCTGAGGGAACGTCTCACCAGAATCCCATTCCACGATTGGTGATGAAGAATGGGGGAGGGAGGGAGAAGAGAGGAGGAAGGTCCGACGTAATTAGCCGAAGAAGCCAGATTGACCAACTACGAGATCCCTTTTTGCTTACCCCAACACGAGGGTGCAAATCTGCCTTAAAGAAATCCTAGAAAAGTCCGTCGAGTCCTGAGTGTGGGAACCCCATAGCCTTCATGACGTCCTGAATTTGGCCTTGCCCCTAGTCGATGCCATTGACGTAATCCGAGTCCACTGAGGGGAGAAGGGGTCCCCCATTGTGTAGACCGAGATCGAGGTGTCTGAGAGGTAAGAAGAAGAAGAGACTATTGGAGAGGGGAATGCCAGCAAGACCAGGAAAGGTAGCCCATATGCCGCAGTCGATCGAAAAATTCCCAAAGAGAAGCCACAAGGATCCCCGGCAAGCGGGGTGGACGGTGATGCCAGTGAAAACTTAGGGCCTTGCTCTGGAGTGGTTCCTTGAGATGTGGAAGACAGATTGGGTGAAAATGTCAAGGACCAAAGATTCCTTAGTGCTATCTGGCGGTTGTGAAATAAGGCAAACAGGGGGAGCAGGAGATGATAGAGTGACCGGAGGGGAAGCGAGGGGTGACGGTGAAGAGGTGGAACCACGAACAGTCAAGAAAGCAGGTGGGGGTGGCAGAGAGGGGAAAACTATGGGCAAGGGTGTTTCGTTAGGGTAGGTTGGAAGGTATGAAATTGAAAAAGAAGGGAGAAGAAGAGTAGCAAAGGGGTATGGATAGGGTTGGGGTAGAGAGGGAAAAGTAAGGGGGAGTACACTGGGCGAGGTAGTTTGGAATGGGGGTAGAGAGAGGGCGCACCACTGAGGGGGTCAGTCGGGATGCCTATAAGCACAGGCGTAATAACCAAGTTGCTGTGGTCCATAATTTCCGAAGAGATTTTTGCTGCCGGAACTCTGGTTGTAATAGACTCCTGTCGGGATGTTTGAAGGGTCCCCTGGTATGCTTCCCAGTCAGAGTGAAGGTCAATGAGAGGAGGTAATATATCGGAGGCGGGAGTTGAGGCATCACGTTGATCCAACGGTGAAACCAAAGGAAGAGGAGCGGACATGCACGACGAGGTTGCAGGGGGGAATGATGATGATGCAGAGCTGACGGGATGGTATGTGTTGATGGCGGTGGTGACGGTGGAGATGTAGGATGGGGATAGCCCCTCGGGGAGATGAAGATGAAGGGATTGCGGCAGGGAGCGAAATCGAATGAATGTAGGGTGATGGGAGGTAAGAGGCAAAACCTTCTCGAGATGGGAAGCAGGGGGTACATGTGTGGAGATCTTGGGTGGGTATGTTGTACAGATGGCCTGCATCGACGGTGAGGGTATGGGGGGCTATGAAGCACGTGAAGATGAGGACGCGTCTCAAGGCAATATGGTGGACAATGTGGGTAGGGCGAAAGGCAGCGGCAATCGGGTCGTGTCAGTTCTAGAAAGCTGACATGGGGCAGTTTGGTGGGACGTACCCGACCCGCTTCCATCTGCATGAGGCACGTGGCAGTACAGTCAACGATCACAGACGCCATTCCAAAGGCACCTGCGAGCAGGGCCTGGGGAGCCAGGGTCGGCGGAGGAGGAGACAAAGGCAGAGGTGGGGGTGGGTGTGGTGGTGGGGTAGGAAGTGTTGGAGGTGGTGGTAGCTGATGACGACGGTCAGAAAGCTGATGGGGAGAAGGGTGAGACAGAGAGGCAATGGGTGGATGGAAGGGAGGTTCATGATTACGATGGTGGCCTCTATAGGGTGGTTGAAACTTATGGAATTTGCGGGGCTGTCTGTTCCGTGATACAAGGGTCCACTGGTTCTATTTCTCAGGGGAGAAGGAAGGAGAGCGGTTAAACGAGGATACTTCCGATCCATGAGCATGCTAGGAGACAAAGTGAGTCGATGGAGGAGAAGCCACTGACCAGGATAAGAAAATCCTATAAAAGTTTCCGACGATCCGACCACCTCAAGCTAGAGGATAGTAGAGATACTCTGAGGGTCTAGGGCATCTACAAGTAGACGTAGGGATCCCAGTGGTAAACTTTCCATGGATTTCTAGTGAACAACGACGAAGGAGCCGTAGGCATTGCTAATGGATTTGAAGGTGTCCAGACACCATGAGTGAAGAGGGATGTCTGAGGCCGTGACCCAAAATTTCTAAGAACAGAAAGCGCCGATGTCAACAGACCATTTGGAGAGAAGAAGAGAGGCACCCTTGAACGAAAACGCGGTAGAGCTATTCAGAGCAAAGTTTGCAGATGTAGCTGAGGGGAAAGAAAACAGAAAAAACCTATTAGAGAGTGGTCGGCACTTGATACCTAGTACCTTCTAGACTTCCTTCGCCCATCTCTCTATGTCATTACAATCGTTTCATTGAGGGTGGAAAACGCCAATGAGGGAGGTCTTGTACTATTCGGCGAGATTGGCAACAGATGGAGCAGGGATAGGGATGATGGACGTTGCGGAGGTCATCGCAAGGAATTTGACCTGATGAGAGACTAGAAAGCCTCAAAAATGGAATTTTAGAGAAGGGAGAGAAAACGTGAGAATCGATTTCTCGGACGGGAGAGAAAACGTGAGAATCGATTTCTCGGACGATTTGGGGTAGTTAACGCAGGTAGCTTCAAACTTCTGAGAGGAGATATTTTAATAAAATTTTGAGGAGATATTCTAATGAAGAGAACATTATAAAGTATCCAGGCTAATACTGAATTGGTTGATTTGACCAACTTAATGATTTTTTCATGTGGTTTTCCATTTTAGTGGTACTTTCTCATAGTAATCCATATATTTCTTGTTGCTTCATATCCTCAATGGTCCTTGCAAAATTGAAGATGCATTTGAGCATAGATTATAGTTTCAACAATTTGCTGGAATAAAAAGTGGGAAAGAGAAAAAAATTTGGGAAAGAGAATCTCTTGATGTTGGAGATACTTTACATGTATCTTAAGATTTCCAAAGAACACATAAATCACACAGGATTTTGAAGGCAACAATTAGCCCGAATACTTGCATTGAAACCCTAGCTTTTCAAATTGCAGTGCTCTTCGAATGCTTATCTTTCAAGGGCTTCTTTGCCAGAAATAGTAAGTTAAAAGCTCCAATTATACAAAGAGTTTTGCAGCCTGAGTGTGTTACCACATAGGAATAGGGATCGGACTCGCGGGTGCCTGCAAAAAGATCCATAATTTCAATTAAGTTCTCCGTCCGATTTTTCGGTTGGATTTTGTAATCATAATTTTCAATAAAATTGTAACTGAATCTGTTGCTAAGGATGTGCAATTGCCTCAATTATAACTCAACTTGCAAGTAATGAAAAAAGACAATATCAAAACGTTCTAACAAATAATTCAGTTCTTTTTTTCGGTTTATTTTTTATTCTTTTATTTAGATAGCCAAACATCAATTTTCCCAATGTTGGATTGCAGTCAGCAGTTCATGGAGCAGTTGAATTCGTTTTTCACCTTAGCATGGAAAAGCAGTGTATGAGAAAATTGTATAACAATTTTTGAGGCCTTGTATATGGATTTCTTGAGCAATGTTCATCCAGAGTTTAGAAAGTAGGTTTTGGACAGTCAATTTGATGATTTTACTTTTAGGGTTTTTTAGTAGCAGGCTTTCAACTCGGAACGGCGTTTGCATCCTCGACACCCTAGGCTCCACCCGAATTTGGGAAACTTGGGTGCAATGCATGAGAGGGTGTTTGTGATCAATGCTCTGTGGTTTGGGAGTCAAGAGTCACAAACCAGTTGTTCTCTCTACCGCAAGACACCACAAATAAGCAACATTTTGAATGAGTTCATATAAGGTGGCAACCTTATATTATAAAATAAAAATGAACACCTAAAATATCGAGTAGAAAAGAGGGCTTCCGATATTGGAAAATCTACCAATTGATCATTTTGACTTCCAGTTGTATGGATATAATGAAAAAAAAGAATTTTAAATACTAAACATAATACATTTTGTAACAAGTTATCTTGAATGTCTATTTCAAGATTTTTAAGTGTATATAAATCTGTTTGATTTGCATTGTTTATAAAATTTCAATTTTATAATTAAGGTTGAATATAGATTTTTAAACCACTGCACCTTATTTGTAACCTTATTTGTATAATATAAAGTGGGTACCTCATACAAACTTCTCCCGCATTGCATTGTGTAAAAGGTCAACCCTTTTTCCTGTGAACTGTACTGCCGGCAAAGAATGCAATCAGATGTAATATAAACAAAATTCAAACTTCTCCCGCATTGCATTGTGTAAAAGGTCAACCCTTTTTCCTGTGAACTGTACTGCCGGCAAAGAATGCAATCAGATGTAATATAAACAAAATTCAAACAAGATGAAAAAGTGTACTGCTCTTTCCTTTTTCCCTCCTACCGACTCGATCCTCTGATACTGTAGGTGTGAAAGTAATGCTACCAACAAGGAAAGAGCAATACACTGTACTATCTTGTTTGAAGTTTGTTTCTATTAAGATGCTGCCCATAATGCATCCCAAACAAAGCATTAAACTATCAGGCTGAAGCCCATAAAACTAAATTTAATGGTTTTCAATTGAAATGTCTAGTGTTTAAACCCCCTGAGTCGGATCGAAAAAAAAATCCTGAATATGTTATATAGTCCATTGGAAAGCAATGGCAACTTGTTCCAAGTTATTTGCCTGAATATAAGTTATGTTATGGTAGATAACAAAGTATTTGAACAAAATCAAATTGTAGCACCCCCATGTTCTCTTTCAAAATGAGAGCAAGCCAATTAACTGCACAAAATTTATGATTCATGAAGTACAGGTGCTGTTATAGAGGGTTCATTAGCCCATGTTTAATGGCTTCAATTTGTCCAGCAACTTCCTTGCTTCTATGAACCCCAGGGGTCCTAAGGACACATACTTAATTTTTCTCCACCTGCATAAATCTTCCAAAAGATGGGTGAGAATGTAATCCAGATTTGCAATGTCCGGTTTCATTGGAAAAGAAACCTTTTGGTCTAAGATTAAAAGCTGAAGGCTGAGCTACCTTGGAATATATGGAAGTGCTAAGCAATGGAGATGGAGGTGATCAACACTGTTCATAGGAGGTTGATGGAAGCCAAACCTGCAAGCAGGCCAAAGATTTAAATGTTCTTGAAAGGACGCACTCTCTCTCTCTCTCTCTCTCTCCAGCACAGTGTGTCTCATTGAAATTTTGGCATTTTTTAACCTAATCCTGAATCTCTAGCCCCAGTATCCAAAACGAACAATGGCTATTTTCTCATGAAGCTTTCAAATATTTATGTTGTTACTAATGTAAAAGCTTAAAAGGATCACCTCCCATAGATCACCCTATCTTACAATGCTGAGTGGAAGTTTCGGACTGAAATTTTCAAATTTAATATTTTAGACTAAAGCTAGATCCTCATATATGCTTGGCAAAAGCTATAATTATCAAAAAATAGAAATAGGCCATAATTATGGCTTTTATCTAGGTCTTACTCCCCATCTTTATGATCCAAGAGACTTGGACTGATCACCTAAAATATTCACCAAGCACATGATCCTGTTGAAGCAACAAATGAAATCTTAATCCTATTATAGGTATTCCCAAGGATGTGAAGGGCAAGGTCCAATTATCAATTACATGAAGATCAACTAGTTTTCTCAAAAAAATAAAAACTATTTGGGTATTGTTTTAAGATTAGAAATTATCACTGACCACTATATGGGTCAGTCCAATTTTGTTTTCCTTGGAAATTTATTACATATCAGAAGAAAAACAGTTCTCAGTATTGCATTAAAGCCTTCATTATTTTTCAATCGCTCTAGTTTACCTTCTTGAGGGAAGCACTGTTTTTGGAGAAGTTACTCTTAAGTCACTTATTTTCTGCCTTGAAATGAACAAACCAACAAATTCTATGGACATAACATTCAGACAAGGAGAACATGACATGCTGATGCATTGAAGTAAGCAATACCTATATTCTGGGGCCTCGGGTGCATCTTTTTGTAACAAGTTTTGGCCCACATTCAGCATGTGATTCACTGCCAGGAAATTATAGCAATGAGAAGTGTCAACAAACACCAAAAGCCTTGGAATTTGCCATAGAATCTTCTATATACAGTTGCTCAACTAACCCAAAGTATTTCTTATATTGTCATCATAAAAAAAATCAGCTCAAGTTGCATATCAAAACTAGTATATTTACTACCCAGAAAGTCCAGCATACCTAAGAGAGAATGTTCATTGCTCCTCCGAAGATCTTTGACAGTTGCAATGTGCTCAACAGGAATAACAAGGAAGTGGCTGCCAAATTGTCAAACTAGATAATAATATGTTTTACATCAAAAGAGGTAGTACAAAGGGGTATAAAAATTCAGAAAGAAGTGAAAAGAAGCCATCCAACATAAGTTGTTGACTTATGGCTAAAACCATATCTATAAAGAAAAACCTCTCTCTCCCAAAAGCAATTATACATTCCTATCATTCTACTTTTCTAAACAAAGCAATCCCTAGTCAATTAGGAATGGGTTGAAGGCTAGGTGGTTAGGGAGGCAGGTTGCTACAACATGAGGTCTTGAGTTTTATTCCTACCATGGGTAGGGACCCCATCCCCACTGAATTAACCCAAAAAAAAAAAAAATCCCTAGTCAATTCAAAGCAGCTCACTTAATCAGGGCATAAACCGATATGCAAGTGACCTAAAGCTTTGCTGCAGTCCTAGCTGTTTATGATCTCCCCCCTTAACTCACAATGATATCACTGGCTTGGTTGGAATCCCATTAAAGGTAATTATGTGGTGGTCCTATTGTTAAGACCTTTAGCAAGAAAACTCATCTAGAATAAATCATATTCTTCAGGGGATATAACCATATTCCTCCAAGACTCAGTAAAGTTCCATATGTGATGAGATTCTTCGATCATGAGGAAAGAATTCAATAAACAGATATAAGGCCTTTAATCCATATCCTAGAGGGGAATGATCAGTTGCACTGGCTCACTTGGGTTGGTCAGGTCACCTTTTAATTTCTAATTTTCCACTTTCCACCTAAATAAAGATCCAATGGATGGAAAGCCCAAACCCTTGAATTAATCTAATAGGTATGTTCTCTAATAAATATCATTTTACAATTATGTATACTTCAGACTTTAAATACATCATCGTCATTTGAGCCTTATCCCAACTATTTGGCGTCCGCTAGCAATTAATAACATGGCAAGCGATTAATAACATTACACAGCTAGGTATCTAAGTAGTGGAGAGTACAAATAGGCCACTTTCAAATTGACTAGCTGTAACTCTTGAGAAAGAAGTAGTGGAGAGTACAAATAGGCCAATTTCAAATTGACTAGCTGTAACTCTTGAGAAAGATCAGTTTCATGCCATTTAAGAACAATTAAATTATTATTTCCAAGCATCAAGGTAATACATTTCCCCCAATCCTGATCATTAAAAGACAGATGAACTCAATTAACGGACTATACTAAGAACAAAGTCGAAAAGGTAAGAGAAAATCAAAACAAAGCAATGTAATAAGAAAAAACAATAGATTGCTCATGGAAAATGAGCTTTCAAACAACGAAATATGAAACCAAAATTTGATAATGTAAAAGGAGAGGATCATAGCCACAATAACACTTCTGTGATTGTCATTTACAAGTTAACCCAACATCTGCAATTTCTTAACATGAAGCAATTTGTATACTTATCAAAGAAATCTAGCTAAATCATCAATATGTATCGAAAAACCCATTTAAATCAAGTGAAAAAAACTCAAATTCAATAAGAAAAACTACTAGCTATACGAAATTAGATACTGACTACATTCAACAAAGGAAAGATTTGGATCAAATTCAATGCATCTGTTGAATAAATCCGCAGTTTTCAGAGCTAGAATAGTAACGCAACGGAAGTATTAGGTTATTCCCTAATGTCAAGCGAAACGTTTCTTCTGACTAAAAACAAGATTTCAAAACCAAAAATATATGATTTACCAAAATGCCGAGGGGTTGTTATCATGAAAAGCAACGACCCTATCATCCTGTAAAATGAGAATTCCATATATTAGAACTCCAGAGAGAGAGAGGGGGATGAGGGGGGCGTTTTCAAATTTAAAGAGAGAGTGACAGGTTTTCAAAATTTAGAGAGAGAGTGACAGGGTTTTCAAAATTTAGAGAGAGAGTGACAGGGTTTTCAAAATTTAGAGATTGAGAGAGGGTTTATATATTTATATATATATATATGTGGTTTTCAAATTTTAGAGAGAGAAGGGGGTTCCCAAAATTTAGAGAGAGAAAGAGAGGCGTATGACCGACAGAGTAGAGGAGAGGGGTAGAAGTGGAAGATCGGGCAATTTTACAGAACAAACACCCTTCCATCGCTCTCCTTTCACCAAAAACGCTTCGTCCGGAAATTTATATGGAGATATGACCTAAGTGCTCCTAACTCTGATTCTAAATAACGAAAATATCCTACCTCCTTTTTATGTTCGCGGGAGATAAATTACGGAAACCCCCTAATTTGTGTTGTGAAATAGGCCGAAATTGCCCCTGATCATTTAAATTATTTACGTGTTTATCCTTATTAAGATGCTATAATCTACACCGTCCAATTATTTCTAATCAATCATGCCAATCCTCCGCTTTCGAGAATTATATAAAATCTACACTGTCCAATTAATTTGCATGATATTGATGTTAAAGGAATTAGTGTAGTATTTTTGAAAAAATGACATCTCACAAGTTTGAGGTAGAAAAATTTAATGGGAAAGATAATTTTGAAATTAAAAATGCAAGATTTATTGGTACGTCAATGCCAACACAAAGCATTACTTGTAAAAGATAAGAAACCGGTAAATATGATCGATGATGATTAGGATGAACCCGATATGAAGGAACAAGTCACTATTCGATTGTGTTTAGCGAATGAAGTTTTGTTTAATATTGTTGGCGAAAAAACAGCAAAAGATTTGTGGGAAAAATTGAAAAGTTTGTATCAAACAAAATCTCTCACAAACCGAATTTTCTTAAAAAAATATTGTATTCCTTGAGAATGAAAGAACGTACAAATATATCAGAACACTTGAATGAGTTTAATAACATCATTTGTCAACTTGAAAGTATTGGTACGAAAATGGACGATGAAGATAAGGCAGTCACCTTATTTTGTTTAATGTCAGAATCCTATAATAACCTTATTACTACATTGAGTTGTAGTAAAGAGGACTCTCTCGATTTGAGCTCGGTGTGTGGTGCCCTACTTGCCGATGAACTTCAAAAGAAGGTATATTTGGGAAGTTCGGTTGAATCGAAGACGGAAGCTCTTGTGGTAAGAGGTTGATCGAATGAACGGGGTGATTCATCGAGTAATCATTCAAGAGGTCATTCAAGATTTCGATCAAAATCTAGAGGGCCCAATAACAAGAATGTGTATTCGCATTGTGGGAAGCCCGATCATATAAGGAAGAATTGTTTTAAAAAAATGAGATGAATTTTTCCAAAGTTTCTAATGCGGGAGGTGAAAAGCCAAGTGAATCTAAAAATGAAGCAAATTAAGTTGAAGAGTCTACATCCGGGTTCATTAAAGATAAAGTATTGATGGTGGCATATAATTCAATATTCTATCAAAATTGGATCATTGATAGTGGAGACACCCATCATATGTTCCGACATACATCATAATTTGACTCATATGAGTCATGTGAAAGAGGATCGGTATCCATGGGTAATAATTCCACTAGCACGGTGGTTGGAATGGGTTCGATTCGCTTAAAGATATTTGATGAGACTGTTCGGGCAATTAATGATGTTAGGCATGTGCCAGAACTAACAAATAACTTAATTTCCCTCTCTTATCTAGATTCAAAAGGTTATAAGTTCATTGGTCAAGGTGGAGTTATCAAAGTATCAAAATGTGCTCTAATTGTGACGAAAGGAATCCTAGTTAAGAGCTTGTACAAGTTATTCGAAAGCACACTAATAGATGATGAAGTGAATTTCGTGGTCGAAGGTGAGGAAGTTTCATTTCACTTATGGGATAGAAGATTGGGGTATATGAGTGATAAAGGTATGGAGGTCTTGATGAAGAGGAATTTTATTCCCACACTTAAAAATTGATGGATCCGAATTTTGTGAACATTGTGTCTATGGGAAACAACATAGATAACCTTTCAAGATCGAGAAGCATAGAAGCAAGTGCAAACTTGATTACATTCACTCGGATGTATAGGGCCCTTCACCAACTACATCTTATGGCGGTGCATTATATTTTGTTTCATTTGTTGATGAATTCTCAAGAAAAGTATGGGTCAAAACTCTCAAGTCCAAAAGTAATGTGTTTCGTGCATTCAAGAATTTTAAAACAGAAGTTGAAAAATCTACGGGGCATCACATCAAAGTTCTTCGAACCAATAACGGTGGAGAGCTTGTATCAAATGAATTCGAAAATTTTTGCAACATCGAGGGAATTACTAAGCATTACACAAATGCCTACAATCCTCAACAAAATGGTGTGGCCGAGATGATGAATCGCACTTTGATGGAGCATGCGAGGTGCATGTTAAGCAATGCTGGCCTAGAACAAGAATTATGGATGGAAGTCGTATCAATAACTTGTTATTTTATCAACCGATCACCTTCGATAGCATTGGGAAGCAAAACTCCTAATGAGATATGGTATGAAAATCCCAGTGACTACTCCGATTTAAAATTTTTTGGTTCTAATGCATATGCACTTATTCCAAGTTGCCAAATGAACAAATTGGATCCAAGATAAAAGAAGTACATCTTTGTGGGTTATAGCAAGGGTGTGAAGGGGTACCAGTTATGGGATCCAATTACCTAAAAAAAAATCACCAGTCGTGAAGTGCAACAAGAGAACCAAGAATTTGAAAGCAACCCTGAAATACTTCCATTAAGTACAACTATGCCTCATGAAAATATACCTATTGATCATAGCGAAGAGCATGAAGAACTAAGAAGTCAAGATAAAGAACTACATGGCCATCATGATGAAGTTGTACCTTTGGCAAATAGGCCCTCTACTAAAGAAACTCGTGCATTCGGCTGGCACAGAGATTATGTAGATCCAAATATTTTACATGCTTTGATAGCCGAAAATGAAGAGCCAACATCATTTCGTGAAGTCATGGATAACAATGGTACTGAGCATTGGAAAAGAGCTATAAAAAAATAGATATTGGCCCTTCAAAGAATCAAGATTTGGTAGAGCTACCAAAAGGTAGAAAGGTCATTGGTTGTAAATGGGTGCTCAATATAAAGAAGGGACTCGATAGCACGCTTGAAAGATATAGGACAACATTGATGGCAAAAGATTTTTCGCAAAAACAAGGCATTGATTTTGATGAAATTTTTACACCGGTAGTCAAGTTGGTCTCAATTCGCTTGATGCATGGGTTAATTGCTATGCATGATTTAGAGCTTGAGCAAATGGATGTGAAGACACCTTTTTTGCATGGAGAACTTGAAGATGAGGTGTACTTGCAACAACCAGAAAGCTTCATAGAGAAGGGCAAAGAATGACTTGTATGCAAATTGAAGAAGTCCTTATATGGGCTCAAGCAAGCATTAAGACAATGATATAGAACATTTGATATGTTCATAATGAGCCTTGGGTACACAAGAAGTAAGTATGACCATTGTATCTATTTACAATTCTTTGATAATAGTACATGCTTGATTTTAGTCTTATATATGGATGACATGCTTTTGGTGTGCGAAGATAAGGCAAAATTGATGAGCTCAATACTTCTTTGAGCAAAAGATTTGAGATGAAGGATCTTCGGCCCGCAAGGTAAATCCTTGGGATTGAAATTGAAAGAGATAGACAAAATAGAATTTTGTCATTATCTCCAAAGGGTAACATAAAAAAGGTACTTGAAAATTTTGGCATGAAAGATGCAAAGTTGGTAAAGACACCCCTAGCACCTCACTTTAAATTGTCTTCAATGCAAAGTCCAAAGACGGAAGAAGAAAGAAGAAGTATGGCTAAGGTTCCTTATACAAATGCAATTGGAAGTTTAATGTTTGTCATGGTATGTACAAGATCGAAAAGGGTTATGGCAAACCCCGGAAAGGTTCATTGGGAAACACCAAAATGGGTGCTTCGGTACTTAAGAGGTACAACTAGTTATGCAATCACATTTGGCCAGGACTTAACGTAAATGCAAGGTTTTGTGGATGCAAATTTTGCTGGTGGTCTTAATAGAGGTAGGTCGACTACCGCATTTGTTTTTCGATTTGCAAATGGACTGGTTAGTTGAATGTCAAGGCTCCAAGACACGGTAGCATTGTCAACTACCGAAGCCAGATACAAGGCGGCAACGGAGGCATCGAAAGAAGTCGTGTGGCTTCAAGGATTGATAGGTGAGATTGGAATTGTGTGCAAGCTAATGAAACTATTTTGTGACAATATGAGTGTTATCCATTGGGCCAAGAATCTGGTTCACCATAAGAGGTCAAGGCACATATTAGTTTAATATCACTATATCCGGCAAGTATAGAAGAGTTTGTTTGGTCAAGATTAAGATCGAAGACAACTTTGCGGATATGCTTACAAAGACCATCCAAGTAGAGAAATTAGAATGGAGTCTAACTTTTCTAGGTCCCAAGAACGGAAATAAGTGATGGTTTGGAAAAAGGCAAAGGTGTGATTTTGCATCAAGGTGCAGATTGTTGGGATGTGATGCCAAATCATAACCCCATGGTATTTTCATTATGATGAGGGTTATTTTAGTTATAATGAAAATAGTTTTTCTCATAAGGCTTTATAACTCATTTGAGTTGAGTGAAAAAAGGTGTGAGAAGAAAACAAAAGGGGAAAACGTAGAGAGAGAGAGAATTTGGAGTTTTTTTTGCTACAAAACCCTAGTGCCACCATTTGGGTTCAAGTTGAGCCATTTTATTGGTATTTCTTTGCGGCATCAGTGAATCGAAGGAAGGAGTCGATTGTATATGGTTTTGTGGTAAGAAGTTCTTTTGTTTGAGCTTTCTTTGATATTGTATGAGGTAACTCTACATAGCCCCAATCTTGTAAGTTTTCCTCTTGGTAGTGAATACACATTTGTCATCTTGCCCATAGATATAATCGATCTTGGATGAACCACGTATATGTGTGTGTCCCTCTTTACTTTATTTTGTATTGTGCTTTGATGATTTTTTATATTGCTTGTTTTATTGTTTTTTTTTATTTTTTCCAATTATATTGCACTTGTTATTACATCTTGAGCATATTATTTGAGTATTCAAATCATTGTGGTATAGTGCTCACCACATCTGGTGGGATTTGAGATATCCCGATTTGTTCAAAACGGGTGATTGAATTATCCCAATTCTACAACAGCATGCACCAATCTTTGAGTTGAAAGATATATCCACTTTTCCATATTCCTGGTCAAGCCCAATGAAAATTACCTAAGTGGTTTGAGTAAAATTGTATAAATACCCCCAATGAGTTCAAGGTTAAGAACTTGCAATTAGGATTTCCAATTAAAAAAAAGTGAGTTCCCGGATCCTATCCTCAACATGAAGGGCTAATATTGTCAGATTAGTATAGTGAAAAAACATACAGTGGCTTTTGATCTAATTGATGGTACAACATTTGATAGAGAAAAATGGCAAAACAACATTACGTAACCGACCCCAAATAATTAGGATGAAGTTTAGATGATGATGATAGGGTTGTTGATGATCAGATTAAATAGCTCGGAGCAAATGATAGTTCTAGCCCCGCTTGTTATGTGTTAGGAATCCAAAATAAATATTTGTTCCAAATTCATTAAGGGATATTTAGAATATTTGATAGGCCATTCAAAAGAGTCAAATTACTTAAATGCCCCTATTTGTTGAAAGTTAAGGACCCGATCAATCTATGCAAAACAAGTTTTTGAGGTACTCGAGTGAAAAAAAAAAAAAGTACATGCTGAACATTCTAATGCTAAATCGGTTAATTTGACCACCTCAATCATTTTCTTAGTAATTTTATCAAGTGGTCTAGCATTTTAGTGATATTTTACCATAGTAATCTATATTTTTTAGTATAACTTCGTAACTTCTAGGTTTCTTGCAAAACTGACGACGCATTTGAGCACAAACTACAGTATTAAAAATATCTTGCAAAGAAAGGTAAAGAGAAGATCTCCTCATGTTGGAGATATTTTGTATGTATCTTAAAATTTCCCAAAAATCGATTTCTTTGTTAAAAAGTTGTGTTAATGTCTTATTCCACCACTTATGACTTTGTAATTTAAGGCAATTGCAAATTCTTAGTTACATGTTCAGTTACAATTCAATTGAAAAATTATTAATAAAAGTTCGATTAAAAGTTCCAAAAGGAGAAAAGTGAAAATTATGGACCATTTTGCAGGCACCCTTAAGCTTGATCCCTATTATATATGTCCTTTCGTGGCAATATGATAAGGAGTTTTCGAACTAAAAGTAAACGATAATAGTAGAAGAAATGAGAGACGAGCCCACTTCAAGGGGGACAGAAGACCTCCAATGGGTTAAACCCTAAAGCCTAGAAAATAAGATCTTCATTGTCCTCTCAAATGAGTTCATAAGGTATCTTTTATGATCCAATTTCTGCCAAAGAAATAGAAAGCAAACTAATCGAATGACAACCCAAAGGAAATCTTTGTTTAGTTCCTTCTAAACTACCAAACCTTATCTTTCCTATCTCCCGAAGTAATCGGTCATAACTTTATATCCTCTTAATCTCCTAAATTGAAATACCAGTAGAAAATGAAAGAAATAAGGTGACATCACAACATTCCCTCCCCCTTCAAATTGACCTTGTCCTCAGTCATATAGAAATATTGTAGAATCGACCTTGTTGTCCAGGTCATAATTATCATAGTTAATAGATAACACTGTCAAGCTGCACCCTAGATGCCATATCAGACACCTGCCTCAACTATCTCCCCTGAATTTTCTCCTTCATCTGGCCATTTGCGCTTCATCAAGAATAACAGTTTGGTTTGCAGCAATGCCTTGCATTATTGTAATAATCCCCTTTCGCATCGTTATTTCATCTCCACTGAAGTAAGATGCCTAATGGTTGAGACTGTGGACTTGGGCATTGTGGCCAAACTAGAACTTGTAAGTATGCTGAGATGGAGAGCCTGTCTAGGAGTCAAGAGATTTAACTAATTATTTCCTGCAAAAGGTATTCAACAACATGACAATTTGAAACCCCAAGGTTCAATACAGGTGTTCGGACTAAATTATAGCTTCAAAACCCTGTATGATTTCATTTTCTTTGTATCTTTTATTTAGATAATCCAAACATCAATCTTTCCAAGTTTGGTTCGTATCAGCAATTCATGGGGTAGTTGAACCATTTATTTAAACTTAGCATGAAAGAGCAGTGTATGAGAATGCGTATAACAAATTTTCAGACTTTGAATATGGATTTCTTGAGCAATATTTTTGTCCAGAGTTTTGAAAGTAGATTTTGGACAGTCAAATTGAAACCTTTTCTCCTGGGGTAGTTCTGCGATAGGCTTTGAACTTGGAACAGTTTTTGCATTCAGGAGCATTTCTAGAACGAACTCTGGGGTGAAATGTCTGTGATAGTGGTCTTGGTCAATAGTCAGTGGTTTGAGAGGCGGAGTCACACACTTTCCACCCTTAGTAATGCAAAATACCAAAATAAGCAGCATTTTGCATTTATCTAAAGCGGCTGAGCCCTTTTCTCGTCAACTGTATGGCTGGCAAAGAAGACAATCAGTTGCTGTGTGATGATAGATACCAAAGTTTTTGGACAAAACCAAATGGTAGCACCCCCATGTTCTCTTCCACCATCAGAGCAAATCATTTACTTGCAAGAAATTCATGGTTCATCGAGTACAGGTCCTGTTGAGTTCATTGGCCCATGCTTAATGGCTTCAATTTGTCCAGTAACTTTCTTCTATGAACCCCAGTGGTCCTAAAGACATACTTCATTTTTCTCCACCTGCACAAATTTTCCAAGAGACGGATGAGAATGTCATCCACATTTGCAATGTCCTGTTCCATTGGGGTCGGGGGTGCAAAAAAAGCAAACCTTTTGGTCCAAGTCCTGTCTTTGGTATTCACAAATTGGAGGCTGAGCTAACTTGTAATATAGGGAAGTGATAGGTGATGGAGATGGAGGGGATCAACACTGTTCATAGGAGGTTGATGGGAGCCCAACCTGGAAGATGACCGAACGTGTAAATATACTTGAAAAGACTCTCTCTCTCTCTCCAGCAGAAGGTGTGTCATTGAGATTTTAGCATTTTTGAACCTAATCCCTAATCTCTAGTCCAAGTATCCAAAAAGAACAATGACTATTTTCTCCTGAAGTTTTCAAATATTTAAGTTGTAGTCTAACAGGAAAGCTTAAAAGGATCGAGCCCCTTTTTTACTTGCCAAGTACATAGATGAACCCTATCTAATGATGCTTAGTGGAAGTTTTGGACTGAAATTTAGTGGAAGCAAGAATAGATCTTTTAATTCTATTTGGGGGAATTACGCTTCAATCCAGGACAATGGAAACCATACTTCCTTCTCGTTATTAATAGATCTTTATGGAATCCTTTCTTGAATATGAAATTTTAAAATTACTAATTTATGCATGAAGAATATATTAACAATGAAAGTCCAAATTAATATTATGTCTAGACTAAATAAGTGTGAAAAGGATAAACCTTCTGTTCCTTATTCAAAAAAAAAAAAAAACTTTTGTTCCATCAGTAGTCCACTATTATAATTATCAAAAAATAAAAGTAGGAAATAATTTTGGCTTTCAACATAATTATGGCTTTCAACTAGCTCTTAACTCCTGATCTTAGGATCCGAGAGACTTGGACTCATCACCTAAAGGACTCACCAAGAACATCATTTTGTGGAAGCAACAAATGAAATGTTGAACCGATTAGAGGTGTTCCAGGGATGAGAAGAACAAGGCCCAATTATAAACCACATGGGTCATCCAGGTTTTCTAAATACAAACTTTATTGGAAGATGTTTGTTTTAGATTAAAAATTACCACTAACCACCACAAGGGTCATTTTGGAAATTTATTATCCATGAAAAGAAAAACAGTTTTAAATATTGCATCAAAGCCTTCACTATTCTTCAATCACCCTAATTTACCTGCTTGAGGAAGCAAGGTTCTCAGACAAGTTACTATCGGTCAATTATTGTCTGGCTTGAAAATGAACTAACCAACAAAAATCCATGGACATAAATTTCAGAGAAGGAAGAACGAAGAATATGAACATGCTGATGCATAATCAACACGTATATTCTGGGGCTCCAGGTGCATCTTTTTTCAACAAATTTTGCCCCACATTCAGCATGTGATTCACAGCAAGGAAACAACAGCAATGAAAACTCTCAAAAACACCAAAAACCTTGGAATTTGTCATAGTGCCCTCTATATACAGTTGCCCAACTAACCTGAAGTATTTTCTCATAATCATTTTAAAAAAATGACTTCCTAAAAAAATAGTATACTAACTGTCCGAAAAGTTTCATCATACCTATAATATAATGTCCATTAGGTCCAAAGATCAGTCGCAATGTGCTCAGTAGGAATAACAAGGAACTGCTTGTGGAATGTCGAATTAGATAACAATATGGTGTACATCAAAAGAGAGAGCACAAAGAGGAATAAAAACAGAGAAGGCAATGTGAAAAAGATGGCAATAAGGGGTAATTTAAGAAACTATTGACCTATGACTACAACCATATTTATAAACAAAAACCTGTTTCTCCCAAAAACAATTAAACATTCCCATGATTCTAGTTTTGACCATATGCATAAAATAAGATAACATGCATTATATGTTTCTCAACAAAGCAATCCCTAGTTCCAATTATAGCAGCTCAACCAATCAGGACACGAACCAATATGGAAGTGACCTAAAGCTTGGCAGCACTCTTAGCTGTTTATGTTTTTTCCCCCTACTCTCCTTAATGATATCCCTAGCTTGGTTGGAATCTCCATACATATCAATATGTTGTGGTCCTCTAGTTGGACCATTAGTAAGAAACTCATTTACAATAAATGATATTCTTCAGGGGATAAAGTTCCATACATGATAATATTTCTTTGACCATGAGAAGAAGTTCATTAAACAGAGACAAGGCTATATTCCATATTCCCAGAGGGGAATGATCAGTTGAGCTGGTTCACTTGGAGAAAAGGGAACCACTCTACTTTACCTGCTTGAGGAAAGCAAAGTTTTTGGAGAAATTACTGCAAGTCACTTATTTTCTGCTTTGAAATGAAGTAACCAACAAAGTCTATGGACATAACATTCAGACAAGGGAGAAAATGACATGCCAATGCACTCAAGAAGCAATACCTATTCTGGGACTCCTGGAGCACCTTTTTCCAACAAGTTTTGCCCCACATTCAGCATGTGATTCACTGTAAGGAAATAATAGCAACGAGAAGTATCAATAAGCACTGAAAACCTTGGAATTTACCATACCCAAAGTATGGTCAACTAACCCAAAGTACTTTTTTTATTGTCATCATAAAAAAATCAGTTTCAGTTTCTAATCAAAATTAGTATATTAGCTACCTGAAAAGTCCAGCATACCTACGGATAATGTTCATTACTCCTACAAAGATCTTGACAGTTGCAATTTGTTCAACAGGAATAACAAGGAAGCGCCAGCAAAATTGTCAATATGGATAACAATATGTTGTATGTCAAAAGAGGAAGCACGAAGAGGAATAAAAATATAATCCTAAGTGAAAAGAAGCCATCCAACAATAAGGGGCAATTTAAAAAACTGTAAACATATGGCCAATTACAATACTTGTAGATAAAAATCTGTCTCGCCCAAAAGCAATTAAACATTCCAATCATTCTAGCTTCTAACATCTGAATAAATAAGAGGACAAATACTCTATTGTTATAAGCAAAGCGATCCTAAGTCTCAATAAAGTAGCTCAATTAACCAGGACAGAAAATATGGAAGTGACCTAAAACTTGGCTGCACTTTTAGCTTCCTAGAAGTCCCCTTAATGATATCCTTAGCTTGGTTGCTCAATAAATGTCAATAAGTGGTCCCATTGCTGACTATCAGTAAGAAACTCATTTAACACAAGCCATATTCTTCAGGGGATATACCCAAATTCCTCCAAGTTAAAGTTTCATATATGATAAATTGATAATACTCTTTGACAATGAGAAGAAATACATTCAACAGACTAAAGACCATTATTCCATATTCCAGAGAGGAATGATCAGTTGAGATGGTTCACTTGGGCTGAAGTTAGTCAGGCTCAAATTGAAAATTTTCCAATTTCCGTCCAAATAAGATCAACTGGATGGGAAAACCCAAAGCCTTGAACGACTCATTCACAAAGTATGTTCTCAAATAAATATCTATTTTGTAATTCTATGTAATTTGGACTTAATAACATGGCGAGCAATTAATAACATTACAGTGCCGTCACTTGATGTGATGGTAAAAGGCTCGGGTAGCCAGCGCAAGAGTGTGGGTTTTGAGTCCTGAGAGCAGCCACTTTGTGCATTAGCCAAAGGTTAGGACCATTTCCAGGCCACCCCTTCCGGGGCCCTGCTTAGGCAGGACCAGCACCGGGCTACGGTCCGTTACAGTGATTAAACAGCTAAGGAATAGTATCCTAAATAGTAAAGAGCAGACATAGGGCATATTTCAAATTGACTAGCTATGACTCTTGTGAGAACTCAGCCACTAGACCCATTCATCAGTTTCATGCCATCCAGGAACAATTAATTTGTTATTTCCAAGCCTCAAGATGGACAATAATCATTCATGAAATGATCAGTCTGTGTTCAGTGGTGAGGGAAGAATTAGACCAGTCTTAGAATGCAGATATATGTTTTTTTTTCTTTAATTAAATTACCTGGGCCAGATGAGGAGCGATTTTGGGGTCAGAGTCAACCAAACCACACTAACTTCATTAGCCCATTAGCTTTAGATTTTTCATCTCTCTCCATTTCATAGAATTTACTTTTTAGGCCTAAAAAAGCAGGCAACAGTCCTCAAGATGGAAGACATATTAACCTGCCTCCCTCATTTTTCTCTTTTCATTTTTCACTATTAACTTGGTTGTTTTAGTATTCATCGTTCCGCTATAAACTAAATCTTCCGTGGACTGCCATTTCAATTTTTCCTCACTGCAACCAAAGAATAATGAGAATGAAACAGAAGAGGAGGGGAGGGGGTAGTAACATTGTCTTCATATTCAATGCTTTGGATGGCTCTTCGCTATGGCTGGAAAAGAGAAGTGCTTCGGCTCTTCAGAATAATTCTTTGAGAGAATTTTTTTTAAAAATAAAAATTTAAAATTTAAAACTTAAGTCTTTAAAATATTTCTATGTATAAAGTCGATTTTCAAAAATTTTGACTAAAATGAATTTTTTCCAAAAATCTCTATATTTTAGAGATGATTTACCAAATTATAAATATTTATATTTGAAATACTAGCAACTTTTTCAAAATACCAGGGGTGCGATTCGCTTCACTTCCCCTTGGAGCTAAAGCCAAAGACTTCAGCTGATTCGCCGAAGTGAAACGGACTCATAACATTCCTCTTGTAACTCTTTCCTTCAAAACTTGGCCATTTTAATTAGCAAGATCACAACTTAATCACACCTCTCTTTAATTATTGGGGCCCTAAGAATGACTCAATTGTCTCTCTTTGCAATTAATTTTCACAAGAACTAGGAAGGCAAGTTCAGGTCCATAAGGTTATCCAATAAAAGACCAAGCAAAGACCTACTAGCATTCTTGTTCGAGTTTACTGGGAGCCACTCTCTCTTAACCTATCCTAATGTCCAGAAATTAAACAGCTAGGAATAAAAACACTGCAATATTCAATTCTTCACACTGCAATATTCAATTATTTCTCTCACTTAATGAAATTCTTTACAATACAAGCAGAAAAGGAAAAAAAAAAATGCTGCTCATAAGAAAATCTGTTCCGTCATTCATCTAGAGGCATGAAAGTCGGGAAACACAAAATTTTGATCCAATAGAAGAATGGGCTTGACCAGAGTAGAGATACAAGAATAAACAGGAATTTGAAAAGGCCCAATACATATGTAGAACATGAACACCAACTACCAACATGACATGTCTTAGTGTGTATAAGAACAAAATGAAATGAATCCCATACCAAAATTAGCCGAAATTTGGTCCACATTTACTGTAAATAGGGAAAAAAAAAAGTCCAAATATAAAATAAAATTCATGAAAATTACCAATGTTTCTGTTCTGAAATTTCAAAAACATAATCTTTGTCTATCCAATATTCAATCTGAAGCGGCAAAATTTTACTTCTGGCCCTCGACTGCAGCTTTCTAGAGTTTGAAATATTATTTTGAATATTAAATTTTTTACAATTATCCAAAAAGTTTACAATGCTAAACGTCGGCTTGAAAATTATGTAGCCAAATTTGATATAACACACATGCCAAGGTGAAAAGCTACAACAAACTCCAAAGGCGCGTCCTCCATTCATTCCTGAGACAAACAATGGAGTTAACCATTTTTTACACCTAATGGAACATGCACGATGTACAGTTAATCTCAACCATCTGTCATTGGGGAAAAATGGTGATGTCCCTATGGAGTGCAGACAGTACTACATGCTACTCCAATGAATTGTGGAATACTTTCCAAACAAGAAACACGCAACGTGATTATATAAACTGAAAAGCACACCTTAAGCTACACATAACCTGTACAAAACATATGCAACCATGGCGAGAATGCAAGTTTGTGAGAGAAATAATCATCATCACAATTGCATTTCTGTTAACACATAATAGAACTAGTGAAAGCAGCCAAAAGCTTCCAATGAAGAATGCAATTTCTTTTCAGAATTTGTATCCTTGACGATGGTTGTGATGAAGGCCTTCAACCATGCCTGGCTACAAAATAGAAGCTTAGTTTTTATATTGAAAAGAAATATGTCCTTTTCCATAGTTAAAAATAAAAAAATAGTCAACTTTTTAAAACAAGGATGTTGAGATACAGTTGATTCATATAGCCAACCCAAAATTGTTGGGATAAGGCTCAGATGCAGATGATGATGATGATGATAATGTTGAGATACAGTTAATGATTCAAATCTAATCCAAACACAGTGGATAGAATTTCAGGATCAGTGAAGCAAGTTAAAACAAGTTCATCTATAGGAAAATCAGGGAAGTACCTGAGAAGAGGCTATCATCCCATGAATGTATGTGCCAGTTGAACAAGGGTAGATTTTGTCCCTCAAAGCTGAACCGAATTTGCTCAACACAAAAATGCCAACATACCACTCACGTGCGTATTAACCAAAACCTGCAAATAATAATTATTTAATGTAAAATCAAGAGTATGCCAAGGAAACACCCAGTCCCATTTTTTGTCTCAAAGCACTAGTTATAGAAAGTTTAAGAAACACAAAACAAAAGGAGAGGGGGGAAAGAGACAGATAGAAAGAGAGAGGGAGAGAAAGAGAGAGGGAGAGAAAGAGAGAGAGAGAGAGAGAGAGATTGCTATAAAAGAGAAAATAAAATAAAATAAGCAAGACGCGAGATTAAGTTCGATTGAGTAGGCACCTCAACACAGATCATGAAGTAGACATTACCCCATCCCTTCATCAGGCATAGTAGAACCACCATTACTAGGAACCAATCCCCTCCTCCTCATTTCACCCTGCAACTCATAGACTTCCACCATATTCCCTAGTTTGCAATATTTGTTTATCAGGCAATTATAAACGAATATATCTGGACTAACACCCTTGCCAATCATCTCACCCAGCAAACCCTTTGCTTCTTCCATTAGATCCTCTTCACAGAGTCCCCATATCAAGGATGTGTATGTATGAAGATCCACCTCAATACCATTTTCAATCATTCTATCACGAAGGCTAAAAGCCCCCTGAAGATTTCCGTGCTTCACATTGCCATGCACCAGAGAAGTATAAGCCACTTTATCAGGAGCTACACCTTTCTCCATCATTTCCTGAAATAGCTTTTCAGCTTCTTCCAAGCAGTTACTTTTGCAAAGCCCATCGATGAGAGCAGTGTATGCAAGGGCGTTTGGCACCAAACCCAAATCTTTCATCCTCTCAAAATGGTACGTTGCTTCCCTAATTGAACCTTCCTTGCACAACCCATCAATCAATGCACCATAAGTTACAATGGATGGAACGATGCCCAAATCTAACATCTTGTGTAGAAGTTTCAAAGCCTCTTGGGCCTTTTTAGCCTTAAAAAATGCATCCATAAGAGAGGTATAAATTACTTCATTAGGCTTCAGATTGATCTCTTCCATTGATCCCAAAGTAATCATAGCTTCTTCTAGCTCCCCATGTTCAGAGAGCCCCCATATAACTGTTCCATAGGATGACACATCAGGCTTCATGCCTTTTCCTCTCATTTCATTGAAAAGTTTCATAGCCAACTCCATATTCTTATTCTTGAAATGCCCATAAATGAGGGAAGTATAAATTAGACAATTAGGAGCCACATTGGACTTGAGCATTGCCCTAAAAACTTCTTCGGCTTCTAGTACCTTTCCCTCCTTACATAGCCTATCGACTAAGGCAGCATATGTCACCACGTTCAGATTAAGCCCGACTAGAACCATTTCATCAACCAATTTTAGGGCTTCAAACAGATTACCTGCTTTACAATACCCATCGATCAAACAAGTATAAGTAAATTCATTAGGAAGAAGTCCAAATACTCTCATATCCACAAAGAACTTAATCGCTTCTCTCATCATCCCTTCCTTGCACAAAGCATCAATTAAGGTGCTAAAAGTAACCACATTGGGTTTCACCCCATTCCTCCTCATCTCACCAAAAAAACCAAAAGCTTTGCACAACTCATTATATTTGCAATGACAGTCTATAAGGGCATTGTAAGTTATTGCATCCGGCTTAATGCCCACCTCCTTCAACTCACTAAAAGCATGGGTCGCTTCTACCAATTGACCCAATTTCCCATAGCCATTAATTAAGGTGTTGTAAGTGACAATATCAGGGGAACAACCCATTTCTTTCATCTGCAATAACATGGCTCTTGCAGTCCTTAAATCCCCCTCTTTGCACATAACATCAATAACTATGTTATAAGTAAAAACGGTGGGAGTTATTCGAGCAGCAATCATATCCACAAATATCTTTCTCGACATATCACCTCTAGATGATTTTGAAAGCTTATAGAGAAGATTACTGCACGATCGAGCCTTGGGATAAATCCTGAACTTCCGCATCCTATAATAGCAGTCAGTTGCCTCTTCCAGTAAGCCTTCTTCTATTAGAACTCCAAAAAAAGCATCAAAAACCATTGGGTTTGTACCAATCATTCTTTGGGTTGATCTTAATATATCAAAGACATCAATATCTGATAGTTGGATAGGGTTCAGAGTGAGCATAGTCCTGATATTCTCATGGGCATTGCGGTACATTCTAGCCTTAAATAATATGTGAACAATTATACAGCGAGATTCAATAGTATGCTGAAACCCAGTTTGATTGCTGAACCAGTTGAAAAGTTTGAGTGCTAATGGTGCCTCATCTCTTAATTTTACTAAAAAATGACTTAAATGAATTGGTGCTAAAACTGAACCTAATAGAACCTTGATTCTTGGGTCATCCCAATGCTCTTCTTCAATTATTTTGATCAATAACTCTTTGTCTATATCAGTTGATAAATTCAACGGGTTAGAATTGGTTTTCAAAGAATAAGAGCTAAACTCTATCAATCTCTGAGTTCCAGTATATGCTGTAACTATTCTGGGTTTAGGAACAAAACCCACGAATGCAAAAGAATAAGGATTAAGGTTCAGAAAATAATTACTAACCACAAAATTGTATCTCACCAAAACCAGGCGGCGAAAAACCATGGTTTTACTCACTTTCAGGACCAGCACAAGAATACGTCCATTACTCACTTTCAGGCCCTACAAAGGACGAAGCTTTAAAAAAATTAGGAGAGGAGAAACGGCTAGTTAAGCGTCCAGGACTACTCGGATTCATTTTCAAAAAGATCCAACTAGAAAAGACTGATCTTTTTGCTTTTTTCCCCAGTTCAAGTGCATTGCAATTTCTAGGGTTTTGAACACAATGAAATAACAGCACATTATCATGGCCTCTGGTTAAGGAGAAGAAGGAAAATTCTAGGGTTTGTGATTTAAAAGGCTTCTTATAGTGGAAGAGCAGAGCATGGGTTTTGGTAGGGTTTACAGGGAAGAAGAAGCTAGTCCCGCTTAAAAGGAAAAACAAAAAAGAAAAGGGTATAAACTTCAAAAAACGAAAAAGGGCAATTAATTAGGACAGATTCTACGGACACATAGATTTGTATGAGTTATCCCTTCCGGGATCCTTTTTTAGTGTTATAGATTTTGGATTTAGGAATGGGTGTGGTTTCTAAAAGGTTGCAACCTTAAATAATTTAATTAAGGCGTTTTTTTAAATTTTATTGGTGTAAAATATTTTTAAGATTATTTAAAAATTTATTATTATGTCTAATTATAAAATTGTAAACTCAATATATGGTTAAAATCAAGTAGATCTATAAATATACAAAAATCTTAAAAATGGACGGTCTAGATAATGTGTTGCAAGATGTATTATTTTTGAGACTCTAAGTCTTGTTTTTTGTATTCATTCATCTCGATATCGAGATAGGGTTTTTCAACATTAAAACAACTTTTTCTGATAGATTTTTGAGGTGCATATGTAATTCTACATTTTAAAGTTGTAACCTTATATAAACTTTTCCTTTAAGAATTTATATTATGTTAGGAAAATGGTTTTATACGGGTTGGATCACATTTCTATATATGCAGTCCATAAAGTGTAAAGCATCAATCGTAAAAATGGATTCAAGTTGGTGTTTCATCTGAAAACAAGGGAAACTAACGATCCAAATGTTTTTTTACTAGAATTATTATTTTTAGTTTTAAAATTTTATTTATTTTTTCATATTCATGATCTCTATGTTAGAGATTACATGTCCTAAAAATTAAATCTTAAAATCCATCTCAAAAATATATTTATTAAGAAGCCCTTATTTCTATGTATGCAGGCTTGGCCGCATAGGAAAAAGGTCCATTAGGTTATTGTGGGAACATATTGTGTATCTACTCCCTCACCCAAAACAACTAGACAGAATTGTTTTTTTATCTAAAATTTTTAGAACTACATAAACATTAGTAGATGAATATTTTCAAATAAAAATAAAAAATCATTTTATGATTCTCAAATGTATCCCTTCAAAAAATAGAGGGCCTAAAAACTCCTACAAATAAGGGCAATTTTCGATGGGCCTCTACCCATGATCAACCATGTACATGTCCCCTCTTGCAGTCGTCTGATCTGACTGCCAATTAGCTATGTCTGGTAGCCTAATTTTTCTATGTTTATAGCTTTAATAGATTATCTTAACAATAGACAAAATTTGGGACATGCCTTACTCTTATTGGTGAACTTAAAAAGAATATACGAAAATATTTTTAATAAAATAAAATATAAAATATTATACCTCTATAACTTTAAGGAGTACTTTAGTCGCTTTATTTTATTGGAGATACTAATGTATATTTTTGGGTGCACTTGTAATAACAGAAGCATGTCACAAATTTTATGTCAATACTATTTATAACTATTAATTAAAAATAGACTATTCATAGTCGTCCAAATGAGATCAAACAATTAAAGAATAAGATGTGCTATTGTGATTGAAAATATCCCAACCGTCTATTTAGATCGGATACCCTAGAGATGGGAGACATGTATAATTTATATAAAGGAGTGATATATATAGTAGTATTCCCCCTTATTTATACCTTGAGTTAATTAGGGTACCACATGGACCAGTGGGCTACATCACCCGCCTACTATTGACTAATTCCAGATCGACCAATCATGGATTTGATATTCTAAAAAAATATTAGATAAAATATTTGCATATACTATAGGGATTGTATACATTGAGATTATCTACCCTTGGTACAAGGAGGACACCATTACTTATAACTATTCGATGTGAAATCTGATTGTTTGGATGTGTTACGAAGTTCAATAAAATTTGTTTTGAACTTTAAGCTTGGTCAATGAAATAAATGCATCCACCCAATTTCACATCCAATGGTCAAGATTAACTGTGACCACCTTATACCAAAGATAAACGATCATGTTATGTATTTTATCTATTATATGCTTTTCCTATACCATATTATATCAAATAGATGAAAATTTTTAAATAGTTAAAATGTATGGGGTTGTTATTGAAAAGTTACGGTTTGATTCCGTCCATCCTTGTTTGACCGACGTTCTTCTATCTTAAAAGACATGTCACTTTTTTGTATTGTTTTAAAGGACTTGTTAGTTGGATATGACATTGTCCTAAGACATGCCGCTTGGATGGTGTAGGTAAGATACTATCTTAAAATACATGTCATTTTTTGGTATTGTTATAAAAAATATGTCAAATCTATGTAGTTCAATTAAAATGAATGGTACAGAACATCACAATTTTACTTCTACAAGTAAAGTTGCAATATTATATAATTTACAATCATAAAACAAATAGGAACAAAATTTAATTAAAGTAACAACTTTACTTGTAGAAATAAGATTACGATAATCCCACATCGTCTATTTCGTTTGAATGGTGTATACTTAATGCTCTCTTAAAATAAGTGTTATTTTTTTATATGATCATAAAATACGTATAACCTAACTAAAATAGATGGTATAGAGCACTACAGCTATATCTATACAAAGTAAGCTTGCAATATTATATAAAATGCACCTGAATATATAACATATGTTATTTATACTTTAATATATTAAATAAGTATACAAATATTAACTTTTGATATAAAGAAGTCACAATCACTATTGTCTGTTAAATTTTAAATTGGGTGGTTATAAAAGTATTATTATTAGACTCAAATTTTTTTAAAAAAAATCTCAAATTTCGTGATGCACTCCAAGCTATCAAATGTGACATATAATGGCCACAAGTAATTGTGACCTATTTGTAACAAAGATAAATGGTCCTTTTGTGTACAATCCCTAACATAGTATCCAAAAAATATGCACTTTGCAGGATTTTAACTTACAATATTAATAATAAGTATGACTTTTAAGGGTATTTTAATCACTTTATTTTATCATAAGTAATTTCTCAGCACTTTTTACAGTGCACCTATGGCACGTTCCAAAATTAGTGTAAAGGTGGTCTATAAAAAGTAATAAAAACACATTACTCAAATTTGTCTAATAAGATCTTACAGATAGAGGAAAACTTGTGACATTATGACTGAAACTACATCTATTTATATCATATGGTTCAAATAGACATGTATAATTAAATAAGGGTATTATTAAAAAAGTTTAAATAAGGGAGGTGATATGTAATTAAATTTCCCCGAAGTCATACCTTAGGTTAGCTTAATCAGGAAATATAGGTTTATACTAGATTAGTATTTAAAAAATTAAATTGGTGGGGTGGATCAAACCTCAAAAGAGGTTGTTATGTTGCAAAAAAAACCCTTACTTCAACATTGAAACACACTCTTCTAAAGAGGATTTTTGAGATGCACCTTACTTTAACCTTGAACTTTTTATTTTTGGGAATACACAAAGATTTCAATAAACTATGAACGATGTGAACAGTGAAGGAAATATCTGAATGAATGACAAGAAAGAATGTTAAAGTTTGAAAATGAAGGCATTAAAACTATGAATATGGAGAAGAAGAATTTTTAATTTTATTTTGAAAAATAAAAAAATATATGGGATGATATTGTGCCCACATGATATGGACACCTGAATGCTTCAAATTAAACCTACTATCATCCAATGGCCAGCAAAATTTCTATATTTTATTTTATTTTTATTAAAAAATAATATTTATTTAAAAATTTGAGTATAGGTGAATTTTACACAGCACATAAAATTAAAATAATAAAAACTATTTTATACAAAAAAAGTCAACTAAAATACCCTTGAAATGATTAAAGGGTATTTTTGGTCAACTATTTTGCTCAAAATATTTTTATAATATTGATTTGATTCACCATATAAAAATAGGATGTGGTTTGTATACTGCCTAGGCTCTAAACAATCAAATTAGAGCCTGCCTTCAAATAATGTTCAGAAATATGGTTTTAATATTGAAAATATTTGTGATAGCCTTAAAATATATTTTCACCTTTATTTATAAAGTTTAAAGCTTCAAAAATAGTCTAGATCGACAGGTGTATGAAAACTTTAAAATCTTGAAAATTGTTGGTCTAAAAATATGTTATAAAATACACTATTTCCAAAACTTGAACTGTATTTGTTTCTCATGTCCATGCATCTTGATGTCGAGATGATCAATTTGAGGATATTTGGGCATCAAAACTAGTGAAATTTTTGAGGTAGACTCCAATTTGATGGTTTAAAGCCTCGGCTCTATATAAACTTTTCCCATAAAAATATATCTATAACTAAATTCTAGATAACTATTATTTTTAAATAAAAATTTCAAAATAAACTACAAAACTCTTTTGTGGCCATTGGATGTAGCAATGTTTAGTCGGGTGTGTTTTGTACACCCTTCCACCATCCACGTGATATGTACCAGAGACTTTCCAAAAAATATTTATATTAATTTAAAAAACTATGATTATTTTAATATCTTTATAAAAGGGACAAATAGTTTGATAGGGCTACAACCCTATCAAAATAAGTAAAGCCTCACCTCACAACTCATAAAAAATTGCAATTCAAGTGTTGACTAAGTTTTAAATTGATCATCTCAGCTTGAACATTATGGTTGTGCAAAAAAATTAAGATTTTAAATTCTAAAATTAGTATATATTGCAACAAATCATCCAAACCATCGATTTTGTCCTAAAAATAAGTGTTCACATATCCGCAAGATCTTAAACTATTTTTTGGAGTTTCAAAATTTATTGTCGGTATTGGAAATTAATTTTAGAGCAATCATAAAGATTTTGGATGCCGAAAGTGCTTTTTGGATTATTTTATTTTCATAAAGCCTAGGCCTAATAACATCTTCATCCTTTTAAAAAGGGAAAAAGTTTATATAAAGGTGCAACCTTATAATGTGGAACTACATATGCACCTAAAAAATCCATCGAAAAAGGTAGTTTTAATGTTGAC
>NW_006497600.1:1256902-1268450 GCF_000471905.2 Amborella trichopoda | reverse complement strand
ATGTGGAAAACAAAGCTTATTCCACCAATATCCATGTAATGACTATATTATAAATGTCAAGATGAACTAGTATGAGGAAATTGGTTTAATTAGAGATTAGAAGACATAAGCCCACACTTCATCAATTTAAAAATAAAGAAAATAAAGTAGCTCATGTAAATACCTTTGCTTGAAATTTAACTAAATCTTTTTTTTTTTTAAATAGATGACAGAGCTAAACTTTATTGCAATGGAAGGGCTTCAAGCAAAACCTTCTTACTTTTGAATCTCCAAGAAAATGAAATGTCGCCCACCAACCACCAAATCGAAGCTCATGGGTCAGTAAACATCTGACTAAAATTTTTTATCTTTACAAACTCCTCAACAGTTCTGCTTGTATCTTGATTGATTATTGCCTCAAACGACCAAGGATCTTACCAGTATTTGTTGCCAACCCATTTCATAATCAATACCAAGTAAGATCCTCATCACAACATACAACCATGAAGCCAAAATCCATAAGCTTCTCCAATAAGAGGTTCCAGGTGAGGAATTAGAGAAGCCTGAGCGATCTAATCACATAAGAAGAGTGAATCATACATATTTTTCTTAAGTCAGTCCATAGAATTTGAATGTCTAAGAGCGGTCCCTGAATGACCTCAGGGGATGGGGTACGGCAGATATTCTCTAAAGTTACTATTAAAATGACGTAGGACTTAATCAGTATAAGAAGGGTAGGAGATAACTCTTAGAACTTGTGGCGGAAGACTTAGACAAGATGGGGTAAATAGTGTGGCTTTGAGCAGTGATGCAAGAGAGAAGTCATCGAGGTGAAAGTGTTCAGAATGAAACGGTCAGTGGTACGAACATAAATAACAGTGGTAGTTTATTTGTCCATGTGTATGGATGAATGGGCTAAAAAGAAAGGACAAGAAGGGGTTTAGATGAGACTAATGAAGACAAGATATTCAGGAGGTTCGGAGTCTGAGGAAATTGAAGAGGCAAGAGAAGTGACTCAAGGAACCTAGGAACATGATAACTGATTTTCTTTAACCTCTAAGATGAAGGTCAAAATAGTAGCAGATCAGGGGGTCTCTTCTGCTCTGATGGAAAGAAATACTAGGGGTAGGGCAAATTAGAGTTGCAGACGTTGAGACACAATCGTAATAACTAAAGAAGTACGATTAAAGCCAGAAACATTGGTAAGAAAATTGTGAAAGAAATGGAAAGAGCACAAAGGCAGAATAGATGGCTTCTATGTTAACTATAGGGATGGGAAAATAGTATCAAAGGAGGGCAACAAGGAGTACCAAAGTTGTGGGTGGTAATGAAGATCAAATGATGGCATGAGAGAGAAGCCAAAAATTGGTGAGCTAACTCAAGATTTAGAACAATCAATATACTGTTGTTCCAAGGGTGGTTTCTATGACCGTGCCTATTGTGTTGCTTCTGCAGAAGATGCCAAAGAATATTGGCTGGTTCCCAGACTGAAGTGCCTCAAAAATTCTCCGCCTTTCTTTGAGACACATCCAGGTCCAGGCTGAAGTAAACTGTCTTTGGTTAAAGAGTCCATAATAACGCTCTTTGGCCAAATTTAATTGTGCTAATTTGCATTGAGGTAAGGTGGTATTTTAATTTTCTCTTCAGAACCATTTTGTCCTAAATCCTGAAGGACAAAAAGAAGCCTTAAAGGTGACATGCAGCCCATGTACAACTTTCCCCCTAAAATCGGCAAATAGATTTTGAAAGGCAAAAACCTTTTCTTTTGCCCTCAAAACCATTGGTTTCCAATATCTGCAGTTTTCATACAACTTTGAAGCACTATGATTTTTTGGAGGTTCCAGAACTTCACAAATATTGACATTGAATTCCTAAATTATTCAACCACTTTTTTTTGTCTTTTTCTTTTTTACATGTTCAGCCTAAAGTTTCCAAAATAGAGTAACTTCCCATGATTTAGGTTAATCTAGATTTGTTTCTAAAACGATTAACAAGCAACAGTATTTACTACAGAAAGTTCAGCACAGTGAGGACAAACATCAGACAAAATTCAGAAACTCCAAGGTTTAAGCACTATTGCTAATAGTGGAGGTATACAAAGATCTATGGCTGTGTCTCAAGGTAAATTGTGGATTTTAATCTACATTTGAGAAGTAGGTACAAAAAGCTGTCACTATAAATATATTCTTATCTGACCTTTTAGAGAAGCCACAACTTATGGAAGATTGGAAAGTGGATCTATGCACCCATAATTACAACATGCCATCTAAAACCTTAACAGTGGCATCATAATATACAAAGTTCAAAGAATACTAATAACCATTATGATGCATCACATTCTCCATGTATTTTAGAACAACTCCAGCAAGCGACTCATTTATTCAACCCCTTTTTAATTTATTCTCTTTCCAACTAAAAGTACATCAGCTTGTTTTGTTGATAAAAAGAAAAATCAATAGTCACGAATTATAAAAAAAAGCAATCAGCAACCAATGCATGTTTCCTAGTAAATCAACTATAAATTCACGTGGTCACCTAGGCAATCGCTTGTGTGTGTAGGACATTTATGCAATGCGCGACAATACTTTTCGGATGAAAAATAACAACACTCCAAGTCATTAGATGTGAAAAGAAAATGGAGGACAAATTTTGACCTACATTTTTTGTGTGTATGAAAATCTTTTTATTTTATGCGGCGCACCTCGATGAGGCGTGCACTTGTGTAAAATTCGGAGTTCTTCGAACTCCTTTTTTTTTTTAGAGAAAAAAAATTTATAACATGTCACATTATCAATTCATTTCTGTGAGCGTCAATCTAGACTGCCACACCTACACTTAGTTCAAATGGGCAGCTGACCTAGGTCTGGATCTGGACCCAGTAGGCCAGGTCTAGCTCCTCTTGACCTGGAGGCAACCCCATTTAGATCTTGGCCCAGACCTAGATCCAGCCTAGACCTTCCCAAGTCAGGTCAGGTCCAGGTAACTGGCAAGGGTCGACTTATCAGGACTTTGTCCAGCAGAACAGCCTCTTCATCCAATAGGACACTACGAGTAAAAAATAAAGAGGAAGTAACCATAGAAAATATAGAAAGACAAACACAGAATTGGAATATTCCTAAAGTACCAATTACAGATATTTATAAAAAAGGAACTTTTGAATTTAAGTCTAGTTCGCTATTAAGACAGTAGAGCAAAGTATGTCTGTAACTAGTAATCAGGAAAGCTTCCAGTCACTCTCTAATAGACTAATCCAAAATCATAAGGCTAAGGATTATAAATATCTACACATAGGTCTTATACAAATAGCAATTAAACCTCTAACTAGGTTAGGATTAAATAACTCAATCTTGTTATGTCTTAGGGATGATCGCCATAATAAGTTTACAGATTCTCTTTAAGGAATAGTAGAGTCTAGTTTGTATAATGGTCTTATATATTTTAACTGTTTTCCAAACTTTTCCGTCTCTTTAACAGACCCTAACCTTCTAAAGGTTCTCACCTTAAATTTAAAAATCCAAGGGTTTGATATGAACCCTGGATCACAAAATATAGAATTGGCATATAGAATATGCTATAAGGTAATGAGCACTTTATGTCCGAATGCTCTTCATATGGACACTAAAGGACAAACAGTATTTTTCCAGACAAATGTGGAAAAATCAAATACGGTCATACCTAAGTCTATAAGTTGGTCACAAATAACACTTCCAGAAAGCTGGTCCCTACATAATGAGAACCAACAGTCTAGAGTCCCAGCCAATAGAGAAGCTGACCAGATTATTGAATATCCTGATGGAGATATCGAAATACAATTTAATACAAATAGACGCACCAGAATAAATCTATCTGAAGAACCGGTTCGGTTACCCTCTAGACATACTGTACCTTCAAGACACTCTACCTCATCCATACCACAGAAACCTATACTAGATGGGCTAGCAAGAACAAATAGTAATATCCAAAGACCCGTATACAGAGTCTATGAACCAAGTTCATCTGATAATGAACCCACACCATCTGATCTAGATTTTAATGTACTTACTCTTCAAAAAGAAGAAAAATTTAGAATAGATATAGAAGGACTTAAGAATGACTTCCTATTGGAAGAAAATAGAGAAACAAGAAATTAGTATTTAGCAGAATTCCCTTAAGAATTGCTTGATGCCTTTCATAAAAGATTTAATAATTTATAAAGAAAAATAAACAGAACATAGGATTCTTTGATTGCCTAAGATGTACCCTGAAAGAAAAAGATATACCAATACCGGAGTTTGGTATAAATGCAATAGAAAACCAATACCAAACTTTCTATACAAATGAAGGAGAAGAAATACAGAGTATTCATCCTCCTGAAAAAAGCCTTCAGCTAAAAGGGGCATTAAAAGAAAAGCCAGAAACCAAAACCTCTCCTTATAAAATAATTCCAAAGGAAACTGAACATCATACACATAAAATAGATGTAACACCCCATATAATAGAACAAAATAACTATACTAATCTATGCCTACAAACCATTGGGAAACAAACAACAAGGATTGAAAATATGATAGGAAAATCTCCAAATAAGACCCAGGAAAAAATAATTATAAATAAGAAAAGGTTGTATTATTTAAACCTCCTCCAGAGCTCAGTAAGGAACAATTCAGCTTGGATAGCATAAAGAAGAGGGAAGAAAATCAAGAATTAATAGACGAATTGGTAAAAAAGTTAGCCAAGCTAAGCATAAAGGAAAAGAAAAGGTTTTTGAGCAAGATGCCATGGTATTACAAGAAGAAGAGTTAACTAATATGGAAATTCAACAAATGGAGGAAGCCTTTAAAACTGAAAGCCTGAATGTAAATAGAATAGACTACGACAGAAAGGTTAGGCCAACTTCTTAGACCATAATGTACTACCCAAGGCCTACCTCTGTAGACATCCTATTTTAAGAAGATCTAATCACTAGTACTGTGTCATATCCAGGGAGAACAATAGTTAATTGGAATATAGATGGAATGTCGGATAATCAAATACTGGATGCTATGAAACATATGACTATGTACGCAACAGCGTGAAAAGTAAGTGGAAATCATGATCAGGAAATAGCAAAGGCCATAATTTGTGGTTTTACAGGATGGCTAAGAGGATGGTGGAATTTTCATATAGATGAAAATACAAAAAGAGAAATATTGGCTGCCACAAGGCAATGGACAATAAAAAATGAGTTCGGCCAAGATATAGTTAATAGTGAAAGTGATGCAGTAAACACCCTAACATATACGATTACCCTTCATTTTGTTGGGAGTACTGCACTACTTGATGCCAGGTCAGAAGATCTCCTCTCTAATCTAAGATGCCCAACATTATCACATTATAAAAGGTATAAGGATGTATTCTTTTCTCGGCTCCTTTTCATAGAAGATAGCAAATCAGATCATTGGAAAGAAAAAGTCATAGCTGGTTGACCCCATCTTTTTGCCGAGAAGGTCAAGACAAGATTGAAAAATAAACATGGAGGAATAATCCCATATGCCTTATATACATTAGGAGAACTATCTGCATAAATATGTGCAGAAGGTCTTGCCCTCTGTACAAACTTAAAATTAAAAAGGCAACTAGAAAAACAAAAAATGACTGGCAGGAAAGAATTAGGAGACTTCTGTGAACAGTTCAGATATAATACTCTGCCCATGACTAAAGACACAAATACAAGAAAAAATAGGTATAAGAAATACAAATCAAATCCCAAAAAGACAATTGTTCGAGAAAAATTCTCTCCCAAGAATAAATTTAAAAAGTACAAAGGGAAGAGAAAATTACCTGTCTGTTATAACTGTGGAAAGGTAGGACATTTCAAAAATAAATGCCGAATAAAAAAGAAAATAAGGGCCTTACAAATAGAAGACAATATTAAAAGCCAAATATTTCACATATTACAAATAGATGAAGAATCGTCTGATAGTCTATCTGGTTCTGACACAGATCAACTGGTTGGAGAATTAGAGGATGAAAATTTAATCCTTGGCAGTTCAGATTCAGAAGATAGTAGCAATTCTTTTATAATATGCTATCTAAAGAAGAAAATTTAATCATTGATATTATAGATAAAATAACAGATCCTGAAGCTAAGAAAGAAGCTCAAATACAATACATTAATATAACAAAAGCAAATAAAAAGCCTCCTCCACTTGTTCGCACACAGGAAGACTATAATTTTGCCAAAATCCTAAGGATGGTTGAAGATAAAAATAATATCCATAGAGAACCATCCACATCCGAACTAAAGCAAGAAATAAATGAAGTAAGAAACGAATTAATAAGTTTAAAAAATAGAATACAGAATTTAGAACTAGTCTCTAACCATCAAGAAAATAGCCCTGAAAATTCTGATGAAGAATTAGAATTTGATAATATTATAAATAAATATAAAAACCCTTTATCTCCTGTAGAGGAGGAACTAGAATCTTCAAGCACAATACAAACAGGTAATTATGTAAACCTACTCGATAAAATAATCACTCAAAAATGGTTTACATTAGTAAAAATAATAGTACATAAAGAATACAGCTTTCAAACCCTAGCATTAATAGACTCAAGAGCTGATCTAAATTGCATAAATGAAGGATTAGTACCTACCAAATATTTTACGAAAACAACACAAATTCTGAATACAGCAAATGGTAGCAGACTAACCATAAATTATAAACTTTCTAATACTGCAGTCTGCAATAATTGAAATTGTTTTGAGCTTCCTTTCATCATGGTCAAAGGACTAAGCCAATCAGTAATATTGGGAACTCCATTTCTAAATATGTTATATCCATTAAGAATAGATAGCTCAGCAATTGAAGCTAATATTGAAGGCCATAATGTAAAGTTTGAGTTTATTGAAAAACCCAAAGTCAGAGAAGTAAATAGTATCAAGGAAACAATTTCAAATAAAGAAAAATTCTTATATCTCAAAGAAGAACTAAAATATAAAATAATTGAAGACAAATTGTCAATCCCAGAAAAAAAAAGATAATCGAATATTAAAAATAAAATAGAAAGTGGAATATGTGCTGAATTGCCAAACGCCTTTTGGGAAAGCAAAAAGCATATTATAAATCTTCCTTATGAAGATGATTTTCATGAAGAAAAGATACCCACTAAAGCCAAGCCTATGCAAAAAAGAAATTGATGATCTACTGCTAAAAAATCTTATCAGGAAAAGCTCTTCTCCTTGGAGTTGTCAGCATTCTATGTGGAGAAAGCATCAGAAAAAGAAAGAGGGGTCCTCGTCTGGTAATAAACTACAAACCTCTCAATAAAGTGTTACGGTGGATAAGGTATCCAATCCCTAATAAAAAGGATCTTCTTGATAGATTAGTAAATGCTTGTATATTTTCTAAATTTGATCTAAAGTCTGGATACTGGCAAATCCAGATTGCAGAAAAAGATAAATATAAAACTGCCTTCAATGTCCCCTTAGGACAATATGAATGGAACGTGATGCCCTTTGGGTTGAAGAATGCTCCATCAGAATTCCGAAATATTATGAATGATATTTTTAATCCTTATATGAAATTCATGATAGTTTATAATGATGATGTCTTAATATTTTCTGAAAGTATTGAGCAACATTTCAAACATTTAAATATTTTTATCAAAGCAATAAAAGCTGCAAGGCTGGTGGTCTCAGCCAGAAAGATTAGCCTTTGTCTAACAAAAATACGATTCTTAGGACATAATGTCTTCCAAGGCAGTATAATCCCTATTGATAGAGCTATTGAATTCGCTGATAAATTCCCAGATGTAATTCTTGACAAAACTGACCTTCAACGATTTCTGGGGTGCCTTAATTATATTGCAGACTTCTATAAAGATCTAGCCTTTGATGCTAAGCCTTTATTCCAAAGGTTAAAAAAGAATCCACCAAAGTGGATAGACGAGCATACACTGGCTATAAAGAAAATAAAAATAAAAGCTAAAGAACTACCTTGTCTTACACTCTCAAATCCTACTGCTTTTAAAATAATCGAGTGTGATGCCTCTGAAATTGGATTGGGAGGAATACTGAAACAAAAGCTTTCAAATAAAGAAGAGTTGGTTCGTTTTACTTCCCGTATATGGAACCAGACACAACAAAACTACTCTACGGTTAAAAAAGAACTTTTAGCCACTGTTCACTATGTTACCAAGTTTCAAAGTGATTTACTCAATCAAAAGTTTCTTATACAAACGGATTGCAAAGCAGCCAAAGATATTCTCAATAAAGATGTTAAAAACCTTGTCTCAAAACAGATTTTTGCAAGATGACAAGGCATTTTATCCTCTTTTGAATTTGATATTGAACATGTTAATGGACATACAAATTATCTTCCTGACTTTTTAACCTGTGAGTTTTTGCAGGGGGGACAGGAGAGAGGACAGGAGAATAATACCAAGTAAGGGAAAGGGGAAAATGGACATAGTTCCAATACCAAGAAAAACTCTAATGACCTCACCAATAACCCCAAATCAGCTAGCTATAAAGCATGCGCAAGAAATAACTTTCTCACCTGAGGCAATCCCAATATTTAATAGCTCGGGTGGAGAAAAGACGAGGTTCATAGAAACCTCCTTTATAGCTACAATAATAATAGAGGATATTCATAAAAATAGAGACCCATATGAAATAGCAAATATTTATCTGGATAAACACCTCCATCCATCCAATAATGATAAAACCCGAGAATGGTTTGAAGCCATCTTTTTAGAAACAGGATCAATTACATTGGTCAATTTCTATAGGAAAAATACTAATATAATTGCCTACTCCAAATTCCAAATATGGAAAATAATATCATATGAGGAGTGGGGCAAGGACCCGATAAAACCCAGAAGGTTACAGACTGAAGGATTTAATAATAAATATTTCAGATATTCTGACTATATAAAAGTAAGGCACGAGGTCTTTTATTTCCAAAATAACAATAACTCCCATACATGGTTCCTTCAAATAAAAATACCGTCAATAGGGGATTCCCCAATTGGTTCAAAAATTGGTTCCAAATTTGGGGATCAAGGACAGAAATATTGCCCCCAAAAATACAGGCTTCTCAAAGGAAATTTATTGAATACAACAATAATAATACAAAAATAGATATACATATGTACTTTATGGCTGTATACTAAATACCCTGGATTATGAAATGGTCTTACCAAATATCTGATGACTATACTCATAATTGGGAATACATTCCCAACCTGGGAAGATAGATATATATAAAGTGGTGGGACGTCTATGAGAACAAAGCCCTAGATCCTGAAAATATTAAAATGAAGAAATCCCGGTCCCATCTCCAGAAACAGAGATAAATATGTCCAGTTATATATACAAAATGCGCCAACAGCACCCTGCAGCTAGTAAGGAGGAACTCAAAAAGAAGCTCTTACAAATCTTTGATGAAGAAGAGGAAGCCATGTCTGCCTCTACACAAAATGAGGAAGATTATACACCAGAAAATGAAGATTGTGAGCTCCAACAACCGCGACCTCATTTTTCATAAGCCCGAATAAATGCTGCCAAAAGACCTTTTGACCACCGACAGCCTTTTACTATTACCAGATGTCGCCGACACCTTTTTGTCACCTCAGCTTTTCACTGTGCTGCCGACACCTTTTTGTCACCTCAACTTTTCACTGTGCTGCAGTCACCTTTTTGTTACCTCGGCTTTTCACTGTGCTGCCGACACCATTTTGTCACCTCACCTTTCACTGTGCTGCTGACATCTTTATGAAGAAGATTAATAATCTTTGAAGTCCGACGCCTATAAGGAGGGAGGGATGAAGTGGCAAGCATCCGAAAGTGCTCTCCCCCAGTGACCACTAGTGATCTCCCCCAGTGCTCTCAGCTCTCTCTCAGTCTCTCAGCTCTCTCTCAATCTCTCAGCTCTCTCTCAGTCTCTCAGCTCTCTCTCAGCTCTAAGCTCTCTTAGTATAGCTCTCTCTCAGTCTCTCAGCTCTAAGCTCTCTTAGTATAGCTCTCTCTCAGTCTCTCAGCTCTCTCTCAGCTCTAAGCTCTCTTAGTATGGCTCTCTCTTAGTCTCTCAGCTCTCTCTCAGCTCTAAGCTCTCTTAGTATAGCTCTCTCTCAGTCTCTCAGCTCTCTCTCAGCTCTAAGCTCTCTTAGCTCAGCTCTCTCTCAATCTCTCAGCTCTAAGCTCTCTTAGCTCAGCTCTCTCTTAGTCTCCCAGCTCTCTCTCAGCTTTAAGCTCTCTTAGCTCAGCTCTCTCTCAGTCTCTCAACTCTTAGCTCTCTCAGGTGGCTCTTAGCTCTTTCAGCACACAGTTCTTGCAAATATCTCTCTGCTCTTCAAAGCTATATTATCTATCCCTCTCAAAGATATCTATGCTCTTCAAAGCTCTCTCAAATATCTCTCTGTTCTTCAAGCTCTCCCAGATCTCACTCTCTGCTATCATAGCTCCACTTTGCAACCCTCTCCGCTCTGCTCTTTAAAGTTTTCTCAGAACTCTCTCTGATATTTCAGGCTATTCCCGAATCTCTACTCTTCTAAAAGATACCTCTCAGTTCTCTCTCTCTCCGTTTCAAGTTTTCTTACTATGTCTGCAACAACCACTCTAACTGCAAACCACTTTCTATATAATCAACTCTCAGTCAGCTCTCCGATATCTTTCTGAAATCTCACGATACCCTTTCTGTAATTTCAGTATTCACTCTCTGTAATTTCACTATTCACCCTCTGTAATTTCACTATTCACTCTCTGTAACTATTCACTCTATGTAATTTCACTATTCACTCTCTGCCACTTCACTGTAACCTTACTACTGTATATCGGGTTGTATATCGGGTGGTGTATCTAGCCACACCGAGTTTCTTTTGCGAGATTGTAAAGTTTCTTAATGTGTGATTGTAACCTGAACACTCTACCGAGCTACTGCCCAGAAGAGTGGAAGTTCTCTTCTAGTTATTGCAAGTGTCTTATGTGAGTATATTATTTTTACCTTATGCAAGTTAAATTAATACTCTGTTTAAAAGTTTGAAACGTTACATACGTTAATTGGTTTGTTATTGATATATCTCCCGTATTACTGCTTATCTGTTTAGTTGTTTATTTACTCGTAAAGTTTGTGTACTAACTACTAAATATAGTAGAAAATAGTTGCTCAGAATAGATCTTGGTGTACTTTGGTATCGTATATTTCTAAATTTGATTTAAAGCCTGGATACTGGCAAATCCAAATTGCAGAAAAAGATAAATATAAAACTGCCTTCAATGTCCCCTTCGGACAATATGAATGGAACGTGATGCCCTTTGGGCTGAAGAATGCTCCATCAGAATTCCAAAATATTATGACTAATATTTTTAATCCTTATATGAAATTCATGATAGTTTATATTGATGATGTTTTAATATTTTCTGAAAGTATCGAGCAGCATTTCAAACATTTAAATATTTTTATCAAAGCAATAAAAGTTGCAGGACCGGTGGTCTCAACCTGAAAGATTAGCCTCTGTATACATATATATATATATATATATATATATATATATATATATAGTATAGAGATAACTACTAACTACTACTACCTACTAACGTAGTAAGATA
>NW_006497600.1:1212976-1253637 GCF_000471905.2 Amborella trichopoda | reverse complement strand
TTACTTACGTTAGTTATACGTTAGGTTAGGTAGGTACGTACGTTACCTTTACGTTAGTTAGTTTAGTTTAGTTAGTACGACGACTATATATACAACTAACTACACACACACACACACACACACATACATATATATATATATATATATATATATATATATATATATATTGCTTGTCGATAAATAAAAATCAATGGCAGTTTAACACAAGGTTAGCAGGAAATCTAAACAAAGAACATACATAAAATGCCCAAAAAAATAAAAAATCAAAAATATATTTAGAAAAAAAAACTTACAGGAACAATGAGTTTTTGGCCTCCACGATGTAATTCGAATCTCCAAAAGATGCCCTAAAAATAGCACAGAGAACTAATCTCAGCATACAAAGAGACAACTGTGTATAACATGTTCCGGGTAACCATAAGCATATAATCAAACCATGTAGTTGATAGTTTTCCAATCCAAAGTTTACGTTGTTTGACAAAATGAACCTTTTGGTTCTTAATACAGTAGGCATATCTCACATATAAGAAAAAGAAAGAAAGAAGGAAATGCACAAGATAATCAACAACCCATGCAACAAAAATTGGATTCATACAGAAGAGAAGATGCATGATAACAAAATCCATTTGGACTTACATAAATGATAAAATAACGTCACCTGAATGCCTATAGTATAAACCATCCGCACTGTGCTATAATCCGAAATTTTTCTGCCACCTCCCACTTCAAATTCAAGAGCAGTACTGCAGCATGAGGGATGTCATGTGAGACACATGAGTAATGCAACTGATAAAATACAATGGCAATAAACTTCTATTAAGGAGACAACATTATAAAGAGTAAGAGCAAACATAAGCAAGTATATCTACGAAGGAAAGAACAGGGCAAAATTTTAAGACATTAAGGAGGATGACTCAATATTTTAACAAATGCCTCCATAGGAAAGCCCATATACAAACAAAAAATACTAAGTTTTAAGTTTAAATTTTGTTAATGAAAATAATAATGCTAATGTTGTCACCATGTTGACCTATATGTTGGAAGTCTATAGCAAGTTAAAGAACATAGAAACGCCTAAAATTGAAGACCTAATATCCACAGGCATCTACGAATGCTCAGCAATGAGGCCTCATGGGAAGCATAGGTTTAACTTGACCAACATGCAAATGTGCTATGTCGAAATAGGCGATTACCATTAAGTTAGTAGACTTGGAACTGAAGACTCAAAGATAAAATCTACTTGTGGACCAGCAACTACCAAAATCAAGAGACTGAATCTAGCAAACATAAAATAACTTTCTCATCACAGCTTTATCACATTCAACAATATTAGGCGTCAATGTACCCCAAATTTCTTCAAAAAAATAGCTAGCATAAAGCAACCATGGTAGGCAATTGCTTATTTCCAATATGACCAAATGGTTCACAAGCTCTTACCCATGATAATCATCTTTATATGTATCAGGAAAAAATGCAAAAGTGCATAGAATTCAGCAATTGATAACAATATACAGAAATCCAAATGAGTCCCACAAATTGATCCGGATGACCCAATGACAGCGATATTTCAATCTCGTAACTCAGCCAAATCTTCTTCTTTTTTTTATCACGCATTTCGTATTATTGAAATGCCTCTTACAAGACAATTCGGCTCAAAATATGGCCAAGTCCCAAGCTAAGATGGTGATAAAAAACATAGGATTTTAAGCTAATATCCCTTATAATTAGCAATATTTAAAAAAATAACACTTTCCATGTCCTTTTTTCTTTTTTTATCTTTTACAAGTGGTTTGGAACTATTAGTACCAGAATGCTCAATGAAATTCCAGTTAGTAATTCGAAACTAATAGTTCTAGATCCCTTTGATCTATTCTTTTTATAGGGAGTCAAATTGATCAGGAGCTTTGATCTAATATTTTTTGTAATGAATCAAATGGATCAGGAACCATTAGGTCCGGTCCACTTTGATTCCTTACATGAGTGATTTGGAACTAACAGTCCAAACCACTTTGATTCCTTACAATAAGCAGTAAGGAGCTAATAGTTCTGGACCACTTTGATTCCTTGCAATGAGCAATTTCGGAACTAGTAGTCTAAGCCCATTTGATTCCTAACAATGAGTTCTGGAAGACTGGAACTATTAGTTCTGACTGCTTTGATTCCTTACAATGAGCGGTTTAGAACTAATAGTTCTGAACATGGGTATTTTGAGAAAAAATAGAAAAACATGAAAAAAGGGACATTAGTCTAAAATGTAACATATGCAGGACATTATTCTAACACCGCAAAATTAGGGGATATTAGCATAATTTCCCAAACAACATTAACATGGGTTTCAAACCAAACATCACCCATCATACTTCTACCAAAACACTACTTATTTTGATAGCCATAATTCATGAACTCAGTGACTTGGATATCAAGTAAAGTGCAATCACCAACCTTCCAATTCTACCAGCGATTCTACCATGAGATTTGGCAGAGAAGTGACGAGTATAATGTCCAGATGCTCCAAAAGAACCAGTACCAAACTACAGAACCAAAGAAAAAAAATTCAGCTCAATTACAAAGAACACATGGCTGGCATAACCACATAACCTTGAGCATACATGACAAATAAATTTATCACTTGTAACGACACAAATATATTTCCTTGTACAAGTCACGAAACAAAAAATCTTTCTTCATAACTAGTAGGCAAGGAAATCACTCATAATGTGAAGCCAAGGCAAACAAGTCAAAGACTGTCAAATTTCCATGGTGGCCAAAGTATCTTCATATTCAAGTTCATAATCTTGAGGAAACTCCTCAACAATGTCAACATCGCCGTCATTATACATGTGTACCTGATAAATCAAATATCTAGGTACAGCACCATCTGTTGGTGGCTAAGAGCCTCCACATCTTTTTTATTTCTTTTTTTGATAATTTGAGCTTCGATATGTATGGGGAACCATAATATTGCACCGTACATGATGGGCTTAGAAGGTTATTTAAGATTGAAGATAAAAAGAAAACACATAATATTTGTTTAAGTGATCACAATTCACAAGGACTCATTAAGCTCAACACTAGATCTCCTACCTTCAACTCCCCAGCAGCCGAATTTTTCTCTTCCTTCCTTTGCCATCCAACAGCTATAGTTGGTTCTACTCCAAAAATGAGTTGTATCTGGAAAGAAAAGGAGTCAACTATTTCACAAGTAACATTGTCGATTAACCTGACCCAAATATAAAGGAAAGCTCACAACATATTCTTGCCATATTTCGCATGTTACATGCAAAATAGGTTCGTTTAAAGCTTCCTTCATACTTGACAAGGTTAAAAAACAGTACAGTTGGAGGGGGGAAAAAAAACTCTCCACAAGATCTCTCCACAAGCATGCACATGATACACGCATATAAATATACCTAATCAAGCATGCAGCAGATGTGCATTCTTTGATATGATATTTTATCAAATGAGGGTTAAAAGTACATTAATTATTTACAAACCATCAACGGAATAAAATGGAAAAATTATTGAAACTAAGTCCAGGTGCTACATTAAGAAACCTTACATTTCCAGTGGATGTCTCAGATAGTTGACGAGTCCAGGTGTTCGAAAGATTGATTGAACCATCTCTCAGAGAAACTGTGATCCCACTCGTAGCAGTTGAGTGAAGTGATACATGACTGAATCAACAACACAACAAATAAACAGTTTAACCAAATGCACAAATTTAAAAAATTTCCACAGAATCTGACAACATTCTGTACCTTTATCTTTAATTTACATGACTTGAGAGTGGCATATGATATCATCTGGGCATCCACCATCTATTTTCAACAATGGATGGTGAAGACAAATTGCACCCAGATGAATGTTCAGTCATTGGGAGCTATGATTAATTCCCACCGACTATTGTAGGAAACATAAAGTGAAACTCCAGCTGTTTGCTGTATACCTACATAGGCTACCTATTTTGGATAAACCAATTTGTACTATATATACTACGTATGCAATATAACTTGTAAGAGAAAGGAAAAATACACTCCATCAAACAAAAAAAAAAACTAAAAAAAAGGATAATATATGATCCATGTATTTTATACTAGCAAACATGAACGTATGGTTTATCATCATCCAATCAATTGTTTGGGCAGTGATGACAAGAAAAATACGGAAGAACATTTCATGAATTGAACTTTATAGTGGAACCCGATCCCCTCCATCACTGTCCAATTCCTTGATAAGATGGTGATAACTTCATACCATGGGGTTATGATGATGCTATGGATCGTATTATTCAGGCCTAAAACAAAATTCCATACCGAGATGTTTGTATCCCGAGAAGGGAACGTAAACCAGCAGAAGCCATGAATTCTATGGAAGCAACCGAAGAAGCCTGGTGCCTGAGAACAGCCGTTGCACCTCCTCCACCGGAATTTCCACTGACCGCCAAGTTTCCACCTAAGGCAACAGTGTTTCTCTTGGATATTCGAGATTGCACTTCGCTCGCCATTCCCATTCTGTCATATGATGGATGTGTGAGAGAAAAAAACTTGTAGTTTTTTTTTTGATTATGAGAGAGAAATTGTTGACTGCCACGTTTCCACCTTGGGAAACAATATTTGTCTTATATATTTGAGACTGCACTTTGCAGTCATTGTTATTCTGTCATATGATGGATTGGGAAGAGATTGAAACCGATAGTTTTTCTGATAATGGGAGAGAAACTGTTAGCCTGCAAAGAACCAGAACACTAGGCACTCCCTAGGAAGGTAAATTAAAGAGAATTCTCTCAAGTTGAAGAAACAATTCAAGCAAACACTTGAAGATAAAAAGCTTATATAGCAACATAGCACTTTGTCGTTTACAACTAGCATTGATGCATAACCAAGTTCTCACATGCAAATATCATCACAAAACAACTAAAGAACATAAGCAACTAATACCGAGTATGATAACAGAAGACCACATCCATACTTCCATGTGACCAATTTCATTTTTATATGCTCGATGTAATCAAATCAGCATAGAAACCAAAGTTCATGATGAAACATTACTTTCAAATAATTATCACCACATATCCAAAAGAAGTAAACGGCTCTTGCAAAAGAAAACAAAATGGAAAGGTGGGTACCCTCTCAAGATGCCACCACCATTTAGAAACTGTGGCAAAGACAAATTTACAAGTATAGAACCAGAAGGCTGAACATGAGCGGATGCCTTTTCTTCTTCTCGTCGACGTTTTAATCTTTCAAACTCCTCCTTGATTTCTTCAGGTTTATTCAACTTTGGTCCAAGCTCCAAACCTGAAGTTACTCCTTCCATTCCATAAATATCGTATATTTGCCTTTTATGTTCATCGCATAAAATTTCATAAGCATGGCGAATTCGTTGAAAATTCTCAGTAGCTATATCTTTCATCTGAAACCAAGGAAATAACTCAAATCAATGACCATTTTTGCAGGCTCATTTCTTAATACCATCACATCAGACCAGTGATAAGACATCTAAATACTAGAGATGACACTAAACAAGTAATCCATAGAACTTGGGTAGAATCTAATACAAAAAACACTAAGTGGAGCTTGAACAGGTTAGCATTTATGCACTTCAACACATGAACTCATACAAGCACAAATGAGCATCTAAAAGCATTGCAAAAGATGTAAGCACATGAGCAAATATCCGAACCCACGCATTGTCGATTATGCCTACAAGCAACAATAACAACATAAAAGTACCAACAATAATAACAAAGCGTGCAATCAGAATCAGAACTGATAACAAAGACATAACAATAAAAAAAGAACCCATCATTTTACATAAAAACCAAAGTCCAATCATCCAATCCCTTCCTTTTACATTATCATTTCTTCAGTTTTTGTTTGATAAGAAAACGAACCCATCATTATTTTTCTTCTGTATTAGTAAAAGCGATCTCTTTTTCCACTTGCTTTTAGCAAATAACAAAACCCAACGTCTTCTTCCATTTGTTCTTACATGCAAATAGAAAAACCCAACATTACAATATCATACAAATTACAGTGAACGGAGGATACCTCGGAAGACTGGTACTTGTCTGGGTGATAAATCTGAGCCCATTGCCTGTATGCTTTTCGTATCTCTTCGTCTGAAGCTTCTGGCGATATATGTAACAGAGCATAGAGCTCTGTGTAGGGGGGCGTGTTTTCCATCATTGAACTTGGCTCTACTCAAATGGCAAACTTAGCTCTACTCCAATGGCAGCACGAGCGGAAGATTACAGTATTCTCTCTCTATTTATACTTATACCGAATAAAAGGTTGCTCACTCTTCTCTCTCTGGAGTGTTCCACACTCCGCTCTCTCTACTCTTCCAAAGGAAAATTCCACCCCCTTTCTCTCTTCGGCTCCTGTAATTGATTGCAGGCCAGCTCAATGGCTTTCTGTCTGCCCCGAGGCCGTTTCTCTCTCCCTCTACAACGCATGCAATTAGGGCTGTTCCTTGGATAAATCAAATTTTCGAACGATATATTCTACGCTACTTAAACCTATCCTTTAACCTATTTTTTAACCTAAACTAAATTAAAATACATAATATATTATTTCTTAACCTAGATCCTTTCTCTTTTCACTTATATATCCCAAAAGTATTTTTTTCTATCTTTTCAATGTCTTTCACAATTTTTCTCCTCTCATATTTCTCCAAACACTTTTATGCCTCCTACAATTCTATGAAGCTCTTTTCTCTCTAGATGTTTGGGATGATGGCTTTTAAAAAATTTATATCTTTTTAAATTTATTTTACCTGAAAAAATATATTTAAATTAGCTCAGGGTTAAAAAAAAATAAAATCTATAACTTTTATGCCCAATATATCTTTTAAAACTTAAGGGCTATTTGGGAACATATAAATCTATTATATGAAAACAGATTACCCAAAAATATGACATTTCCATTTGTTTAGGTACACTTTAGTAATAAGAAAATGAAAAAAAAATTACTCAAGATTTCCCCAAAAATGATGAAAAATCGTAATCTGGGCAAATCTTTAGCTTCCGTAATCAAGGAAATCTTTCAAGGTGTGTTTCTACCTAGCCCCAAAAATCTAATGATTCACCTCCTAATAAACTAAAAAAAATCTTCAACTCGTACCTAAAATGCGGCAACTCAGCTCCTTTGCAAACCGAATGGCACATATATTTAAACCTCAAAAATCAAAGCTGCAGCTCCATCTTCTACAACCAATCGCTCTTTTGCAAACCAACCAATCGCTCCTTTGCTAACCGAATGGCATATATATTTAAACCTCAAAAATCACATAACAACCCCATTTTCTTTAACTAGCTGCTAAAACCTATCAGCGCTAAAACCGGCAGAATCATGTTCTTCAACTATAGTTGTAGTTATTGTTTATTGCTAGATATCCAATATTTATTTTTTAATTATTGTTTATTGCTAGATATCCAATATTTATTTGTTGGGTTATGCAACCACAATTGTAGGCTATTGTTCCAAAAAAAATAAACAAATTTGGGTTGTCAGTTAAAATCAATCTGTTTATTTATTTTTGTTGATAAATTCGAAATACTTGAGTTCATTCATAATCGCCAAATCAATGTGCTTTAATTGTTTTTTTTTTTTTCATAACTTTTTAAAATTAATTTACATCTTCAATCTCCTCCAATACCCTAACATAATTTCTCTTCCAATGCACTAACATAATTTCTCCTCCAATAAATCTCATTTAGTCATAAAGTGTTACTAGGCAAATTTCTCCAGTTTTTTTTTTTTCTTTTGAATTTGCTCATGGAAGTTTTTCTGGATAAAGATGATTGAAAGGCTTTAGCACAAGAAAATAAAACATAAAAAATGTGATGGCTTATCATAATAAAAGTATGTTATTCCAAAGTGTTAAGGCGCAAAGGCAATTATAAAGTTTAAGCTACATACTAATAGGGACTAAATTTAAGCTACATACTAATAAGGATTGTACGCCCAACCATGTTTTGGGTATAAAACATAAAAAATATGATGGCTTATCATAATAAAAGTATGTTATTCCAAAGTGTTAAGACGCAAAGGCAATTATAAAGTTTAAGTTACATACTAATACGGAAAAAATTTAAGCTACATACTAATAGGGATTGTACGTCCAACCATTGTTTGGGTATAAAGCCAAAAAAGAAAAAAAAAATGTTGGTAATGCATTTCCCATATTTCTTCTGAACATAGCCAAATAATAACAATGTATTTTGAAGTTCATTTAAATACTACCCAAACAGTGACAATCCATGTATTGCCTAGGTTGCATCTAAATACTACCCAAACAGTGACAATCCAGTTGCAGATAATGTATTACGCAGTAAGGTACTACGCCAGTAATATATTTCACAGACAATATATTGTGAAATGAAACCTACAAATAGCGGGTATGGAGAAATTTTCCCCTTTTAAAAACCAAGTATTAGATGGCACTGGATATTTTTTCAGACTTTGTTAGATGCAATATTCTTTGTAATTATTCTAAATAGGTTGATGAAAAACGATTTAAAGGAGTTGATTGACGCTCATTATTACATTGTTTTTGTAATTCTTTAAAATGAATGGATGGGGTGATTAAATCAAGGGAAATTATATAAAACAATAAAATATCTCCTTTTTTTTCAGGTTATTATAAAAAAATCCCAAAATTTTCAAAACCCCATCCATCCCTTCTCACCACCTGTCACAGTTTTTTTTTTTACTAAAATATCATTCATGAAAGTAATAGGTCCATGAGGGCATCACCGTTAACTCATAACCACGATGGTCGTGGAGGGTTCAAAAGCGGTTGGTGTGAGGCTTAAGTCGTCACAGCTTTATTAGGGTCGTGATGATGGGCAACATTAAAACCATCATAGTACTTAACTATGATGATTACCTTAACTATCACAGATCTCGCATCACCGCGATACCCTTCTCGTTTAATTAGAACCATTATAGTTGAAAAACCCATCTCGACGCTTTAAATACCTTAAGTATCACAAATTTCACATCACTGTGATGCCCTTCTCGGTTTAATTAGAACCATTATAGTTGAAAAACCCATCACGACGCTTTAAATACGGTTATACTAAAATTGTGATGCTTTCACATATCTAAGATTACTGTAGAGGGCATTTTGTCAAAAATTTGTAAACATTAGTGAAAATGGATACGAATAAAGTGTCAAAAAATTAGGGTTTATTTCTAATAATCTAGAAAAAATGATATTTTCGATAATTTCCCTTAGATCAACTATCTAACTGAATAATTAGAAAAAAATACTCAAATAGGCCCTATTGCAGGTTCTTAATCCATCATATGATTAAATAACTTTGTTTCAAGTTCCAATCACATTATTAAATGCCTTTTATTTTAAAAGCTTATTCCCTTTTGGAACCTATAATATGTGGGACATTTATTTTTGCTCACTTAAGTTGCATTAGTCAAAAGACATGATTAACATCGTCCCGGGTTCTTACCCCAGATAGATTTTCCTAACAAACATAGTTTGAGTTTGGACTCTATAAAAAGCAAAGGTTTTAGTTATTCGCCTTGAGTAACTTAAGTGGCCCCATTGCCAAAATTTCTTCATTTGTTCAAATTGCAAACTCGAAACAAGGTAGTTTGGGTATATCCAAACCCTAAATAGATTTTTACTGGAAAAATATTTTTTGATTTTGGATCCCATAAAAAATGGAGGCATTTAACTTATTCGCCTCAACTAATCAATTGCCAAAAATTTTCTCACTTGCTCATATTACAAACTAGGAATATGGGCAATTTAGGTATATCTATCAAAATATTTTAAGATGTGAAATGATTTTTTAAAGGTAATTGCTTCATCAATAAGTTGTTTTAAATAATATTTTAAAATTATACATATTTTGGATTTAAAACCAATACGTATTTAAGTCATCTTCCTTAAATATCTTAAGTGGCCAAATTACTAAATTGTTCAGAATTCCAAAATCAAAATAAGGGCAATTATGAAATTTTCTAACAAAATATTTGAAGTACTTTAAATGAGTTTTTGAAAGTGACCACCCCGTTAAAAGGTTTGTTGATTTAGCCCCCGACTTAATTTTTAAAAGTGATTTGCTTATTTTTTATAATTTTATTTAAGATGGTATACTACGAGACCATTTATCTTTAGTATAATGAGGTTACAATTATTAGTTGTTATTAGATGTCAAATTTGATGGTCTGGAGTGTGTCACACAGTTTGAGAAATTATTTTTTGGAGCATTGAATCTGTCCCGGAACTCTTATGATCGCTTGATTTGAAATTTGATGGACAAGAGTAATTGTAATATTTTTATAAGTAAGGTAAATGGTCTCTTTGTGTACTTTTCCATTTTATTTTACTACAGCTAACTCCTACAATAAGTGAATCATCAATTCCCTTTAAAATGAACCATTGAGCACATGTTACTCATCAACTAAGACAAAACTCCATTAAATTATTACATATATAATGCATCTCAAAACTCAATTTTGTTTTATATAATTGTAAAAGAGTGTTGGGATAGTGAGGAGAAATACAAATTTATCCTTATGAAATATGAAATATTTAAAACAAAATTTGAATGTGAAATTAGTATATGTCTCAAAGGAACACTAACAAGGTAGGGTGTGGTTTATACAAGGCACTTGCATTAAACAATAAAAGTAAGGTGCACTGCCAAACCTTGTTGGTACTTAGTTCAGGTGCTAGAAACTCTTACAATGCCTTAAAATGTATTTCAACTGCTAATTATGAACTTTAAAACTCCAAAAGTGGTGCTAGTCATGTATGAACACTTTAAATTTTTGAAAAATGATGATTCAGATAATGTGTTACAAGATGCACTACTTTTGAGACTTAGAATCCTATTATGTTTTTTAGACTTAAAATCCTATTTATTTTTTATATCCATTCATCCCCATATCAAGATGATTAATTTGAAGGTTTTCGTTGAAACAACATTGTCCAATGGGGGTTTGAAGTGCATATCACCTCTACGAATTATATAAACTTTTTCCCATGAAAAATGAAATTATTGGAGTGAAAAAAGTTCCTAGACACATGGTAAAATAAAATATGTAGAGAGGTTTTTTGGCCTACTGCATATGGGAAACAAATTTAACATTTTTGTAATTTGAACCACTTGTGAAACTGTACTTCTAGTTCAAAATATTAAAATGCTCTTGTTTGTTTAGGTTACTCAGTCCTGAGCAATGACACTTAGGAAAAATTTATGAAAGTTGCTCGAGAGAAATAAATATTAAAAAACATACGTTTTAATATTGAGTGAAATTTTAACCTTGATCATTTTGCCCTTAGTCATGAATCTTTACCTTTTAAATGATATATTTTTTTATGTCCAAAGTTCTAAACATTAAAATCAATTCATTACAAATCGCTCTAAACTTATTTTCCTTTTAAAATTCCTAAAATAACATTTGATAGCAAGGATTTAAAAATTGCTGAGCTAAATCGGAACTGGACAATTTGGCTTAGACCTGTGGGTATTGAAGTCAATTCTCACCTAAAATCAAGCGATTCACCTTGAACTGCCTTTTCAAAATTTTCTTATAGTGAACGGAGAGAGAAAGCATATATATAGGAAAAACCTAACAAACACCTATAGGCGAAAAATGCTACAGTGTATTGCTACCGCCATGAACTTGCTATGTCCATTATGGTTTATTAAACATATCTACATGATTTTTTGACCACCATGGACATGCTAAGTCTGTAGCAATCAAAAAACGCATGCCGTCCAATTTTTCGGACGGTGATGAACCTATGGGCAAAAATGTTGTTCATTTTCGCCCATATGCACTGCGTAAATGATTCCATAAATATATATATGAAGTTTCTATAAGGCCCATGCATTATTAAATCAAAATAAACCTCACCTCAAATTATCGTCCTAAAATCACTTTTGGCAATCTCCATGATGGATCTAAAATCAAATTCCAACACCGATAAATAAATTTTGAAACTTAAAAAATTGTACAAATCTTGCGGATATATAAAAGCTTATTTGTGACGGTCTAGATAATTTATTATAGTATACACTATTTTTAGAGTTTGAAATATTTTTCATTTTTTTTCACAACCATAATGTTCAAGCTAAGATGATTGCTGTAAAGGTTTTTCAATGTTTGAATTGTAATTTTTGATAAGTTATGAGATGAGGCTTTTCTTGTTTTGATAGGGATGCAACCCTACCATACCATACCATATTCTTAGAAATCCGATATTATATGGTATTTAATCAATCCTTCTATATGAAGCTCATTCAAATTTATGTCATTAAATAACAGATTTACGTCGACCTACCTACAAAAGTTTTAAGTTCCCATACATCAATATTATTTAAATAGTGAAATATGTAGAAAAACAATTGGGGTTTTCTTGAAATTGAAGAAGGGAATTGCATCTATAAGCATTTAGATATATTCTACATGAGGTAAATATATTTCTAATTTTATATTTTTCGAAAATGTAGAGAAAATATATTAAATAAAACTATTTACTTTTGATACAAGGATATCACAGTCATCACTAACTGTAGATGTGAAATTGGGTAGTAGGGGATATGTTATTAATTGGGCCCAAATTTCAAAATAAAATTTATCAAATGTTGTAACATACTTTAAATCGTCGAACTTCACACCAATGCCTAAAAATGATTGTGACATCTTTGTGTCAAAACTAGACGACTTCATAGTATAGAATCCCATAACTTTTTTTTGCTATGATTTATTTGTGCAAAATTTATTATATATCTTGAGTTTCTAGAAATCCGCCTAAACATGGATTTCTCATTGAATATTGAACCAATTTTTGTAAAATTTGGTGCAAATGAAATTTGCTAAATTTGTCTATTTATCTACTTTACTAGATCCGTACATATTATTGTATATATCTAACTCAAAATACGACCAAGTTTAGGGTTTCTTAATACATGCTATTTTATAAAAAAATATTAATAAATTACTTATTATTTTGGAAGTTTTCATGTATGTGCCGTTAGGAAGGATTAATGTTAATAATATTTTGTAATAATCATCACATTTTTATGGCTTGGTTGTTATTTATAAATTTTTATTTGAAGTAAAATGTGCCCTTTTTACATTATAATATGAAAAGTTGTGAACTTTATTTACAAGGTTTATCTTTTTTTTCCTGAAATTTCTAATCTATATTGATTTTACTTAATTTTTTATTTGTGTGTAGATAAAATTTATTTAGATAATTTTTATTTGTGAGTTGCTATAATAGAGTCTAGGTGTATAATTCATTTTTAAAAATATTAAATTGTCAATTATCACTATATAAAATTTCTAACTAATCTAATTTTAAAAATCACTATTATTATATTTCAAGCTAGCAGTACAAGAATTCACCAACCCTGCGATATTCGGGTACAATTAGCTAGGTACTAGTAATGGGGTTGCCTCGAAGGATTGAACATGAAGCAATTCATTGAATCATTGAATTGTCTCAACAATTCAATGAATGGGGATAACATGATCAAGATGAAAAGCAACGTCATTTTTTTATTTATTATTAGGTTCCAACTTTATAGTTGTATGTTTCATTTTAGACTATATATCTATATTCATGATGATTATATACTTTGTTTTTCATGGAATATGAATGTAATAGTCAACATATATTAAAATAGAGAAATAACATGCAATATTTACATAATTTTATCGAATTTTTTTGGAATCACACAAAATAATATTTATCACAGTTTTTAATACAATTTAGGGAAATTATCAAGAGAATACCTTAATTTTTTACTTATTAGAGAAAAAAACCTATAATTTTCTAAACCTCGTTCATAGTATTTTTCCACTTTTCATATTCTTTTGACCAAATTAACCTTCATGGTAGGCGTATGATCATGAACGCATCACGGTATTTTAAATACCGTGATGATCTTAATATTTAAAGATATCACGGTATCACGGTACATATCATGATGACCATAAGAAGTATCATCGTACTTAAAATGCCATTATGATACTAGATAGTAATAACTGTTATAAAACAACCGTTATCTATCTATTATATATTATCTATTATATATTAAGCAATATGACTATCCAGCTTATTTTTTAGTACGTATCCCACGATATTAATAACTCTCTATTACCCACATCTCTCTCATGCCCATACATATCATCTCATGCACTCTGTCCCCCATATCTTTAACATGCCCATATATATCATCTCATTTCATTCTCTCTCTTTCTTTAATCATCAATCTTCTTTCTCTATTTCTTAATAACTCCAAGTCCCCCATGTTTCTCTCTCTTCTCTTTTCCCCTATGTTAATCTCTCTCTTCTCTCCCCTGTATTAATCTCTCTCTTTTCTCTTTTTCTCCCCTATATTAATCTCTCTCTCCTCTCTCCCCCGTATTAATCTCTCTCTTTTCTCTTTTCCTCCCTTATATTAATCTCTCTCTCTTCTCTCCCCCGTATTAATCTCTCTCTTTTCTCCTCTCCCCATATTAACCGTCTCTATTTTAATTTCTTTTAGTTTACTCTTTTCTCCATCTCCCTCCCTCATTTACTCTCGCTCTTCTTCCTACATGCATAAAAAGCCATTATATGTAACTATTTTTTAATGTAGACATAAATATAGATAACTCTTTTTTTAGTGTAATGTTTTTATATAACTCTATTCCTCCTACATGCATAAAAAGACATAAATATAAGTAACTCTTTTTTTAGTTTTTATGTAACTCATTTTTTAATATGATGTTTCTCCATCTCTCTCTTTCTATTTAATTTACTCTCTCTACCTTCCACTTTTCTCTCCCTTGTCTATTTAATTTACTCTCTTCCTCCCACATTCTATCTCCTACCATGTAACAAGCCATTCATGTCTCTCTACCTCCCAAGTTTCTCTCATCTTTCATCCTTTCTCTCTTCCACTATGTAACAAGTAATTAATGTCAATCTGAACCACAACTCATTTATTAGATATTTTATATAACTTCTCTCCTTTGTCACTCATATCTCTCTTCTTAAATGTCTCCCTCAATATCTCCCTCCATATCTCTCTTTAGGAAAAACATTTTCTCTCCCATCTCCCTCCTTAAATCTCTCCGTCAATATCTTCCTCCCAATCTCTCTTTAGGAATTTTTTTTTTCTCCCATCTCCCTCCTTAAATATCTCTTTCAATATTTCCCTCCCTATCTCTCTTTAAGATAAACTTTTCTCTCTAGTAAATCTCTAATCTCTTATTCAGAACTCCCTCTTTAAAAATCTCTCACCCCATCTCTCCCTTCCTAGAGCTATCTTTTGGAACAACCACTCTTATCATATCTCACTTAAAAACCTAAAACCCACGTGCTCCCACCCAAAAGCATGTCACACCCAAACTTATGATGAAGCTCTCCCTGTCTCTAGCTATCCTAGCACTCTCTCTAACTGTTTTTTTGTTAGAAATATTTTTCTAAATAAAAGATAGAAGGTATGTTATTCATCTTTATCTATATATATAGTATATTTTTCAAGTTATAATATAGTATTTTTAATTACAGCAAATAAGTGGTGTGAGCTCACTCACTATCTATATATCTCTATAATATTATTATTCTTATGAGCAATGATAATAATAATAACAACAACATCAACAACAATTATAGTTAAAGTTATTGATGTTGTTGTTATTACCATCATTATTATTATTATTTATTTTATTGAATCATTTTATTTTATTACATATAACTTATTTATTTATATTACTCTTTCTTTTAACTTTCTCTTGCTATTTTTCAAATGGATTATATATATTTTGGTCTCTCTATTGAGAAGTAGAAAATTAGTTATCTTTCTTGTAGAAAAGTAGTTATTTTTCTTTTTGATTCTTATGTTAAATGATGTATCGATTTATTTTCATCTCAATTTTTTCCTTTATATATCTATTTTAAATCTTTTATGACTATTTGAATATTAAATTGCTTTTGTAACTACAATATTAAATTTCTAGTAAAAAAGATGTGATGAAGTATATATAAAATTTAATTCTTTTTTTGGGAGATACTTGAGCAATTTTTATTTTCTAATTATGAATTTTTATCACATCTCCTCTAGCTTTCTCTCACTACTTTTCCTTTGTACTATATCAATTTTTATTCTATTTAAAATAGCATTTTAATTTTTGTTTGTCTCCATATAATCGTATTTTATATACTGAATTATTTATTTTTTAAAAATCATAATTATTTCATAAAGTTATTCAATAGTGAGGATAAATTCAATTATCTCTAAAACCATTTTTTAAAAAAATATTTTTCAATGATAAACATGTTTAAGTGATTTATATTAAATATCACGTGGAACGCACGTGCATATTACTAGTTTAACTCATGTGATTGTGTCTTCGTAGCTAAGTGGGACGAAGATGCAATTCGAGAGAGGGTAAATCTCTCTCTAATGTTGATGCATATACTTGGATGTGCATGTATTCTTCGCATGTTACTAAGCTTACATATCTTGAATTTCTTTCTATATTCTCGCAGGCGGTACTTATGTGGCTTTGCATAGTTCATTGGGGCATTAGAAAATCTCTCAAATACATGACTGATAAATACACTAGACCACCAAGATATGTGATTGACAATGGCGAGTCTCTGTTTCAATTCTTTTGCCATTTTCTATAAATTGATTTTCTGAATAATCTTAATTAGAACTTTACTTTGTTCATTACATATGAAGGCTATCCACAAGGAAACCAATGGCTTCTATTTAGTTTTTAATTAAAACTTTGTTTTGCATTCAATTTGCTATCAAGAATAATTTTTGTATACAAAAAAGAAAAAAAGAAAAGATAATTCTTTATCTGATTTCTTTTAACACTTACTATAAGTAAATAATATATTTATTAATATAAATAATAATTTATATCTTTCTATATTATTAAATGCTTTCTGTTTTTTAGGTTTTTATTTTCTTTCTCAACATACTCTCTCTCTATGATATGTTTCTCCCCATTTCCATGTACCCTCCATCTATCTCTCTATCTTAAATGCTTTGATATTTTTTAGATTTTTTTTCCCTATTTTTTTGCGGTCCATCTTACTCTATCGTAATTTTTTAGATTTTGGATTTTTATCTTAATATGCCATCTCTTTGGCCATGAAATGTTTCTCATTGTACACTCTTTATAGAGAGATGCAAATAATTATTAGCCATAAATGCAAGTTATAAATAGAATAATAATCCTGTTTTATAGTGTATGAGACATGTTATAGCTTCTTCTTTTTTCGTAATTTTTTATAATAATATTTACTTATAGGTATATAATATATTACTAAGATAATTAAAAATAATTTATAGTAGGTCATAAAATAATAGAAATCAAATGCTTAGATAAAAAGAAAAATTATTAAGTAAAAACGTGAATTATATGGGTCAATAACATAATACTTATATAGGATAAAACAATCAACAAAAGATGCAAATTATTTAAGATCAAATCCTTAAAAAAAAAACGTGAATTGTATAGGTCAATAACATAATACTTATATAAGGTAAAACAATAACAATAGATGCAAATTATATAAGTTAATAATATTTTACTATAAAAAATAAAAGGTACAAAATTAATACTTATATTGGTAAATGCAAAAAAAGGAAAAGATAATTCATTCATCATTCATTGTTTATCTTTTTTTTCCTTTTTTTGCATCTTTATTTTTCAATTTTCTATAATAATACTAAAAAAGGATAATTCTTTTATTTTTTTTATTTTTTTTTGCATCATTTATAAGAAAATAATAGATTTACTAATACAAGTAAAAATAATTTAGTGAATGATATTGAAAATAAAAAAGATAAAATATAGCAAGAAATAAGGAAGTATTTTGGCTTTACTTCATACATATAAATCTAAATATAGAACAACATAATGCTTTAAATTAGAATAAATATAAATTATAGAACAACAGAGTGCCTTAAATTAGAATAAAGACTGAAATCTTCATATTTTTGTATATTCAGTAATTTTTTCTATCGAAAAAGACTTGCAAATTAGGTCTTAGTCTTTCTTCGTATCATTAAAATATATCTTTTTCTCTCTCTACAATCGAATGTCCTTCTAATTTTAGAGACAATTTGGTTTTAGATCGATTTTCATATGGTCAATTTCAGAGGATTGATTTTAGAAGGTCGATTTCAGTTTGAATTCATGATCTTCAAATTAGGGTCCAGATAGTTAAGCGGATTATGTCTCTTTTGGTATTTGTATTAGTAGTAATGTTTATATTTATTTTTTTATAAGTTACTTTTATTTTATTAGGTAAAGCTCATTGAACATGAATGTTAAAGAAAAACAATTATTTTTTATTTTTATTATTGTGTTAAAATGATGCATCGATTTGTTTTTATATCAAAATTTCCCTTTATAAGTATTTTAATTGTATTCTTATTTTTTATTTTTTATAACTATTTGAACATTAAATTGCTTTTGTAACTAAAATATTATATAGGATTGATTGTATACAATGAGACTATTTACCTTTTATACAAGGTGATACAATTACTACAATCATCCGATGTGAAATTTGATAACTTGAATGTGTCACAAAGTTTGAAAAAATTTATTTTGAAGTTTGAGCTTGGTCAATGGAATAATTGCAGCCACCTAATTTCACATCCAATGGTCTAGATTAATGTGACCATCTTGTACCAAAAGTAAATGGACTCATTCTATAATTTTCCATATTATATTTTTAGCAACAAGTATATGATGAAGTACATAAAAGTTTTTTTTTTTTGTTGGGAGACACTTGAGTAATTTTAATTTTTTTAAATTTTTAATTTTGATCCCATCTCCTCTAGCTTTCTCCCACTATTTTTCATTTCCCTATATTAATCTTGATTCCTTTATTTAAAATAGCATTCAATTTGTTTGGTCTCCCTATAATCGTATTTTATCATAAATAGTATATTTGAATTATTTATTTCTTGCATGGTTTTAAGAAAAAGTATAGTTATTTCATAAAGTTATTCAATTGTGAGGATAAATCTAATGATCTCTAAGGCCATGTTTTATTGGAAATATTTTTTAATGATAAATATGTTTCAATGATTAATATTAAATATCACGTGCAATGCACGTGCATATTATTAATGTTTCTAAACTAACATTTATGCTTTTTTCTCTAGTCTTCTCATGTTTTCCTCCTTTCCAAAACCCTTTCTTCCCATCCATCACTCTCTCTAACCCCACCTCTCTCTTCTTTAGCCTCATTCTCTCTCTCTCTCTCTTCATTAGCCTCCTCTCTTTCTCTCTCCCTCTCTCTCAAATCTCGTATTCATTTGCTATTCTCTCCTTCTATTTCTCAATCTCTAAACGAGTTAGGAGCCAATCAAGAGAGTTGAAATAAATGGTTTCTAATGCAATTTTATTACTGAAGGTGGTCTTTTATGTAGTGTGATACTTTCTTGTAGTCATAGTGGTATTTTAAGTACCATTATACCTCTCTTGGTCATTAGGCATTTTAAGTACTGTGGAATTAGTATCTTTATGAAAGTATAGGGTTTTTGTTATAATAAGTCAAAAAATTAAGGAACATAATTTCCCTAAAATTTAAAAATTTGATGAATCATGCCGATCCAATCCACTAATTGGACCGTTGATCTGTCAATCGAAAACACTATTCCCAGTGGGCGTTCTAGGTCACCAATCCATATTTTTTTTGGGAAAATTACATAAATATATGTTTTATTTTCTGTTATTACTAGAATATCGAAAGCTTTTTGTTATTGCACATATGTGAGGCATACCAAGATTTAGTTGCTCAAATTTTTAATTTTATTTTAATTTTTAGTCTTAATTTTTTTTAATGAGTTTGTTCAAAGTTAGTTTTTTTTAGGACATTCGTTTTATTTGGATAGTCTTCTTTGGTAGGATCTTTTTATCCTTTTTTTAGTGCGACGCTTTCTTTTTAGTAGATAGAGTTTTGGATTTATCTCAATGCAAGGGAAGTTTCATTGAATATTTTGAAGATAATTGATCTCAATGGAAGGGTATGTTCGTTGAATATTGTGAAGATAATTAATTTGCATATGAAGGACATGATCTCTTTGAGGATATTTATCTAAAAAGAACAATAAATCGTATAGGTATAAAAGAAGGTTGTTTTACATTGTAAATAAGAGTTTTTGACGTTGAATGAAAATTGTAGAGGTTTTACTCTTTTGAGCGTAGAGAGAGAAAGAGAAAGAGACCCCTTATTGTGTATGCTTGTGGGCATGTGAAGGAATACTCATATCTGCACGTTTTGTTTTTTTTTTTTTGTAATTCCCTTATTATTTTTATCTCTCTCTAAAAAACGCAGTTAGTATTTGACGGGTAGTGTTCGTCAGAAAAGTTTTTACTACGTCAGGTGGTATCAGAGCCTAGATTATTGTGCGATCGCGTGCTATTTGCAAGACATCATGGTTCGTGGATTTCTTTGACAACAAGGTACCGAGAATGAGCCGATCTAGAAAGAGCAGGACCTCCATGAAATAGAGTTCGGAAATTTGATAAAGCAAGTAGACGATCTGACCCAGGGCTTCGCGCAAAATACCGCCTTAACACACTATGATGACGGTAATGAGTCGGAAGTTGTTTTCGAGAACCCATTCCATGCGTACGCACCACGTTAGGAGTCCCATATTTGGGATAAGAGATATTGGGATCTAGTCATTAAAGTTGATCTACTAGAGTTTGTACAACGATTGCAAGCGAAATAATTTATTGATTGGATTGATTCTATCGGGCGCATCTTCAATTGCAAAGAGGTGCCCAATGATAGGAAAGTTAAGCTCGTGCCTATTAAGCTTAAGGGTCGTGCATCAACATGGTGGGAACGATTGAAAAAGACTCAGGAAAGACAAGAAAATTTAAATTTCTCTAATTGGGAAAAGATGAAGAAAAAATTAAGGGAGCAATTATTGCCCTTGAATTGTACCCAAACGATGTTTCAACAACTTCATACCCTTCGTCAAGGGGGGGCAGTTCGTTGATGATTATACTAAGGAGTTCTATTGACTAGTTGCACATAACAGCTTGACTGAGATTGAAGAGTAACAGGTTACTCAATATCTCGTGGGATTGTACCAATCAATTCAGGATGTCCTAAGTTTATCTCTCTACGGATTGTATTAGAAGCCTACCAACGAGCTTTAATAGTAGAGAAACAATAGTCCATGAGCACAGCTAATACAACGACGCGATGAGATTCAGGTCTTCGAACATGCCAATTTTAAGTTCATAGTGCTAGGCTTGAAGACGCACCATCTGGGGATCGTAGAGATGTGGCTGTAGCACTTATGAATCACCCAAATATTGCTGATCCACGTGCTAGAGTTTAGGGGCAGCAACTCAACTCTCTGTTGTTTCAAGTGCGAGGAGGCGGATCACAAGGCTGGAGACTATAAGAAGCCGAATAGCCGTCCTAGTAAAAACAAACAACTCATGATTGTTGATGAGAACCTAGATGATGCTGATGAGAACCTAGATGATGTTGATGAGTATGATGGTCCTAAGTAAGAAACCCATGAGGATTGGTTGACGACCAATATTTTTCACACAGTATATACCACTTGACGCAAGGTGTGCAATCTTATTATTGACAGTGGGAGTTGTGAAAATGTAATATCATAAGATGTGGTCACAAAGCTCAAGCTTGGCACCGAGAAGCATCCCCAACCATACAAGCTTATTTAGTTCAAAAAGGGCAATGAGGTACGAGAAAAAAGTAGATGCTATGTTTTTTTCTTTCTATTAAAAAGAAATGTTTTGATGATGTATGGTGTGATGCGATTGTCATGGATGCTTGTCATTTATTATTAGGTAGACCATGGCAATATGATCGTAGAGTTCTACACAATGGGAGGAGCAACATAGATACTATTTGGAAAGATAGTAATAAAATTGTGTTAATTCCCATGAAAAAATAAATTATGCTTAAGATTAAACCAGTGGAGAGTGTAAATTTACTCTCAATGGCTAAATTTATGAAAGAGGCTTAGGAGACTGGGTTAATATATGCTTCAGTGACTAATGAGGAGGGTTTAGATTCTATTATTCCAGAGAATATCGAATACGGAGAAAAATATGCATACGTGGCGTGCCCTGAAGTCCAGTTTGATCAATTTCAGCAAGTTTATGGGGCTAAAAAATCGGCATATAATATCCCTTTTATCGAGGGCTCATTATTTTTCATATACGATCGTTATTATTTGATCAGTGCAGTAACCCATAGATTCCAAGATCGTGTTTACAACATTCGGATTGAATAAAGTGGTAGGATCAATACATATTTCATCTCAGCACAATTTCAAGCTCGAGGAGGAGTTTTTTCTAACCAATGGAGAATGACACAGATCAATATTCGGTTGCTCAAAATTTTAATTTTATTTTTAGAATCTTATTTATTTTTTAATGAGTCCGTTTAGATTTTATTTTTTTTTAGGTCGTTCGTTTTATTTGGATAAGTCTTCCTTGGTAGGATATTTGTATTTTTTTTTTAGAGTGCCATTTTTTAGAGTTTTGGGTTTATTTCAATGGAAAGGAAGGTTCATTGGATATTTTGAAGATAACTGATCTCAACGGGTTTATCTCAATGAAAGGGAAGGTTCATTGAATATTGTGAAGATAATTGATTTGCATATGAAGGACGTGATTTCTTTGAGCGCAATTATAAAAAAAGAACAAGAAATCATATGGGTCTAAAAGAAGGTTGCCCTGCATTGTAAAGAAGGGTTTTTGACATTGAATAAAAAATTGCGGACTTTTTTCTCTTCTGAGCGTAAATAGAGAAAGAGAAAGAGACCCCCTCTTGTTGTTTTTTTTTTCTTCCTCTTATGCTTGTGGAGCCGTGCTGGAATACTCGTATCCACATGTTTTATTATTTCTTTTAGTAATTCCTTTCTCGTTTTTATTTAACTCTTTAAAATGCGGTTAATATTTGCTCGGTGGTATTTGTCAGTAAATTTTTTATTGCATCACTCTGTGACCCAATAGGTTTGACTTCGGTTTTTGAAAAACCGCAATTGGGCTCCATCGGTTTAACTGCTTTGAACCCTGATGTTCTCTTGCCACGAACTTTTGGGGCTCCTCTCTCTTCTGTAATTTTATTTGTCTCTCTCTTACCTCTCACAACTCTCACTATTTGTCTCTCTCTTACCTCTCTCACACCATATATTTGCAGCATCCTTTTAATTCTAACCGAAAGCTCCATTAGCAAATTAAAATCCCATACAAGTGTACATGATTTATAAGTTGCCAGAAAAACAAGTAACATTGAGGAATGCAACATCAGGTAAATTATGAAACAGAAGAAAGTTTTTTGATTTTATATCAATGCCACGAATATGCATTTTGCTTCCACAGCTAATAAGCCCGTTTTGTACAGCAGTTTATAGACAAATATTGCCTGCAGCCAATCAATTGTTGTGGTTGATGACGTTTCCAAACTGTATACAAAATTCCACATTTTTTGCAGACAAAATTGAAAACTTCATGAGCTGAAAAAGTTTCATAATACAAAGTCATTTATTAGAGAAAACATGCATAAAAGTAACAAAATAAAGTTATTGGAATGTAAGGATTTCGGTTTTCGAAAAATAGAAAACCTTAGAATTTTGGTTTTTCAAAAATCGAAAATAGAAAAACCGAAACTCAAGTATAATTCAAACATAACACATAAAGTTACTGGAATGTAGAATACGGGTTTTCTGTTTTTGAAAAGCTCAAAACATTAGATTTTTGGTTTTTGAAAACCGAAAATAGAAGTTTTTTGGTTTTTAAAAAACCGAATATCGTGTTTAATCCAAATAGAAATATTGAAGGTACTAGATTGTAGAATACGAGTTTACGGTTTATGAAAAATCGAAAATATGATATTTTTGAAAATAAATTGTTATGAAGTTCAGAAAAATAAATTTAGTTTTTGAAAACTAAAAATTAATTAAAATTTTGGTTTTTGAAAAACTAAAATTATTAAAATTTTGGTTTTTTAAAAAATAAAAATTTTAAAATTTTAGTTTTTGAAAAACCGAAAATAGATAATTTCATTTTTTTTAATAAATTGTTGTGAAGTTTGAAAAACAGACATAAATATAATAAATGAAAGTATTAGATATTTACGCAATAATAAAATATATATTAAATATTTACATAAATTTTTTTTTAATATTGGAATAAATTGTAAATGTTGGAATAAATTGTAAATGTTGGAATAAATTGTAAATGTTGGAGTAAATTGTAAATGTTGGAATAATTTTTTTTAATATTGGAATAATTTCATTCGACTGAATGCTGTTATCAACCCCCTAACTCACCACCAAATAAATCATCAATCAAATGTTAAGCCGCTTCTCCCCCTCTTTCTCTCTCTAACTTTTTTCACCGCATGTAAACTTCCTCTCTCTCTCTCTCTAAACTTACGCGCGTCGAACCAAATGAAATGTGAATGGGCCACCGTTCTCGCGCTCCCACATATTATACTCTCTCTCTAACTTTTATAAAGAATGCACCAATTTTTTTCTCTCTCTTCCCAGTGTCCTCGCGTCCAGCTCCTGCAACAACAAATGGAGACTGGTTTTAAGCCCACATTGTTTCAATTTCTTAAAAAACTGAGACCCTGACCAGTTTATGAAAGCCCTAATTCCATGGATTCCAAACAGCTCATAGACTGCTTGGCTGATCACATTGCCCTGTACCACTCCTCTATCCCCTCAAGCCCTAACCCTAATGTCAGAGGTAGTACTAATATCCGAACCCCAATTCTTAGCTGGTTCAAAACCCTAACTGTAGCTCAAAGGCAAGCAGCCCTAACAATTGTTGACCATCAATGGACCCAAATCCTTCTTCAAATGCTTCACTATCTGCAATTCACCTCTCATGGCTTCTTCATCATCCTTTCTGACCTCCCTTCAAGCCCTTCTTCAATCCTTCCAACCCTCTGTTTCCGAAGATCTCATGGCCTTTTGAGTAGGGCCTACGTAGCTGACACCTCTGAGACCCAAATTCAAAAGAGCCTCCTGCTATTCAGTTCAGGCGAGGGGAGCTCAGATGGAAAATTTCTCTTTCATCCAAATGGCTCAGAGAAGAAAATTCTCTCTCATGCGATTGGTGAAGAAGGGAAGTTTCTCTCTTATGGGATTGATTCAGTTACAGTTTCCGAAGAGTTTGTTGCGAATGTGGATGATTTTTCCATCGTCATGGATAAGCTATCAAATGGTGGTTTTTTGACTGGTAAGGAAAATGGGGGGTCGAGATGGGAGGAATTGGGGTGGTTAAAGGCAAAGGGGTATTACAGCTTAGGGTCATTTGTGGCAAATGGAGTGGAATTGGCTTTGAGGGCTTCATGGACAGAGAAGGCCAGGAAGAAAGGGGCGAAGGAAAAACGGGGATTTGGCGCTGGTTCCACAAACAATGCGTTTTGGAGGGTTAAAGGGTGTGCGGATTGGTGGAAAGGATTGGATTTTAGCGTTAAGAAGCGGGTTTTTGATCTGGTTTCCAGCAAATGCGCTAAACGCCTGGTAATTCAAAATTTAATTTAAATTTGACTTTAGTTAAAGTTATTCAGTTATTTTTTATCGATGACCAAAGTTGGGAGACTGGGATCTTTGATTTATCAAAAGAAAAAGAAAATTCTGGGAATCCGTTTATGCTTGGAGCTTTTGGATTTTTCTCTCTTTTTTCTAAATTTTTTGATAGTTTACTGTTAAGATGGTTCTTATTATTTTTGAATCTTTGATCATCAATGAAATTTTTTATTACTAGAATGAGAAGAAGCTTAAAAATATAGAACAAAGGACAATAGATGTCAAGATAACATCTCAGGAATTCAACACTGAAGATGTGTCCACATAGAATGATTCTAGAAGGACACCATGATTAGCAAGGGTATCGGCCTCCTAGTTAGCTCCCCTTAGAATGGGCACAAGCTTAAATCCTTAGTGTCACAAATGGAAAAGATCTCACCAAATATCAGCAACCCTCCACAAAATAAAGGACTCTTTACGGTCCCATCTTATGACATCAGACAATCCATTTTATACTACAAGTCTCTTCGAGTGTAGAATTGGATATCCTAGTGGGTTCATAGATTTCAAGCTTCCTAACTTCTTCATGTATAAAAATATTACCATACCTGTCAGTTCGGATTACTCCATGAACATCAAAATTCAGTTTGATAACATGCTCCACTGGAGCAACCTGAACTGTCCTGGGTTGAAGCAATGGTGGACCTGTAAAGGCCATAGGATACCAGTCCTTGACCAAGTCAATGGCCATGTATCCTAAAAAACTGGTCGAAGCAATGCCCATGGGATCACCATATTCCTAATCCTCTCCCCTTGGGCCAACTCCTGCATCCTTGATCCCCAAAAATACAACCATTTCACTATTTTTAGATACACCAAATAGTGGCCATGATACTCAATTGCTAGAGCACTCAGCCCCCATATGGGATTGGCTTAGACACAACTCTGTTAAGATGGTTAAGTTTCTTGAAGGGCAAAAACCAAATGTTTTGGACAAGAAAGCACAAAGAAGACAGTAAAGTTAAAATTAAAAAAGAAAAAGGAAAATAAAAAAAGCTAGATAGCAGGTCAAAGGGTTAGGAAAGAGAATTTAATAGAGAGACTGTGGCCCTCATTCCCTCTCAAGATTTTTTTTGTTTCTTTTTGGAGGGGGGATGTTGTATATTTTTTTAAAGCAATATTTGTTTATTTTGTTAGTTTATTTATTTGCTGAAATATATAATGTGTAATGTTTTCTTTTTAAATTTATTTCCCTGTTTATTTTCTCTGTAGAAGTATAATGTTTGTTGTTTGTTGAGCTGGGTTTATGTAACGAAGCAGTGTGTTAATCCCGTGGAATTTGGCACCTTCCTTGTTATGCATTTTTCCTTTTCAGAACTAGATGCATATGCTTGAGCTGCTTTTTGTAGAAAATGGCCAAATTCGAGTCATTTTGTTACAAATGTGGACTTTTGACTGGGTTGGAAATTTAATAGCTGAATGCCTGGTAACAGAAACACTGTGCCTCTTTCATTTTCTCTCTTCTTGAGAATGGGTGTCTGCGCTGGTTTTGAGTGGTATTATCACGACAAGACCGGCTGTTGAACTGGTGAAGGGACTAGTCTGGCTGAAACCTGTGGCACTTGTCAGAAGTTAGAGAATTGATTAAAAAGTCACAAAGAAGAGAAAAATGAGCAAGACATCTGGATTAGGAGGAAACTAGGTTTTGGATTTTGCAACTCTGATGATCACGGACTAATAATTCTTACAGAAAATCAAGGTTTTTGATCTCAAAAGTATGCTTAAGACTTTAATCTAATAAAATGTGTTCTTGAGAGAGTGACAAAGAATAACAAAAAGAGAAGGCAAAAAGTTAGGCCAAATTATACTAGAGAATTGAAAAACAGGGGTTGGAAAAGGAAAGTAGAAAGAGAAACCCGATTGGGTTTCCATGGGGCCATGATCTGGGTTAAAAATTGGGGAATCGGTCCGAAATTCAAGAAAATATAAAAATATTGGGTCACAACTAATATATTAGAGAGATAAACTAGGAAGGCTTTCATGGAGTGTCATATTTTTTGGCTAAAACTTGCGCATCATGTTGCAAATATGGCAGGTGTGCTGTTTGAAAAGTGAAAGTAGAGAAGTAGCAAGAGATCTGGCCAAAGCTATATGCAAATAAGTCCATATTTTGAGACAGAGAAGGCACGTAGAAATGGCACAACTGGCAGGTCAGACCACCGGTTTTGACCTGTTCTATAATATTCTGGCCATGGGGCTGTTTGGCGGTTTGGCCGGTCAGGTCTGGTCTTGATAACACTGTTTATTAGTCCATGCTTTAGGGAAAAAGAAAAATTTCATGTGGCAGGTTTGAAATTGAACCTGCAGCTTAGGTGTTGATATAATGATATGTATCGCTCTATACCGTTGGTTTCAGGTGTGTATTCCCCAAACTGATGCATTTAGTTTGTTTGAATACACATTTTAGGACTTATTTAATGATTATTGGAAATTTTTTCTTGGATGCAGAAACACATGTATAGACATGATGAATTTTGATTTTATGGTACAAAGCCATTATAATTGTTTCCTTATACGTATATTTTCAGGCAAAGGAGATTGTTAATGGGAAGCACACTGTTTTAGAAGTTGATACACAATTCTGTACAGTCAGTACTACGCCACAGTTGAAAAATAGCCATTTCAATACAGAATTTTTCTCGAGCATCCACCCCATTTCCGCCTCCAAAATGGCTTCATCCCTGGCCAAACTTTCCAATGGATTGCTTCTTCTTGAGAAGCTTTCAGTTTCTGGTTTTGCTTATGAGAACAAAATTCCTGACGAAGAGAAACTCTTCTTTAGCACATTAGGTTCTGTTCATAGTGTCTCAGACTATATTTTGAGGAGAGTTCGTGAAGTCCTCATGAAGCTCTCAACTGATTGTATTAGAATTGATCTTTTGGGAGATGACAACCACAAGGCCTCAGCAAATAAATGCAAAGGGAAGAGTAGCAATAGCACTGTCTATCAGAAAGAGAAAAAGGGAAAAGGTCGCAACAGGAGAAGCATGCATGTGGAAGTGAAGGCGGCGGAGGATGATCATCTTCAACACGGTCGATGCAAGGTTTTTTGTTCTATTGGGTTACCTGAAAAGCTTTTTTTTTTGCTGAAGATGTATAAAAAGAGAGAAAAAAAAAAAAAACTTAGTTCTAATTTTCTTATGGGATTATCTCTAGGGTCATGAGTGCAGATCTGTTGATAGGGAGGAAAATAGTTCAAACAATGGGAACATGCAGAATGCTCTCTCAGTGGGGACTCATGAGACCAATAGCATGATTGGCTCTGGAAATCTGGAGGATCATCTATGCCACAAGACAGTGGTCGAAGAAATGAGCATGGTTAGTTTTGATCCCTAACTTTTGCAATCTTATTTTATTTTGTATACAAATTTTTACTGTTAACTTTTACAATAGCATTATATGTATGTCTCTTATGTAGTGCTTGTTCTCTCCTGTAGGAACCCATCAAGAAGTTGGTTGATCCGGGTGTCGATGCCATCTGCAAGAAGAGAAGAAAGGGAAGGCTTAAGAGCAAGAAGAAAAAGTCAAGTTCAAAAAATTCAGATAAAAATGATGGTAACGAGGTGCACACCGTGAGTAATGGGAAGTTCTCTGAAGGATCCAATTGTTTCTCTCAAGAAAAACAAGAGAAGATTTTAGAGCCTAGTACCTTAAATAATGATTTGGTTCTTGACCACTCCTCAGTGACTGAAATTAGAGATGTTCAGGGAGATATTTCTAGTTTTGGGTCCTTGCTTAATCCAAATGGAAGAGTGGCCAAGGTTCCAGAAGGTTTAGTTGCCCCAGGTGAGGAAGGGCTTGCATCTCATAAGTCAGGATGCATAGTTTCCAGTTTATCACCAGCATGTGTTTCTAACTCTCTAGACCCATATCAATCTGTGATGCCAAGTGGTGAAACTGCACAGCCTGAGAAGACAGAAGCCGAGAATAACAACCATCACAGTTTCACTCATTCAATTGGGTCCACATCGTATGAGTGGCCTAGCGTGACCCATCTTCGTTTGCCACCTCGGAATGCACGTCTCCCACCAGACACAGATTGGTTGCATTTAGATGTCGGTCGCAGTTGGCTTAAACCCCATCAACTTCCCACTAGAAATTCAGCGAGGAATGCTTCAAATGAAGGTGGTCGGAGTAGAGTCTTGTCTTCCTGTGCTTTGCCAATGAGTTTTGATTGGCCACCAATGGTGAGAAGCATGAATAGTTTGGCGTCATCTTTTGCATATAATTTTGATCCTGGGTTTATTCCTGGGCTAAACTCTTCATTCTGCCCAACCTTCACCATGCATGGGCATCAACTCGATGGGGTGAAGAACGAGGATGAGAGGAAGTACTTTGGGGCGACCCAAGACCACCATGATAAAAAACATGCACAAGACCAGGTAGACGTGAATGAAAACTATTGGGTATCAGAAGAAGAATCTGAGTTTCTTCCAATATCTGCTAGAGATTATAACCAGTTTTTTGGTGGTGGTGTTATGTATTGGAACACAGCTGACCATATTGGCACTGGCTTTTCACGACCCCCTTCTATGAGCTCTGAGGACAGTTCATGGGCTTGGCATGAAGCAGAGCTTAATAGAGCCATAGATGACATAGTTGGTGTGCCCGGTTTATCTGGTTCTTACGGAACTGGCGGCCTCTCTTCTCCTCCTGCTGGGTCTTTTTGTTCTCCATTTGATCCTATGGCCCCTAGCCTTGGTTATGTCATGCCAGGAAATGAAACTAATGGGAAGGTTCTTCAAGCTTCTTCAACAGCACAAGAAGTTCCATCAGAGGAGAAACTCTCAAGCTCTTTGACCAACTCTCCTGTTAGTGTTGTAGAGGGAATAACTGGGGATTTGCTTCCATGCCATATTTTGAGGCCTATTGTTATTCCCAATCCTTCTAGGAAGGGATCAAGGTCAGAGTTTATGTTCAATCATGACCGAAAAAGCCCATGTATACCTCGAACTATGAAGGAACCATCACGTATCAAAAGGCCGCCATCACCCGTCGTGCTTTGTGTTCCACGGGCCCCACGACCTCCTCCACCATCTCCTGTTGATGAATCTAGGAAACAGAGAGGGATCCCAACAGTGAGGTCAGGCAGTTCAAGCCCAAGGCATTGGGGTATGCGGAGTTGGTACAGTGATGAAGCTCATTCAGAGAAATCTCACCTACGTATAGATAATGCTGAGGTTGTGTGGCCCTCTTGGAGGAGTAAATGCCTTGCAGGCACATCTATGATTCAACCTCTAGCCGGAGCTTTGCAAGATCACCTGTTCAGTATCTCTCAACTAGCTCTTGATCACGAACATGTAAGTTTGATATGTCGACTCATAGGTCAAAATAGAAACTCAAGAACAACTTCAATGATTAACTTAATTTTTTGGCTAGGTTTAATTTTTTTCTCTAGGTTAAATATTTAGCTTATTTTTTTTCATAAAATTTCATTAAAACAAAAATGTACACAATTGTAGACTTCATATGATTTAAGAAATTAGGAAAAAGTGAAAAACTATGAATTAGGCTGTCCATTTCTACAGAATTGATGAACACCCCAAAAACCATGTTAGGAGGATATACAGGAACTGTAGTTCTGCAAACAGCTCTTGATTCACCTTGTGATCAATTGCACAGAAAACACTATTAAGTTTGAGTTCTTAAAACTATAGTTCTTGTTGCCATTGTATGGGCGGTCCACACTGTCCAACAAATGGATGGTTTCTGGTGGGGTCTGTGAATCCGTCAGTGCTGTTGAATTATCAGGTCTATCCATGAAAAATTTGCTCAAAAAATATATTTTCAAATTTTGAACTTAAATAGAATTGCTGGATATCTTGCCTAATCTTTTGAGAAATTTTGAAAAAAATTAATGAATTATTTTGGGAATTGAGAACTTTTTGATTCTTGAAGCTACTGAGGAACTAGTGATGATTACTTTTGGGATTATCGATATGATAAGCATGCCTAGCTTGACGAATATTTTGTTATGTTCAGCCGGATGTTGCATTTCCTCTGCAGTCTCCAAAATTATTGAACTCTCCTAGTCTTAAGGCGTCTCTCTCGAAGATGCATGGTCTTCTTCATGAAGAAATTGAATCCTTCTGCAAGCAGGTAAGGATTATGTTAGATTACTTTATTTTAAAGCTTATGCCGTCAATACTTGGTTCTCTTGGGATTTAACTTGTCCACTGGTTACATTTGCACACACTTGTTCATTCCTTTCTTTCCCTAATTTGTTGTAACATGTACTGTACTTGTTCTATTGGAAGAAGAAAGACATTCTTTTCCTCTATGTTGTTATGGAAATAGTGATTTTGCAATATGCATCCATCTTCTTGAATGTTCCTCAATTGACCCCTAATTCTTGGTAATTATCTGTTGACTCAGCAAAATGATTTTCACTGACTTATGCTTTTGTTCTGGTAAAATCTGTATTTTATGTAAAAATATTAATATTATACAAGCGTGCTGCTTTGGGCCATAAGCTACCTACTTTAGAAAGTAGGTTACTGTTGGACCCAAGTGATGAACACATATATATCTCATCTAGGCAACACTTTTTTTTTTTTTTTCAAAAAAAGGGGGAAATTTAGTCTGCCATTTTCAATCAATGCAGGCCACCTATTTGGTGGATGGAGTATCTTGGCCTCCAAGAACTCAAAATCTATTTTATTTTTAAATTGCTTGTGTATTAAACCCAAGATATGTAAAGTTTCAGCCCTAACAAATCCTCTAGCTATTACTGTAAGTATCAGCCTGTTGGCTTATAGAATCTTCTTTGTATATTTTTGTATTTATTTTATCAAGAAACTAACAAAAGATTAATATGTTAGACAGCCATAAAATATCTACAAATTTAATACTTATCTCATGCACTTTGTTGTAATTTTGAACAATGCATCTACGTAGCAAGCATGATGCAGAGGCAATCTCCACTTTTGCCCTTCCACAAAAAAAAAAAAGCCTTTTTTACAAATTAAATTGCACATATTAGTTTTTCTGGAGGGTTAAAATCAATAATTGCTCCTTTGAAGGCTTTTGACATATTCCCATATATGAAATGTATGCAACAATTAAAAGGTGCGTGGATGAAGTGTTAAATTAGTACACTGACAATTTTTTTCTTTTTGATAGCAGATTCTCTAAAATGTTTGATAAATATTCAAATGTTTTTGCAATTCTATCACAATATATTGATCATTATAGAAAATCGAAATTTATAGAAAATCGGAATTTCTGAAGTGTAAGGCGGATTGAACTTTAATGTTTGGAAAGTTTTTGTAGGGCCGTGGCTTTATAAAGCCATGCTCCAAAATCTTGTGGGAAAATGAAGTTCCAGCACTGGAAGCAAAAAAGGAAGCTAAATTTATTGTTGGGAATTTGTTTTATAGGCTGTAGCTTTATAAAGCTGCACCTCAAATCTGGTGGCAAAATGCAGTTCCAGTGGAAAGTGCATTCTCTTGTGGGGTTTTGAGCTGCGGCCTTGCCAAATAGGATAACCACAGCCTTTAATGTTTTAACCAATAATGTACGTTATTGCGTTATGACTTATGAGTAAATAATGCACTCATTTAGATATAAGTTATCATGTTTGTATTTTTTTTTTTTTTTGGGTTTAAAAAAAGGATAAGATCAAATGATTTGTTTAAAGGTTATAACCCTTTTTTTTTTTTGAAAAGGACAACTCAATGATAAAAGCTGCAATAGTGATTGAGTAATAAAATTAATAGCAATTAATAACATTTACTTATAATTAAAAAAAAAGTTCAATATCAGGTTCTTGAGTATCTAAATGGATCATTTTTTCTACTTTTTTGTTTCTCACTTAGTGAGGCTGTTTCTTCATTCTTCTACAAATTTCAGGTTGCCGCAGAAAATCAGGTAAAGAAGCCATTCATCAATTGGGCTGTCAATAGGGTTGCGCATTCTCTCCAGGTTCTCTGGCCTCGTTCCAGGACAAAGATCTTTGGTTCCAATGCAACTGGTTTAGCTCTTCCCACAAGTGATGTTGATCTTGTTGTTTGTCTCCCTCCAGTTCGGAATTTGGTAAATATTGCATGATGAGAATATCCTTTCAATTCTTCTTTAATTTATGCTGGCTTTCTGTTGATAGCATGGAAGATTTACATTGTTGCTATTTACTAGGAACCCATTAAAGAAGCTGGGATTCTGGAGGGTCGTAATGGTATAAAGGAAACTTGTCTTCAGGTACACAACATTTTCTTTTTGGGAAATTGGGTTTTTGTCATTGTTAAATTTTGTATTTAATTTTTGCTATCATCTTAAAAGTAACAAGGATTTTGCTATTGACATTCTCTTAATAAGGATGATGTAGTAGTATGCTTTCCACTTCACCATTTCCTCTGAGATCTCTCCAGTTATTAAACGTTCCATATATAGAAACCTAGCTATAGAAGGCCCTAATAGCATGGGAGATGTCTATCAGAGAAAAATTCCGGCTCTAAAAAGTTTGTGCTACAGCTCTGTAGAGTTAGGTGTGGATGCTTTTGTATCTTATTCTGTTGCTATATCTTATGTTGGTAGGTTGCGTTTTTATATCCTATTGATCTTTTGCTTGTATTAACTCATCTCTCTCTCTCTCTCTCTCTCTCTCTCTCCCCCCTTCCCCACAGCATGCAGCACGTTACCTGGCCAACCAAGAATGGGTTAAAAGTGATTCTCTTAAAGTCGTGGAAAACACTGCTGTAATGTCATTTTCATCCCCAATTGCTGTAGTCATTTTCTTGTAACTTTATGTTTCCATCTCCATTTGAAGAATTGCCACTCAATCTTTGTTGGGATCGTGCTTTCAGATTCCCATTATCATGCTTGTGGCTGAAGTTCCTCGTGACCTTGACAATGATAACACAAGTAATTGTCTGTTGCATTCCTCAAAAGATGGAACACATCAACTAACTGATGATCATGGCATGGCTGCTGATGTTTACAAATCTGGTTCAGAGTGTTCTGTGCCAAATTGTACAGAAAATAGACCTGGGGACGCTGGAGATAGGAAATCAGTTCGAGTGGACATCAGTTTTGAGTCATCATCACATACAGGGCTTCAAACTACTGAATTGGTATGATACCAAAGTCAAACTCTTTGCTAATGTGTTATGCCACTGTATACGTGTGTACATGTGTATGTGCGTGTGTGCATGTGTGTGTGTGCTTGTATGAGTCCGTGCATGTTGTGTGTGTGTGCGCCCCCACTTACACTGTAGCAAGCAGCTCTTGTGATGCACAAGCATTGGAGAGGGGGAGAGAGGTTCTCCTTTTCTAAGACATTTTTTTTCAGGAAATCTGACAGACCATTTGTTTCAAAAAGGACAATACATGTGGCCGGGGCTGCAGTACGGCTGTGGTGTGAGGAAATTTTTCTGTTATCTAAATTGTTCTATTGAAAGACATATTCATATTTAAGTTTGAACTTTATTTTTTATATTAACATACAAAAGATAAGATAAATTAGACTAAATTTTCTATTTTTAAGATGATGGAAAATGCAAAAGTGGGCTAGTTTTGAATGGAAATAGTTTTTAAATAGAAAGGGTTATTTTGTGATAATAGGTTGAAATAGAGGTATTCCTAAAATAAATATTAAAATAGAGTTTGTTTAAAATCTAAGTTCTAATTTTATTTCAAATAAGAAATGAAAATATAAGATCTTAATTTAAATTAGACTAATTTGTATGATGAGATACCAGTAATGGGGTAATAAGGATCAATGTTCGATTGCATGAACCGGCCTCGGAACCCTGCCATGGCCGGGTCCAAGTAACCCGGAACTGGTCCGGGTAACCGGCCCTAATTGGGCAGGTCCCAACCGGCCTAAAAAAGGTAAAAAATCTTAAAAAAAACCTCAAAAGATCGCCAAAATTATGGAAAGTATGTTTAAAAGTAATTAAACAAAATACATCCAAATGAGATTAAAAAACTAGTGAAAAAATAGATTTTGCAAAATCAATTTGTTGCCCACGGATACTTTAGAAATAATCCAAAAAAGATGGGAAAATGTAAAAAGAAGTATTTACGGTCAAAATGCTTCCCAATCTTTTCCAAAACAATAGAAGACATTTAAAAATGTGTTACAAACAAATTTTTATTTTAGTCTATGTTAATTGTTATAGTTTTTAGATTTTTTTTTTTTAAGTTAGGGTGTTCAAGCCGATTGGGCCACGGCCAGTGGCCGGTTCGAGTAACCTGACTGGGTCCGGGTTGGCCTGGCCGGTTTTGCGAATAGGGGTAAGGATGTAGTTTGGGAAGGAGATTATAAAAAAAATTGAAGGTGCAGTTTGGGAAGGAAGGTGTATTTTATGATAAGAAATAGTTTTAAATAGAGGTATCCCATCAATAAACATATTGAAATAGGACTGCTTTAAAATCTGACACGATACCCATTGGAACCCACATTTAGCGCATAATATGTGTGCGAGCACATGCGCATGTGTGCAAGTTTGCATTCATGTTGACCCCAATAATTGCAGGCTCCACTATAGGCAATGTCCACTTGAAGGGATGGTGCTTGTTTTAGAATGCATTTAAAAAAAACAACATGACCGGTGGGTTACTGGCGAACAAAGGAACAGGTTCCCCCAATTTTCTTCAAGCACCATCCTCTGTCTCTCTCCATTTTTTCAACAACATTACCTCTCTCTGTCATACCAAACCCAACACCCATACCCCACCTTTCTCTAATGGAGAGAGAGAACCTGCAAACGCCTCAATAAAGGAGCAAAAAACCAAAGAAAAAAAAAAAAACACAAAACATAACAAGTTTCTTTCTCTACTACATATTCCCCTCTTGTTTCACCTCTTGATTCCAAAAAGGTCCTTGAATGTAAAAATCATCAAATTGTACTGGATGAGATACACAAGAACCATACTGTATCTCTCCAAACAAAGCTGAATAACTTCAGGAATGGACCATTTATCTATACTACCACATTAACTGTTTCTTTGTTGGATTCTATCAAATCCATGTTTCATCAGAGAGTTATCTGCATTTACCGCATATATCTACCATTGAGCTTCCACTACAGATATTTGCTTCAAAACCAAGTTTTATAAGGGCGAAATGAATTTGTTTCCCCATATGAAGAAAACCCAACTTTGCACTGCACTGGCCTTAAAACGTTAGTAGAAGTTGAATTTTGAGCTGAATTTGACAAAGTTTGGTAAAGAGTTCTAGGGCATCAGTGTTGGAGCCATTATGAACATGGTGGGTGATTTCTTCATTCCGTTGAATTAGGGCTTTTCCTTGGACTTTTTAGGTGTGGATTGTTTTGTGGTCTACGCATGGTGGAGAAGAAAAGTGGAGTGCATTAAGCAATGGGTTAGTGGAGATAAATGGTGATGCACCATCATGTCACATTTCTTCTATTTGATTAGAAAGACTAGCACAGGGAGAGAGAGATTGTGTTAAAAAATGAAAGCAGATGAGAGAGTAAAAAGAGGCAACTGGGGCCTCTTGTTCCTTATTCCTCGTGCCTGCAGTTTTGGGTCCGATCGGCACTATCCAATCCTATGGATGGTGCTGATCTCAGGGCCCGCATAGTAACAAAAGCGAGCCTTGGTGCACCAATACGAGATCCACATATGTATATGTATATGTATATACTTGTATGTATGTATGTGTGTATGTATGTATGTGTGTGTATGAATAAACCCACACAAACACAGTTTCCATTTTGTCTTGAATCAACCAGGCTTGAGCTTAAAAATGGGCAAGTTTCTTTTTGGCTTCTAAGTTATTTGAGTTCTAGCATTTATGTGAGCTTATATGTGTGAATTCACTTATTGTTTGGGCTAGTTTTAGGTTCTTAAGTACTGATATCCATGCTTGTAATTTGTTGTATTCTAAAATAAGTTATATTTGTCTATTTGATATGTGGGATGGATACGCTGAATACCGTGAATTGGTGTTCTGTGAGTTGCAAGTCTGCATAAGCGCATAGCTTCCTTTAGTTTTGTTTTTCAAAAGCTTATGTTGCCATGGCCCCTTAAAAATAAGTCTAGCATCCATGTTCTACTGAGTCGTGTGGGACTTGATGAGACATGTCCCTCCATATTTTGGAGATGGTGTTTCATTCCCAAGTGTCGGACACTCAATAATGTTTTCTTGTTCAGAAAGGTGAGAATAAATTAAGGTGGTTTAAAATAGGTCTTTTCATGCCTTCTTTGTTCATTCTGAGGTCGCTTCCTCCATTGTTGGCTTTGGAGACATACTAGGTTTGTTTTGGTTGATTATTGATAATGGAATAGCATTGGATAAATTTTTAAGGATATCTGTAACTTTACTTTTTGTTTGACAGGTTAGAGAGCTCACTGGGCAGTTTCCTGCAGCGATACCTCTTGCTATGGTACTGAAGCAGTTCTTGGCATGCCGTAGCTTAGATCACTCCTACTCAGGTGGCCTAAGTTCATATTGCTTGGTAATTTTTGTTCCTTCTCTTTATATGCTCTCTAGATATTGAATCTTGCATCTGCAGCATATATTATGAAGGGAATTGTTGGAAAACCCAAGAAAACCAAATGAACACCCACAGATACAGTCAAAACTGAAGCTACCCGTACTTTAGTGGCTAACTTTCCCCTCTTTGAATATTTTAATTGTACTGGCTTCTTGAGTTGTGACTTGTAAAGTTGGGTTTTTATATGGTTTCTATGGGTGTTTCCAACACTCCCCTTTGTCAATATTTTGTTTTGTTTTCTAATCAAATGTTCTCATTCTGCGTAGATGAAAAATCAATTTTATTATGTCACGTAATACTTGGATGTGAATATTCTTCTTCGGCGACAATATATTTGGCATAAACCTGGTTGAATCTGACTTGATCTTGTCGAGTCACATCGACAAGACAGACCAAGCAAAGAAAATGAATCCCCAAGGTGCTACACCAACACGTAATAGAAATCTAAAATACAGAAACACATACAGGAAATATGAAATGTAGGGAAGTCTGAACCACACAAAAAAAAAAAAAGGAACAGCACATCTTTCTTATCAATATCTGAAAAGTTCACATTTGATATAAATCAACAAAATAAGGCATGTGCATATTTGCTTCTGTATCATTCACTGTGTGCAGTATCAACTATCAACTAAAGAACTGTCATGCTCAATTTTTAGAATAAGAGAAAGATATGGTAAATATGTTATGCTCCAGGTTGTAAGAGACTCAAATCTGGCAGTAATCGACATCACAAGCTAAGTAAAATCCGGCAATAATCAACATCACGAATAATTACCTCATTGTCTATGGAGTATATTTCTAGTGTTTTTGTCATGTATATAAGGAAACTCAACAAAAAAACCAGCTTCATGGAACATGCCTATGAGATCAGAAACAAATGCAAGTAAACTTAGTCATTTCTATCGTGATTGTAGTGCTCAAACTACTAAAGTTGTTAATGTATGTATATGTTGCCTTTGGCAAAACCCGATTGCCACAAAAATTTGGTGTTTCTAGTGGTGAATGTTTTCTATCAATCCTTCTTTTGTGACTCTCTCATTTTGACACTTTCAATTTTGCTTTCTTGTTTATTGCAGCTTTCTCATTTTGGGACCTTTTTTTAGGATGAAACTTGAAAGTGTAATAGCTTTGAAGCATATGCTCCATGCATGTTCATACAAATATTGATGACTGATGTCTATTCTTTATCTTGTTTGCATCTGTGTGGTTATGATTTTTATATGTAGTATGTACCTTGAAGTTGTCACAGATTTTGAATCTGACTGTGCTTGCTCTTGTTCGAATCCATTTTGCAGGTGTTACTGATTATACGGTTCCTTCAGCATGAGCATCATTTAGGTCGGTTGCTAAATCAGGTATATATGGCGACATTTTAACAAGCAAATGAATATAGACGATTCTTCTTCTGAATGAATGTGAACATGTTATTCATTTGCTTCAAAAAGTTGAAACTATTTCATCATGTTTGCGTTGGAACTACTGTCTCTCTTGTATCTTGTCTGCTCAAGTGAGTCTGCTTGTCTCAGATTGACTTTTTAAGAGGAGTTCAGCATGTGGTATTTCTGATTTCTTTGCATCCAAATGTTGATTTTCTTTCACACTGATTGATTTTCTTTCATACTGGTAACTTTCCTTGATGTGTGCAGAACTTAGGGAGCTTTCTGATGGATTTCCTTTACTTCTTTGGGTAAGATGACAAATATTCAATGGTGTGATTTGTATGGTTTCTATTGAACTTTAGAAGACATCATTTCTCATTATTTTTTTGTTTCATGATGTTTTTCTAGAAGTGTGTTTGATCCACGACAAATGCGTATTTCAATCCAAGGAAGTGGAGTTTATTTGAGTAGAGAAAGAGGTCCTAGGTAATGTTGAAGAACTTTGTTCCCTTCTCGTTTAGAGTAGAGAAGGAGGTCCTAGGTAATATTGAAGGACTTTCACTTACTTGTTTAGTTGGTCTCTCTACATATTTTTTTTTTTCGGCTTGGACTTTGCAGCATTGATCCTTTGCACATTGATGATCCTCTTTATCCGACAAATAACATAGGGAGGAACTGCTTTCGCATACTTCAATGTATTAAGGTTTGCGTATAATCCCTCGTCTTGTTAGACTCTACTTGTGATCCTTTTGTCCAACTTGCTGAAAAGTGCTTAGGTCATGGCTTCATCCGTAGTATATAGAACTAATGGTTGCACATCAATAAATTGTAAAATAACAATTGGCTGACAAGAATTACAATTCTGCAATGTAAATTTTTCCAAACTAGGGTTTGGAGCACCTGGTGCCTAAACCTTTTTCTTTAATTTTTGTATCTCCAAGACCTATCTGTCAAGTTTGGTGTCAATATCTTCATTATTGGGCTTGACTTTTGGTCAATTTTGGGTTTGAACCTGGCTTTCTGATAAAGAGAAGATTTTTTTTTAACTAATATGGCCTAAAATGTGGAACTCTAGCCACCAAGTTACCATTGATTTTCATGAACATAATTAAATGCCTTTGACAATGTGTGGAATCAATTTTTCATGAATTTGTAATTCTAGTGTGTGTGTGTGTTTATATATATATATATATATATATATCG
>NW_006497600.1:1166469-1196184 GCF_000471905.2 Amborella trichopoda | reverse complement strand
ATACTGTTCTTTCTCTACTAGTGTTCGTTATATATCTCTATATATATATATATATATATATATATATATATATATATATATAGAGGTCGAGTTCAATCGAGTTCGGACCCGACCCCGAGCCGTTGCCACCCCTAACATAAATAGATATTAGAAATCATAGTCATCATCACCCGAACCTCATCCCAACTATTTGGGCTAGAAATCAGAATACTATTAATTATAATCTCAATGATCACCATCAAATAAAATGCTAGATGGAGTGAGGGGGACCCGCCAACATTACCAACATTACAGTATGTGACTTCAATCTCGGGTCCATCATTTGGATGAACCCAATGATCCCATTGATTATAGTTTGTTCATTCTTCTTAGATTATACTATGATATCTCATGTCTTCAAACAACAACAAAATTTCCAAAAGAGAAAAAAAAAATCCAAGTTTTAAAGGATGTAATATTTACGTTTCAAGTTGTGTGCTGTGACTTACCCGAGTCTGCTTGGACTCGGCCAAGTAGGGCAAGGCTCAGTTTTATTGAGTTGGGTGTACAACTCGGGGATATAAAAAAGTTCTAAAAAAATTTCTAATTTTTTTTTAAATGTTGAATTGTTTTGTGATCTTTTTGTATGTGATTTAGATGTATTTGGCAGAGATAATTGAGCATTTTTGCCATAATCATTATTTTTATTTTTCTAAATTTTTTAAAATGTATTTTCTAAATCCACTTCTTCTCTGCATTTTTAAAGCTTGTCTTAAATTTTTAAAGTTGTTTCATGTTTCAATTTTTTGTTATTACAAATTTTTTATTTTTCAAAATTTTCTTTTTCTAAAATTTTTTAAGGCCAAATGGTCCTGTGCTGGCCTCAGCCGAGTAACTCGTCTCCGCTTGGGCACGAGTCCCCTAGCCGAGGCGAGTTTTGGCGCACTGGATTCCATTTTTAAGAAAAAGAAGCATGAAAATTTCAAATTAATAGTTATTGACTTGCCTCAGCGATGTGCTTTCTTTTTTTCATGGAAGCCTCAGCTCTTGCATTCACATATCTCCATTGAAGCAACCTGGTGTGCATGCACGTTAGCGTATGCATATCCCCATCTCTTACTAACCCTCCCTTTTTCGGCCGGAAAAGACTCAAAACTCGGGCAATCCGACCCGGTTTTCCCTTCGACTCACCCGAATTAGCGTTTCTCCCGCCAGAACACGACTTTGACCGCCTAGAATTCCAACTTTCTGGCGATCTACCAGGAGACAAAGCCCATGCAGAGGCCCTGGAAACCGACCTTGCTTTCTCTATCTTCGTCGGCCCACTAGAAAATGGACCCAACTTGTAGGCCACTGGTTTTTTCCCGGCGACGTTCGGAGAGGGCAAATTTATATGGGGAATTCTATTCTCACTATTGGGCTTTTGTCTAATTTTGCTTGTAGACAAAGAGCGGTGCCCGGAAGTCTTGGCATAATCCGGCAAGTGGGGCAGTATTTCTGGCGTGGCGGGGGCCGACGTCACACTTCGGGACCTTGGGAAATGTGGGGATAGTGGTTTTCTGGTGACGTTCAGGCGATTGGTTTCAATTGGAGTGAGTTTTCCGGCCATTTTTGCTAAATGTACAATGCATGTAGCAAAGGGGAGTCTTAGTTGTATCATTATATCATTTTGGGGATTACGAATATGCCCTTCTTGCAATTTTTAAAATTTTTGACTTTTGTTTTCATTTTTATTGATTTTTATAATTAAAAGGTTGACTTTTACATTTGCTTATGTGCCGTTAACTGAAGTTTTTGGTTAGTTCAAATGTTTTTGGCAGCATAATTTCGCTGAAATCGGGTTGACAATGAAACTATAGGTGCCAAACCTAAATTGAAATTTTATAATTTTGCTTTTAGAAACATTAAGAGTATTTTGGACCTTTTTTCTTGAGATGAGGGCAGTTTAGGAAATGAAAAATTAATTTCTTTTGAGTGTGTGTTTTTGGTTATAAGACATGGAGAGCATGTTTGGGAAGACCTCCACCCACGACGTCGAAGACCAATTTCAACTATTATTCAATTTTGATAAGTAAATTTCTCTAAGATAAAAAATTATAGTACATAAAAAAAGGATTAAGTTGCTTGAATGCCTTTTTTTGGTGTAAATTGATTTTTTTGGGGTCAAACTTCATACAATGAATCTTACTACCAGTGTTCGTAAAATCAAACAGGAGTACTTAACCAGACATGGGCCCAAAAGCGGTTTAGCCAGCCTAATCGGTAAACCAGCCGATTCAACTATTCTAACTGAACATGTCCCAGCAAAAAAGTGTTGAACAAGTAAAAAAGATACAAAAAAAATCTACCAAAATATAAAAAACATATAAAGAATGATTAAAACAAAACACATTCAAATGAAGTTGAAAATTAATGAAAAATAGATTTTAACGAATCGATTTTTGAATTAAAATGAGTATTAATGACACAAACAATTTTTAATCTTTACCATAATATAAAGAATGTTAAAAAATGCATTACAAACCAAATTCTTTATTTTTGGAAATATATATATATATGGGAAAATATGAGATTAGCCCACTAGCTCATATGAACATATGAGCCCAACGGCCCATATTGAATATATATATATATATATATATATATTTTAAATACCAGTCGATCACCAAAACTGCCTAAAACCGGAATCGACCACTGGATAGTTCCGATCTAATCAAGCGATTAGCGGTTAGATCACTTGATTTTGCTAACAATGTTTACAACCTAACCTGTCATGCAAGCCCAAAGTGTAAAGAATTGAAAGGGACTGAGAATGGGGTTGGGGTTGGGGTCGTGGTGGTAATACTAGTTGTACCCCAACTAAAGTCTATGCTTCTATTTTTACCTAACAAATTAAAAAACCACTAATGATTTAAAAAATAGGCTGTGACTAATCAATCACAAGGACTTTTCCCAAAAAGCAAAAAGCTAGAATTGAAAGGAAAAATTACATACCCCCAAATTGTAACTTAACATACCAACTTCCTCCCAAAATGCTTTTTAGATCACTCAATAAACTCTAATACTGTGTTTTGTATAGAGGTCCATGCCCTCTCTCTTATCCCTAATGCCCTCGAAACCCTACTCTCTTCTTCCCAACCCTAACTAACATAGCTTCTCTTTCTTTCCAACCCTAACATAGCTCTCTCTCTCTCCATACCAGGCCCAACCCTAACATAGCTTTCTCTCTCTCTCTCCAAACCAGCGCCAAATCCCGCCATCAAACCTCCCAAACTTGATCCCACTTCAGATCGCTAAAAATCAATAAAAAATTTGTAATGCGGTCCGGCAATACTTGTGACCGGTTGGGCAATTCTAGATGCCAAACCGGCACCGGTAGGTTTGACACTTTTGTGCGCCAATCCAGTAAGTTTTCCTATTAGGTCATTTCTAGTCCGACATTGGTTTTGCGACGGACCGGTATTGTATGATTTGGGTTTCAGTCAGGCAAGAATACGTGTCAAACTGTCTTTTGGTGATTTAGCGCCTGCTGAGAATGTGACTCCATGATGTATGTTTTCAAAGGGGCATTTTTATCCTTACACATGATTTTTTAACTTGGTGGTTTTCGCTATAAAATCTGGTTTTGAGGTCAAAGTTGTAATCCAAAAAGTTGTTGAGGGGAGAGGACGTATTGGATGTTGAGTAAGGGCGAGTTCAGTATTTTCCTGCAGGTCAGCAACTAGGTTTGTTTATTAGGACAAGTTTCTTAAAGTTATTGGGATCAAGGCTTCTTCTTCCCTTCTCTAGGGTTATGTTTTTGTTAATAGTGTTATTCCGTATGTATGTGGATGGTGTAGATTTAGCACAAATAAAAAAAAAAGAACCGAGAATTCCTAGTGTCCTATGTCACGATATTCTAGGGTTAGGTTTTTGTTAATGTGTTATTCCGTATGTATGTGGATGGTGTAGATTTAGCACAAATAAAAAACAAAAGAACCGAAAATTCCTAGTGTCCTATGTCACGATATTCCTGACAGTCTCAATTCTCCTAATATTGCCCTTTTTTCTCCATTCTCTTCTTTAGTCTCTCTCCTCTCTCTTCGAAGCACGGTTGATTTATAAAATGAAGTTATTTTGGAGACCACTATATTGAATTTACAGCAAATAAATTGTGGAATTGGCCGTTTCTTTTAAAGATTTCGATTAAGTTGGGACAAAAACCCCGAAGATAAAAATTGCTAATTTGTTGGGCAACTAATCTCAGTAAATCAAACACACACTCTTTACCTCCCCTTCTCTCTCAGTATTGGAGAAAAAGAAAAAAAGTCTTAAATATCAACCAAGTAAAGCATTAGATGGAGAGGAAGAGGAAGAGATGATTTGAAATCTAAAAAAAAACGAAGGGAAAAAAAAAGAAGAAAATGAAGAATGAGTTCTTTCCCTCTTTTATTAGTTTATTTCTCTTTCCCTCTATTAATTCGTTTGGGAAGCCACAAAACCGTTTTGACTATCTTTTTTAATTTATTCTAATTGTATTTAGTAAGGCGTGTTAATTAAAGATTATCCAATCCTCGTCTCTCGCTGCCTCTTTATTATCTCTTATTGCTTTTTCTCTCTCCGCTCTCTCTTACTCTCTCTCCTCTCAAGGCCTGGGGAGCTTTTCCTAACCCCTCAACCTCTCCCTCCTTAACGCCTCAATCTCTTTTTGATATAGAGATGGCCTAATTAACCTCTTTTTTTTCAATTCTTTTATCTGAGTTCTCATCCCTTCTTCATCTTTTTTGTTGCACAATTTACTTTGAAGTGGCATATTATGGAAAGTTGGTATATGTCATTAATTTTTTTAGAAATGGAAGCGGTTTATACAAGGTTGCATGAGGTTTCGATACTCTATACTATTTATTTTATTTGGATGATATAGATTTGATATTTTTTTGAAGACAATATCAATACATAGCATGTCTTTTAAGATAATGTTCAATTTACACCGCCAAAATAAAGTGGATGATGTAGAATGATTGCAATTTATTTTTACAAATAATATTACAAACTTATATAAACATTTCCTATAGTAAAATACACTATTTTTTGGAAATTTAACGATCTACACTTTTTCAACTATTCCATTCACTCATCTTTTGACAGGTATTTAAAAAAAGAAAATGTTTTGATTGATTTGCATCCCTGTCAAAATAGATAAAGCCTCACCTTATAACTCATCGAAAGTTGCAATTCAATTATTGAAAAACTTTTACATTGATCATCTCAGCTTATAATATTATGGTCGTGCAAAAGAATTAGGATTGCAAGATCTATAAATAGTATATATTGTAACAAATATTTTGTAGACCGTACATTTCCCCCTAAAAATAAGTGTTCACATGTTATCAAGATTTGTACCACTTTTTGAGTTTTAAATTTATTGTCGATGTAGAAAATTGATTTTAGAGCCATCATGGATATTTTCTTTGTTGAAAATGCTTTCCCTTTATTTTTTTATAAAGCTTATGCAAACTTCATCCTTTAAAAGTTTAAAATCAAATAAAATAGAAAAACGTTTATAGAGCCGAGGCTCTAAATAATCAAATTAGAGCCCACATAAAAAATTTCACTAAAAGAGGTCATTTTGATGCCCAAATATTCTCAAATTGATCATCTCTACATCAAGATACATGGACATGAGAAAAAAAAAAAAGAATTTCAAATTTTAGAAATAATGCATCTTGCAACGCATTTTTGGACCGTCGATTTTAAAGATTTTCAAGTTTTTATAGATCTACTCGATCTACCCTATTTTTGAAGCTTTAAATTTTATAATTGAAGATGAAACATATTTTAAGGCTATCACAAATATTTTCAGTATTAAAACTATATATCTCGACACTATATTAAGGTGGGCTCTAGTTGTTTAGAGCCTCGACTCTATACAAACCATAGTTAGCAAGTTGGGGACTATCAATAAATCGGCTCACCATAAAATCGAAAACAAATCGTTTTTATTTTAAAAAGTTGAATAAAAAAATCAGGTAAAAAAAAACGGATCGGCAAAAATGCTATCTTTAATATATCATATTAGGCTAAAAAAAATCAGAGTAAAAAAATCAAATAAATTTATAATATTAGAAAATTTGAAATTTTAAAAAATAAAAATTATGTTAAAGCCATCAATAACTAAATCATCTATAAAAACTTTACTAGACTACTATAATTTAGTCAATTAATTTAAATGCCTCATGGCTCTAATGCATTCATCCAATATTAAATATATAATTAACTAGTATATACTAAAAACATATAAATCTAGCCATTACATATAAAAAACAAATATACTATATAAATTTATTTATTGAATATTTTAACTATACTATATAAATTTATTCATTAAATACTGAAACATCACACTTACTTTGCCGATACAAAAAAAAATACACAATTTTTTGTTTTCTCATTACAAGGATTTAACTATAGCATGGCGACTATGGTCCACCATAACTTTCGTTGAAGTAATATGAATTTAAAAGAGGCCCGTAAAAATTTGGTATTCACAACTGTGTTTACGGTTTCGAGAGAGGAGGAAGAAGAAAGAGAGAAAGAAGAATGTTACGGTTTAGCGAGAGAAGCAGGAAGAAGGAAGAGATGAAAATAGGGCTGGGCTCATAGCTAGGTTATAGAGAGAGAAGAAGGAAGAGATCATGGGCTTCACAAACCCTAATGTAAGAGGCCCTAACTGATTTTTAGAAAGAGAAAAAGAAGATGCTGATTTGGGATGGTTTGAAGAGGGATTTTCTCTCTGATTTGGGATGTTGTTTGAGAGAAAGCCCTAACTATACTGATTTGTCAAGGGGCCTTAACTGATTTTTAGAGAGAGAAAAGGAGGAGGGTTTTTTCATTTTATTGGGGAAACAGCAAGCAGAGCTGAAGGATTAGGTTTGGGGAGTAATCCTATATGTACAATTGCTTGCTCCTGTAAATTTACATTTTACACTATATTGTTTATCTTTGTTATCACATTATCAAAAACAAAATATTGAATACTTTGTACTGTAGTCACACTCTCTACTTCTCATTCATCAGTAAAATACTATGTTTTGAGCTCTAATTTGTACCATAAACAGCATTTCCATAAAAACAATTATCACAAATAATCACATAAATCTGTATGTATATGATTTTCTTTACACAATGATTTACTTTACAAAATGATTTGCTATAACAGTATTTCATTTACATAATGATTTTCCATAATAACGCTGAAATCTTCATCTATTTGTTTAAGTTTTTTTTTAAAAAAGGAAAAAAAAATTTATACCTTCAATCTGCAACTGTGGCTTTGAAGAACATAGTGGGGATAAAAATTTATATTTTAGGTTTTATTTTTGAAATCATTGTTTTTTTCAAAAGCATTAAAGTAGCAATGGCTGCAGTGCACAAAACAGGGAGAAAAAAAAAATCTTTAAAAAAAAATTATAGGTAAAAAAAGATGCGATTTTTTGGCCGGACGTTTTTAAGAAAACTACGCGACTTTTTCCCGACCTTTTCAAAAAGTCACTGTTTAAAACTAAACAGCGATTTGCTAACTATGATACAAAGCACACCTAATAAAATATAAATCAATTCTCGGTAGTTTTCATAATCTTCACATAATTAGAAATTCTTGTTACCGATTGATTTGAAAATCTGATTACCCACTCCTTCTCTCTCAACAGAGAGGAAGAAAGGCAAGAAGATGCAGTGTGTGATGATACACCAACCTATTGGTAGAAGCTTTACTGTTTTATCATTCCCTCGTCCTCACAAAACCCTGAAAGAAATCCATGTTTTTGCCCCAAAATTTGGGGTTTCAGTTCTATCACTTTTTAGGGTCTCTAATGGTGATTTACCAGTTAATGAAGCAAAGGTCGGGGCTGATAGATTTGGAGTAAAAATTGTAGATGAGGAGTTGCTCCCAAATGCCACTAAGAAGAGGAGAAACCCTAATTTTAGAGGTGGGTTCAGCTTGGGTGTTGACATTGGCGGCTCAAGAACTGGCGTGGCAGTGAGCAAAGGCTTTGTTCCTCGCCCTCTCACTGTAAGAATCTCTCTCTCTTTCCTCTTAATTGGGAGTTATTTATAATCACTTCTTGCTTCATTTTGATTGTGGGGGTTTCTGAGTGGGTGAATTACCTTACCTTTCGTTTAAATCAATGAGTGGTTCTATTCACTGTTTGTTAAAAAGAACATTGAGCTTTGAATTGAATTGGGGGTTCTTTCTTGTGTTTGAAATTGCTGTATTGCTTGACATTTGGAATTTTTTGGCTTATTTGTGTTATTGCATCTGATTCTTCCTTGCATCCATTTTGATTTTGGACTGACAAGCTGTTTATTTTTCCTGTCTAATTTGAAATTTTGGTTTCTTACCCTCGTTTTTTCTTGAATTGGGGTTTAGCATAGATTGCATTGGATGTGAATAGGCTTGCAAAACATCCAAAATGCAAGAAAAGGTTGAGAACTATGTTAAAAAATTAAATTTTGTTGTAAACATTCATCAATGGCTGCAAACCTGTAAGTAACAAAGGAACCAGTTCAGAAACCAGAGATGCAGTGAACCAAAATTCAGAGTATATGATCTCCAAAGCAACTAAGGTGTGTTTATTAGTACGAAGAAATAGGAAGAGCTTGTGCAGGATTGTTGTATGCCTAGAATTGGGATACTATTTAATACCAAACTAATGTTCCTGTTGATCCAGCACACACTTATTTCATTGGTTGCTAAATATATGCCTTTACCTATGTCTAATCATTCCTGAATTTGGTTGGTCATCTTCATGTTATTTTTTTTGCAAAAACTATGATGAAGTGAATCCAATTGAAAATGGATAAGAGGTGTACCCTCCATTGTAGTATGCTACTAGGAAGATACAAAGGGAAATAGACACTGCGTAATATTAGATCATATGCTATACACTATGTTTGCAGTATCGTGTCATCTCCCTCTTACTTTCAAGTGGTGGAGATGATCAATTAATTGCACACTATAGATATAGTGTATAAAGCTTACTTTTCTAAAGATGAAAATTTGCAGCTCGAGCATTTACCTCATCTTTTTGCAAAGTATCTCATTGCTTTCATGTTAATGGGGACCTTTTCACCTAGGTACGTTGTTATCCTCTATTGATGAATTTCCCATTCAATATTAGGTTTCTTATGCTCTAAAGCTGGAAGAATTTAAGGAAATTTCTTCTGAAGTGTGTGCCTAATACAACTTATGTTAAAAAATTCCACATTTATTCCATCAGAAAAAAGGTTCCAGATTAGCAATTTTCTTTTGGCTACATCCACATTTAAATTTTGGCAAGAGTGCATTTTGAGATTACCTTGAATTTGTTGAACCATATGTGAACTTTCATTTTTCCATAAGTTTGATTTTGATCATACATTTCAAATATGAAGGATTACTGTTGGTACATTATGCTAACCGTCCTACCATGAATGCTCTTGACAAACTGCACAAGAACAACACTGATAAAATAGTTGTTATTTATTTGTTTGATTGTTACAACTTTGAACACCTATATGTCTAAAGGGGTAAGAGACCAGCTTTGAAATTTTCCGATTTTGACCAGGCAAGACACCCCTGAATTAATTACACGTCCGAAAAATGCATCCAGTGGTCAAAATAACAAGTTTCTTTCCTTATTCTTATAGATTTTAGGAACATATGTAACATAAAAATCATATTATTGTGACAGATCAAAAGAATAATAACCACAAATGAAACCAAGGTCATCCTCATAGCCATACTGTAAGTGCTCTTAAATGTAGAACAGGACTCCTCATGTATAGAGAACTATTCTAGACAGAATTTCATAATTAACAGTTAAATATGGTCCACATGAGAAGACTTTGTACCCCCAACTATGTGAATGCATCTTCCCCGGTCATCCTTTGTACATGGAAACTCTTAATTTCAAATTTAGATAATGGAATAACATCATATCCTCTCTCTGATGAATAATACTCAAGTGCAATTTTTAACTATAAAAATACTCAACTAAGGAACCGTCCAAAACATATATGGGAACATATATGGGAACATGCACAACAGATATCAGATCAAGCATGTGTTCCAGGACAACTAATATAATAGCAAAAGAGTACCAGAAAGATCCTTCGCAAAATAAAAGTAAACAGATTAAAAAAAAAAAAAAGAGTATCGAAAAATTAGAAGACTTTTTTGTTCATAGCCGCAATGAATAAGTCAACACTTTTTTGTTCTCTGGGTATATGTGGAAGTTTAAGAAAACCATCCATGATGCCTAACTCCTGATGAAATTCAGGTCGAAAGCAATCCAATTTGTATTGGTCAAGGTGTTGTGAATATCCATGTTATCGAAACTTGAAGACATATGAACTCAGTAAAAGTTGAAAAAGTAGTTCAAGAATGTACTAGGCAGTATGTCTTCAAGGATATGAGAGGCATAAAAGTTGGAAAAGTAACTGGTGAGGCCTCTGCCTCACCCAGATAGTATGGCACCCCCTCATATCTCTATACTTTGGATCATTGAGGACTTCAAAATCTGCAAATCCATTCCTGTTGACCCAAATCCTTAAATAAAATGGATTTGGAAGCCAAAAAATGCTCGTCTTGATTGCCATCTCAACATGTGATTTAGACCGTCCATGTCAAAAGCCCCTAGATCAGTCAGATTTGCACCATTTTAGGAGCTCCAAATTCTTTTTTTTTAAAGGATGCTCCAAATCCATTTTTCTAGGGTGGGAATGAATTTACCAGGTTTAGAATAAGTTTTGGGGCTCTTAATTCATCATAAAGATGGTATAAGGAGGGCTTTATGGTGTTGCGTTAGAGCGCCTCATGCTAACACTACCCAAAAAAATAAATGCAGAATCCCAAGCTTGTCATCAATCATCTCATATTCTGATGAACCATTGCATACTGTAAGCTTCACAAGGGAAGAGAATTGCATAAAGAGATTTGGCCCAAGGACAACTCATGTTAATAATTGGTCTAACACAATAATGCAGGATGAGAAATCACAACAGATTCCACGAAAAGAATAGCAATATAACATTCATTTTGATATGTCCAATGATATTATTTCAGGACAAGGAATGTATGCAGAGGCACTATTAGCTTATGGGGAATGACAATGTATTATTTGTATGTGCAATGAAATGTAGGATTCATGAGTTAAGGAAAAGTTGGGATATTTGCACCACTGTCTTTAATTTCGATGGAACTTTGTTCTCCATTATCTTAGCTATATAATGCAAAAGAAAAAAAAAAGAATAATTTTTCCTAATAAAATGAGCTCTCGAAGACATTGTTACACCATTCTAGTATTCCACATGCCTTTTAGGATGAGTCCAGCATGACTGGTGTGGACTTTATTAAACGTAGATATGCTATTGTCCAATAGCCTGTGGAAAAACTCTACTTGTCTGGGTCATCACGGTCTATTCAAATTGTGGATGAAGCAGAGAGAGTAGAACCTATCGTTGGGATTCATTTCCTCACCGTTGCTGTCCATCATTATAGTGGGGCGCATAGTTTCAAAAAGAGCTTGGCAGGTCTTGGGCGGCCTGGGGGTCCAGGTCACCCAGAACCTGGGCGGCCCAGTTGAATCCAAATAAGGATTCTGGCATTCTGCAGTTATGTCAGTATCAGTTATATGTATTGCAGTACATAATTCAAATTATACTACATATTATTTAGCATTTAGCACACACTCCATAAGCATAGCCATAATCCATAAGTCGGTTCATATTCCATATCAAATTACTAAAGCAATAAAAAAAAATCACTTATTTTGAATTTGATTGCTCAATCTTCAAATTTTCACCTCAAAGATACTTCTAAATACTCAAAATCTTCTAAAAAAACCCTAATAACTTTGCAAAACATCAAAAAGTAAATATAATACCAATGGGTGATGTTTTGATCAATTTTTGTTAACTTTGAGTGACCCTTCGATTCTAAAAAATTCACCACAATCTAGTTTTTTTGGGGGTTTTCTCTCTCTAAATTTGGCTTCAACAAGTTTTAGGTTTCAAATGAATGTAAAACCCTAATTTTTTGCCGTTAAAAACAAAACAAAAAGACAAAAAATACCCTCACCGAATGGTTTTTCCGCCCATGGGTGGGGCGCAGGCCCTGGGCGCCTGCCTAGGGGTTCCATATTGCCTAGGCGGGGGATCGACCGCTCAGATTGGCTGCCTAGGCCTGGGTGATGCGCCCAGGCCTTCTGGACCCCTAAGCGCTGGGCGGTCCGCTTTTTGAATCACTACAGGGGCGTGATAACTCATTAGACTGGTTTTCCATAATTTACTGGATCATAGTATATTTTCCTAAATAGATATGCTTCATTCTCATTATTAGGCCCTCTGTATTAATGTTTCTACTTGGAAAGTCATTCGTCTTTCAAGTGCAATCGTAGTTTTTTCTATTCCATAACCCTCACTTGTTCTTGCAGTGTATTCTTTTTGGAGGGGCTTGTTCTTTTCCTTGGTTTAGGAAGCTGCTTTCTTTAATTTGTAGTATCGAGTCTTCATCTTTTTTCATTAGAGACTGACTTTTAGACTTTGCTAGAACTTTTCAGGTTTTGGAGCTTCGCGGGCACAAGCTGGAGTCTCGTCTTCTTGAGATTGCAGCACAAGAGGTTCTTATATTTTGGAATAACTGTGATTGCGATTTCCAGTTGTTTATTTATGGTGGACAATGAAAATTAATGTCACACAATAGAAAGAAACTGTGGTATTTCATGAAAGAGGGAGCCAACACAAGTTTGCAAACACGATAAAGTTAATCTATAAATGGTTAATCTATAAATGATTTCTATGTCGTGACACATTATAGAGGTATTTTAAGTCAACACTTGATTCCACTAAAGTAATAGTTTCACTGTCCATCCTTTCACTGGACAGTGACTCCCAATGGATTATCTTTACCATTACCCAGTGGGTTACTTCATGTTGTAATAGACCGGTTTCCGTTTTTTCATTGCTTAGTTTGTAATATGATTTTTAGTTAATTTGTTGGTAACAGACAAAAATGACATGCAAAATAGACAAGGGATTATTGAATAGTGGTAAACATATGTGAAAAACTTGACTCTACTCTAGTTATCAAAGTAAAGGATAAGTCAAGCTTACCCTGGCACACACGCATTTGGGTAGCCTTTGAATTACGACTCGCTTTCATTCGTCTAACAATGTCGGCAACCTTTATGTGTCCTTTGCCAAAAAGATCATGCAAGTTGTTTTAGTGTTTTGTGGTATTGGCAATGTGCTGAGATCAATGGATCCTTTATTGCCTCCTGCTTGAAGAAATTTCAGGAGGCAGATGAGCTTATAATTGGGATTCCAATATCAGGAAATGGAAAGGAGACATCAGAATCAAATAAAATTCGTAGCATTGTTGGAAGGCTTGCTATTCAGGCTGCAGAGAGGTGATCTTCTTTCCTCATTCGTAAGAAGTAATTTTTGTTCTCTCAAATGGTTGTTATTTAACTTTCATAAGTAATATGAATAATGCCGCGAAGCATTCATGCTTGTTCCATGCCAAGAGAGGATAATTACTCATTTTGAATCAATTTTTAGCGCGCCACTTTGGCCTCACTCTCCCGATTTTTGATATGTTGGTTTATATTGTTTCTTTGTGTGGTTTACGTTCCAAGCTTTTGTAGGAGAAACCATGGTTTTTTTTTTAAAAAAAATCTAAGTTGGTTACTACTGCGTTATATAACTTGGATTAAATACTTCCTTGAGATTCTTATTTTAAATCAGTGACGATCTTTTTACTTAAACGGTGAATTGTCCTGGGTTCGTAACAACATGAGGATTTTATTAAGAAATGTCACTTTCAGATCACTATGGATGATGTCGCCATCTACATGTGGAAGACCATATTACAAACCTCTACGTAGAGGGCCTGAAAAGCTGTTGGCTATTATTTTACCCAAATTTATGGAAAAGAAGAGTTTTAGCTCTACACATTAGTCTATTTGAATTCTGGCTCTACTCCTGATCCTGGTTTTTGGCATACAATTTTAAATGCTTGTGAAGTTTGGTAGTGTATGAGGTCATAAACAAATGTGGGAAGCAACCTATCCTTGTTTTAAAACTTTGAATCTTTATTTTGGAAGGTGCAATTTCTATTTGTTATGCAATCAGGGGAACGAATTTTATGAGAACAGAAGATGCTTGCATGTTTTTTATCTATGAGTTTGTGTATCCATGTTTGTTAAATTCACCTTTGGTGCTTTTATCGGCTAGTAGCCTCTCTACTAGTTCAGAAAATGTGTTATAACTTTATCTCTTTGTTCACAGGGGTTGGAGAGTATATTTGCAAGATGAACATGGGACATCACAGGAGGCTCTGGATTTGATGATTGATATGTAATAACTGTTTGTAATTAGATTATGTTGTTCTCCCTTGTTTAAAAAAGCTTAACGGTTTAGATTTATAGAATATATATTGGTCTAAGAAGGGTGAGGTCCTTAAACTTTCCCTTAACCCGTCCCAAGCTCTGAAAAAAGAGGTGGGTTGTGTTAGGTAGCAGCCAACGTAAAATTTTGCCAAAACTTTCTATGAGTCCTTAGCCGATCCCAAATAGTTGAGAAAAAAGCTCTGATAAGAGCATTTATAGGATATTTATTGGAATTATTTAATAATTGGGATAAGGCTTTGCTGATGAGGATGCGAAAGACATTAGCATATTTCTAAATTAAGCAAGTCATGGATGAATTTGCATTTCTCCACAGATTTCATTCTCTGGAAACTTCTTTCCTATCTCTTGCAATTTACTTTGGCCAGTCCTTACCGTCTGTGTTGTCTTAAGTTCGTCCCATGTTCCAGAAATGATAAGTACATTGGCTCTTAGCTTGTTACTAAATTACTTTATACTGACTATTGACATCTTTTGTTAACATACATCACTCAAATGGGTAGAATCTCTCTCTCTCTCTATTGTTGTGTTTCGCCTGAAATTCATAGTTTGGTAATCAATGTCTGGTAATCTGTATTGCTTGGCTGCCACACATTCATCATCATCGTTGTTATCATGATGTTGACTATTTAGTCCTTGTTTTCAGGGGGGTAAACAAGTCCAATAGAAAGGATCGAGTGGATGCCTATGCTGCAATGGTATGTACTGTATTCTTCCTACATTTGTTAAAGAGATTGGATGATAATTTAGATCTGTATTTGATAACTAATGTTAATTATATGAATGTGGGTCTTGTGGAAGTAGATGGTGTTGCATAGATATTTTGCATCTTCAGGATGTGAAGTTGAGCTCGTTCTTCCAAAGAGTTTGGAACTCCAAGAAAAGCTCAGGAGAGGGCCTCCTAAGGACCTAGATTTCTTAGGTGATGATGAATTTTGTGCGAGATTTGATGATTTCTCCCATGATTGAAAGGAACCATGCCATGCAACATATGCTATAAAAAGGCCGGTGGTTTATGGATCGACAGTTGGGATCTCTCAAATGTGAATTGGTAATTGAGATGCAGAGCCCAGATGCATTTGAAATGCATTTGAAAGGAGTCTTATGAGAGTTCCCCATCCCCTACTCTTTTCCTCATTTGAGAATTTTTTTGTTGAATCATCATCATCATCATCTAAGTTTTATCCCAATTAATTGGGTTCCGCTGTTTAGGATTCATGATGAGATGTGGCAAACCTTTGTTGTATATTATTGCTTATTACCTTAGGCTCGGAGTTTTATGGGACCCCCTCTCTTTCTAATGAATATGTGAGGGGGGATCCTCTCTGTCTTTCTATGAATCCTTGAGGGAGATCTTGATCGTTTGAAGCCCTACATAAAGAGAGAACTTGAGACAAGTATCTCGTCTCACAAGAGAGATCACAATGAGAAAAAATTGTAGAAATATTGATCATTTTAAGCCCACATTGAGAGAGAGAGCGTGTGTGTACATTGAGGCAAGTGTCTCAACTCATCTCTCATCGGAGAAAGAAGATAATAATATACAAGCTAGGGCTGATAGAGGGTTGGTTGGCCTGGCCCGTAGGCTCGGCCCAAAAAAAAATAAGGCTTGGGCTGCAAAATGTCGCATGACTGTTGGGCCATTATGGCTTGAGGAGAGGGCTAGGTTGGGTGTGGGCTAGGTCCACAACAGGGCTGGCATGGCTTGCCTTTTTTTTTTTTTTCTTTCTTTTTATTTTTATTGTATTTGGACCGGGCTGCCTCAGCCTCTCCCTAAATGTTTAGGGCCAAGCTTGGGCCAAGGCCTCTTCATCCATGTTTGGGCTTGGTGGGCCTTATGCTGGCACTATATTGACTAGGGCCAGGGATGGCTTGGTCCAAGCTTGCCCCCATTTAGAACCCTAATGCATGCCTCTCACTAATACAATTAGGGGCATATCCCATAATTTTATTAGGTACAATGTACTTTTTTTTTTTTGGGTAAGTTAGTAGGGGAGAAAGCTTTTTACCGGTTTTCCATTAATAACTAAAAATAGAAAGCTTACAACTCTTTACTTTACAACCCTAAAGTAGGGAACCTGTGGTAGATCATGAGTTAAAGTAAACCAGATAAAATCTGGTGGACGAGAACGCCAAACAATAGCTTCTTGATGAGATGTAGCTTTTTTGGAAGAATAGGGTACAACGTACTTGAAATATCCAAAAACTCAATGGAAATAAATATGACATCTAACATACACCTTTGGTTCTTTGGGAAAAAAATTTGTAGGAAATGGTATTGTAGTGAAATTGTTTGTTTTTGGTATTTGGGTCCAAGATCTAGGCTATTATGACGGTGATCTAGGATGGAATTTGTGTTTTTTTTAGACAAAAAATCGTTTTCTCTATTTTGAGGCCAAAATGGGAAATCAGATAAATGTATTTTCATGTCTTCACTAAAGTCTTTTTCCCCATCAATTTTCCTTCACGAAGCTGAAGCCCTGCTTACCTAAAACACACACTCTCTCTCTATCTCTCTCGGCCCCCCTCCTCCTACAGTGGGGTTGTTAACTCAGACCCAACCCGACGACGTCTAACCAGACTCAATCCGACCAGGTTTGGGTCTTGAAATGAAAATTTGTAACAAATATTAATTTATAGAGAAAATTACAAAATACACCTTAAAATGAACTATTTATAGAACTTATCTCCATCCAATTTTTTCTCACACTTTTTTTCCCCAAACGACCTTTGCTCGTAAAAGCCCCCAAAGGTAAAAAGTTCTTAATTTTTGGAAGGAAATACCTTTCCTGTACAAACCAAATCAATTCGCGATCTCAAGTATAGTGCCGGAGTGAAGTATATTACTGTCGGAGTGGAATGTCAAGAAGTACTACTGGAGCAAGGTGTTACATTACTAGAGCGTTGTGGCTCTAGAGACTTCATTGGCAGAGCATTGTGGCTCTAGAGACTTCATTGTCGGAGAGTTGTGGCTCTAGAGACTTCATTGCCGAAGCGAATTGTTGGAGCACGGATTTTCATTGCCGGAGTGCGTTTCTCAGATTGTCGGAGCGTTGTGGGTCAGACAAACGATTACCAGAGCACACACTGGTACTGTTGTACCGCTCATTTAGAATGCCGGAGCCACTCCTTTATCGCCAGAGCGCTGTGGCTCCAAAGGCTTCATTGTCGGAGCATGTAGTAGCAGAGCGCAGTTCTCAGTATGCCGGAGCCATGCGGGTCACACAAAGCACTGTCGGAGCCTCACATTGTGACTGCCGAAGCATGGATTCGGACTGTCGGAGCGCAATCCTCCATTTTCGGATCGTTGTGGTTCCAGAGGCTTCATTGTCGGAGCGGATTGCTGGAGCGTGTAGTAGCACTGCCGGAGTGAGGTATCGATATGTCGGAGCGTGTGAGGAAGACAACACTGTTGGAGCGCATGTCTTTAATGCCGGAGCGTTGTTCTCCATTGCCGGAGCATTGTGGCTCCAGAGGCTTCATTGCCGGTGTGTATACTTTCACTGCTGGAGTGTGCTATCATAATGCCGGAGTGCTGTGGATCAGTCAAAGCATTGTCGGAGCGTACATTGGTACTGTCGGAGCGAGTGTCTTTACTGCCGGAGCGCAATCCTCCATTGCCGGATCGCTTCAGCTTTAGAGACTTCAGTGCAGAAGCTAACTGATGGAGCGTATAGTTGCACTGCCGAAGCGTGTAGTTGCACTACCAGAGCGTTTAGTAATGGTGCCCTAGTCTTCTCAGTGATATCCATTGTAATAATGGGTCATGAGTCATGAAAAAATCATGTAATACCACATGGTTGACCTTTATTAATATGGGCTTATGATATTTTCCTATTGGAATGGTAATTGTATTTGCCAAACTACTTTTTGGTATTTTGCATTTCCTTTCAAGATTACATCGCTATATTCGCTGGTTATGCCAACCAAGAGATGCATGCCCCTCGTCAAAGTGCAACTTCAATCATTCATTCAAGAGATCTCTCATTTATGTAACATACCCTTCATTGAACATTTGTTTCAAACATTCATATAAAATAAAAAAATACATATCAAGCTCAATATCAAAATATAACCAACCATATCATTTACCTAACATCTGTTTCAAGCATACCGATCAAATCCAAAACATACATATGAATGATGATCAATATCAACCATATTTTTTTACTTAATATTTGTTTCAAATATACATATCCAAGACAAAAAAAAAAAAAAAAGTCAATTTCTCTATCGTAAATTCCACCTCGATTCCTCTTGCAACACTGACGCTTGAAAGTGATAAGCTTTTTGCTTTGTTCTTCTATCATCGTCATGCTCACTATCACCATCATCTCCTCCAGCATCATCAACTTGTTCTCTATCATCTCCTCCTCATCATCATCCTCTTCTCCATCATCTCCTCCTTCATCGTCATCTTCTTCTTCATCATCCTCTTCTCTATCATCATCATCTTTTCCGTCATCATCCTCGACACCTCTCTCCACAGAAGTGTTATTCAGTAGCAGATCATGAGCCGCCTGTACATAACCTCTGGATTCCCCGGTTAATACATCATTATTAAGTGCAGCTTGTAGCAACTCTATACAGATATGTCACTACAAGTAGATAGTTAAAACAAACAAAATTGATCATTAGATATATATTTCATAATTTTAAGATATATTAAAACGATAAAATAAAAAAATACATATAATAAATATTATACCAATCTATTATCTTGGGATTGGCCTACGGATGGCTGTACATGCGATTGGCTTGCGGAAGGCTGTACATGGGATTGCGACTGCTATGGGGGGCAAAATGGTGTTTTTCCTTGCATAAACATATTGTACCAGGCCATGTACTCTTCTGTAGGTACTCCACCAGATTTATCTAAGGCTGCCTTAACAACGTTACGTTATCGTTGTTTCCAATCTTTTATCTGCTTACCCAATTCTACAGTCCAATTTATGGGGTATACACCGACCTTCTCCCTCCTATCCCACTTGGGTGGCGTAACAGGAACACCTTGCATCTTCTCAAATTGTCGCAATACGCGATTAGGCATGTAATACTCTGCAATGTCGAAACTAATGAGATATGATTGACACATGACGTACTCTGCAATTTCCTGCGACTCTTCATACGGTTGCCAGGTCACCTACAAAACAGCATGAGATATTAACAACAAGGAAAGATATTCTTAATAAATTATCTATATTGAACGAGATATTATCTACTACATTATATGCACACAAGCCTATCACTAACCATATTGAAGGAGATATTATCAAATGAGATGTTTTTGTGACATGCTTGTTTCTTCCACATGCAAGCCTTAAGCATCTCTAGGTTGATGACCAATGCAGGCTTGGTAGCTAGAGCTCGAACATGATCATAGATTCAACACTGTAAGAAAAGAAAAAAAGTTGGTAGCCACAGAATTTGTAAGATTGTAAATATATATAATAGAAATAGTGAGAAATACCTGTAGTAAGGTCGCTTACCCACTAAAATGATTATTTTCCCCACCTGCGACCTTGGACAATGAACAATATAAGAAAGCAAGAGTCGCAGCACCCCATGCATACTTCCATGCCTTATCAAAATCTCGAAACAATTACAGATATATTGAAAGTGTCGATCCTTTAGATGAGTCGGCAAATATAGTTGTTCCAACTAAATAAATGAGATATGCTCATGTGCGTTGCGTGAGTTATAATTTGGTGCGTTTTTTTGATAGTTGACTAAATCTACTCCTCAATCATGTATGATTTAGACACACCGGGGTGACATCTTTAGGGCAATCTCTTAGATACTCCTTGACAAAAGAAATATAGTTTTCAGGCCTGATGACGGTTACAGGCTCACCCATCACATGTATCAATAATATCTACCATACATCATATTAGGTTGGACCCATTTCACCGATGCTTAAATGTACAGTATTCGTGTCCTTGCACCATTTCCCTATAAATGCCCTCACTAGGTTGCAATCAATATGTGAGACCCCAATATCCATTAATGGGCTCAACACAGTCTAATGAATTAGAGGTACCTGTCATTGATCGAGCTTCCATTTTGTTAAGGCTTGAGTTGATTCATCAATACGAAGTATGTTTATCTCCTAAAATGAAAATTAACAAGAAATTATAATAGTTAGTCACATGAGAAATACCTAACTAATGTAAACCATTAACTAAAACAAATAGACCATCGTACCTCATGCCTTTCACCTGATAAAGTGGATGGCTCCCATGTGCTCTTCGTTGTTCTGGGTCTTGCATTGCTAATTATATTTTCATAATTGGCATAAAAAGTTAATCACAAATAGCATATCCAATAAGAAAATAGATAGAACATTGGCATATCCAATCCAATTAAAAAAAAGAGAACAGTAGCATATCCAATAAAAGAGAGAGAGAAAAGTGATATACCCAATATATGTACTGACAAAAATATATGTACTGACAAAACAAAGAAGATAACTAGAAAAAGGGAGAGAAAGTGGCTACTCAAAATTTCCCACAAGTGGGTGCTTTACAATATTTGTACTGAACAAAGAAGATAACTAAAAAAGAGAGAGAAAAATGGCATATTCAATATATTTACTAATTAAAAAAAATGCCTTCAAGTGAGTGTTTTACATGTTGCCATATTGTGACCAGTTCCTTTGTACCTACTACAGTGAATAGGTCGCATTGATACGTCCTGTGACTCGATGCGTTTCTTTTTAGGACTCGATGCCTTTTTTTTTAGGTCGGGCAAGGGGCTATCATGGGTGAGGTGGAAGTACTCTTATTACATCTAGAGAAAGTTGTCCACACATACGCCCAGATATATCAATCAAGATAACTGGCACGATAGATTCGGAATATGTTTCACGAAACTTTGCAACCGTGAAATAATCTTCACAATAGTCGAAGGGATCCCTATTCATCCATTGAAGGGCTTTACAAGTATGTTTGCAAGGTAAGCCCGTAATTTGCCAACCCCGACATTTACATTCTCGTGCAATTATATTTACCTTATAATTCATGCAATCACCCCTGGTTTCAAACATTGCTCCACTTGACATAGTGACCGCAACAGAAAGAGATTGCTTTATGATATTTATTAGTTCTTTTTGTGCGTGCGGGGTAAGTGTTGTGGTCCAAGTTTCAGCTTCAAAGCTGCAGGTGGCCATTAGTTTCATGATTTGTCTTCTAATCAAGTCAACGCACTTGAGAATTGGCATGTCACGTGCTTCTAGAATCCACTTGTTATATGACTCAGCCACATTGGTTGTTACTTGATTATATCCTTTACCCCTGAAGAGTGATGTGGCCCAATGGTTTGGTGATGCTTTCACGAACCACTTGAATGTGACCTTCGAAATTGACTTAATTTCACTCATATTGTCAAAATACTCTTGTGGCATGTATGCTCTACCTGCTTTGACAGTATTTTACAACTGCCTTCTTAATATCATTAGGTACATCTTTTACTTCCTTCTTGAAATTCTCCGTTAAATGACGCTCACAGAAGGCATGATGAGCATTTTAAAAAACTTGACAGACAATATCAACTAGGCTAGGGTGTCTATCAGACAAAAAAGTGATTTCACGATCTGTCCTAATAACAATATTTAGAGATTCTATAAACCACAACTAGTTGTCGATACTTTCGGCATCCACAATAATTAATGCAAGAGGAAACATTTGTTCTTCCCCATCAAGTGAATTGGCAGCAAGTAAAGTTCCAAGGTATCGTGCCTTCAGTGATGTCCCATCGAGAAATATTAGTGGACGACATCTACTTTTGAAGCCACATATTGAGCCATAAAGCTTAAGAACATTCGACGAAATCTGCCATCTTGCCATACTTGTCCTGTCGCATAACTACCAGGATTATTCTCCATCACTCGGTTTACATATGCGGGTAACTGGTTGTATGCCTCATCTTACAAACTATGTATGTCTTTGATGACCGTTTCTTTCCCTCGTCAAGCTTTGCAATAAGGTATTTCTAACCCATAATCTCAAGACAAATCATTCATGATTTCTTTAGCCTTGTACTGCGCAGTGTCACTTAATTTATCAGTGATTAATGATGTAATAAATTTTTTTGATGCTCTTCTCTGTACATCATTGCTTGTCCCAATATTACATAAGTGCTATTTTTTCCATGTTTTGATGTTAAAGACATTCGTCCTGCCAAACTTCGAAGCATATATCTCCCATTTGCATCCATCACCCTTGCATTTCGCCCTTATACGATACCCCTCATTTTTAATAAGACGGTAAGTGAAATGGTGTGCTATAGCAAATTTGCTAAGGGCTTCTCGGAAGTCATCCATAGATTCAAATTGTTGGTCTATATCGGTAAGTGCATGCTCCCATGAACTAAGTAAGCTTGGTGCATTGTTTTGTTCGAAACTAGAGACCAAAACATTAGAGGATTGGAGGGGGTCTGACCTCTTCGATTGCCCTAGGGTTACGTGAAGTACTTCCAACCCTTTGTTCACTCCCATCAAATACATAAACCAAGATATTATTTTCGCCTTCATGTGCATTCAACATCCTCTCAATGTCATTGTCAATGAATAAATTCACAATAAATCTTCTATATTTCGGGACAAAATGCCTCAATGATATCAAGTGTATGTCTAGCGAGAAACGCTCTGCTACGTATTTTCGTAGGTCATCTAACCTAATTCTACTTTCAATCATAATGTACATGCATCACCACCAATATAATCCAAAGTCCCATCGATATTTGATTGGAGTTCTCCACCACAAATACAATAAATCAATCTTCTATGACTCAATTGCTTTTGTCCTGCACAAGATTTGTAATAATTTACACCCCACAAATAAACAAACCCAATGATTACCTGAATACAACACTAATGACTTTATGGATATAAACATATACTGCTAAGAAATGATTCCAATGCATTTAAAACCCAATCCTAAAGTTCTTGTAGATAAGCAATACCATCTCTAAGCTACAGTTCAATCTAACAATATAGATAAACACAATTGTGAAGCAAATGAGTTAAAATCAAAATTGTTGCAATGGCAGTAGGAAATAAAAGCAATTGTGATGCAAAGGAATTGCTTCGTGGAAATAATTGAGCATAGGTGTTCACACAAGCAATTCTTCAGTTAATAGACGATCATTGTCAAATAATCTAAAACCCATTTCCAAAGAACAACAGTAAATTCATTCACATGTTCTCTTCTAGTAAGTTCGCTTTCAACACTTTTTGCATTTTTACACAATGTGCATGCAATTTTTTTTTTTTGAGAACTTACATATAATTAACTCCACAATGTGCATACAATTAGAATTATAAAATGGTAGAATTGAACAGAAATAAAGTCCAATTAGTATCTCATCTAGTCATTATACAATAGCTATCTCACCCTAATCATCACTCTCAGTGTCAACTTCATCCTATCTCACCCTAATCCTCACTTTAAACGAGTCTCCTCTGCCAATCAGCTCGCACATACTCAAACTCATATCGTAGTTTCATTAAAAATTGTCAAGAGCATGATTGTTGTTCAAGTTTGAGCAATATTGCATATGGGAGTCTATTTTGTGACAAATAATACTTCGGAACAACCAATCCCAAAAAATCAAACAACCAATCCCAAAAAATCAAAGAAGTATCCTAAGCTCCCAATTTTACTAAAAATAATGGAACCTAAGGCAACTAAGAACTCACATGCAAGTACACCAGGGAAAGCCCAAATGTAAGGATGGTAGAGAGGGCTACAAGTGCAATAGTAAAAGAGACTCATGTACAAAGTACACCAAAGAAAACCCAAATGCAAGGGATGGTAGAGAGACAAGTGCAACAATAAAAGAGACTCACATGCAAGTACACCAAAGAAAACCCAAATGCAAGGAGAGAAAGCAATAAGTGCAACGATAAAAGAGAAGGCATAGTAAAAGAGCAAGTTGGCACGCCCCCAACAATGGAAGACCAAAGCATTCATTGTCACTGCCAAATCAGATACAAAATTTCGAAGAACAATAACCCGACAACATATTCAAGCGATTTTATTAAATAAAACAAATTTTGAAGAACAACAAATTCATTGTCAATGCCAAATCAAATTCAACAGATTGTCAATCCCAAATCAAATACATAAGACTCATTGTCAATGTTAAATCAAATAACTCAATGCCAATTAAATACAACAGATTCATTGTCAATGCCAAATCAAATACAACAAATTTCAAAAAACAATAACCCAACAACATATTCGAGCGATTTTATTAAATAAATATATTATGTTTTATATGAAATAAAATAAATAAAAATTTACTTTAGATGGGGCTGATTTGGGGTAAAGTAAAAATCGAAATATAGCTATCGGGTTTGGGCTGGGACAGAGATTTTGAGAGCCCAATGATATCTTTCGTAGAGAGTGACGGAGAGAGCTCGGGCCTTAGTTTGGGCGTTCCTTCGAAGAGAGAGAAGGAGAGAGCTTCAACTCACAAGAGCGAGTGTGAGAAGAGGGGGCTCGGGCCGGAGAGAGAAAGCGTGAGAGGAGGGGGCTCGGGCCGCAGAGAGAAAGCGAGAGATGGAGAGGAGCTGGGGCCGTGAGGGAGAAGGAGGGGGAAAAGCAAAGCGTTCGGGTGAAAAAAAATTAACACAGAAGGCGTAGAGAAGGGGTATGAAGATAAATGGGTATTTTCGATTCTTTTTGACTTTTTTTTTGGTTGGAGGGGTTTTTGCAAAGATAACTCGTTGAAGGGAAAAAGATGAGAGAGAAAAGTTAGAACGGGGTAAGTTGAGTGAAAAGTATATTTTGGGGTGGCTTTTGTAATTTTCCCTAATTTATATATATCCTATACTTATATATATTGGGTTGGGTTAGGTTGACCTTGCCCTAGACTCGATCCGATAGGAACCGAGCCGGACTTGTACTTGACCCTAGACCGGTCAAAGTTCAACGGATCTAGACCGGACCTACCGAGTCCATTATCTAGGTCTAGACCTAGACCTGGTCGGGCCAACCGGTTGAGTAACAGGTCAAACCCATTTCCCACCCCTAGTCTCATATTCATGGAGCTTAGATTCACTAAGTTGAGTAGGGTTATGCTTGATGATCTTTTCACCACTATTTTAGGTGCAATTTGCAATCAGTTTGAAGGGCCATTGCATCTAAGTTTATGGAAGGGTGCATCTAGATGGTTAACAATTGAAACTTTATTTTCTAGAAAATCTATTTTGCAAGAAATATATATTATAGAAAATAGATTTTTTCGGACCTCCTGATTTCTCAGTGCCGTGGGGCACTTAGAAACTTTGTCTATCAAATTATGTAACATCTTCCATTAACCTTAGGTCATAAATACAATACTATAAGATTTATTCATTCATTTTCTCATGTTTATTTTTTGTATAGTTCTATAGTATGAAGTTTACATAGATTTTGTATAACTAAATTTAGGAAAGCATGGGGATGTAGTTGCTTCTGTTTGGTTTAAAGAAATAATCTTAGAATTGAATGGGTAGTTTGGGCCCTTAGATATGCAAAAATTGTTTTAACATATGCAAGATCTATGACAAGCTAGGCTATTTGGATGCATTTTGAGGCCCCAAATCCTGGTTTTGCATGTCCCCATTAGGGTTGAACCTGAATTCAAACCCGAATGGTATTCATGTCCAAGTTTTAGACCCGGACTTGACTTTTTCGGATCCAAAATTTGGACCCATACACGAACCTAAGGTATGGTCTACCCGTTGGGTCCCGAGTCTGATCGGGTCCATTGCCACCCCTAGTCCCAAATCGTGCATACACATTTGAGCTAAAGTTCTGGACTTAGTTCTTCCATTCCTTATGCCAAACATAACCATTTTTTTCCTAAACTAGGCTATACAAAATTACAAAGTATGTAAATTTCATATTACAAAATTATACATACAAAATACAAATGGGAAAATGAATTAGTAAAGGATGTGGGTTATATAAGATTGCAATCTTAAACTATCAAAGTAAAGTGCATCTCCAAACGGTCATGAGATACAATTTTGTTATCGAAAATTTTTAAGTTGGTGCAAGAATCTATTTTTATATCTAATTATAAAATTTTAAACTAAAAAAATGTTTCAAATCATGCATACCTACACACACGTGAAAATCTTGAAAATAGATGGTCCAAATAATGTGCAGCAAGATGTACTATTTTTAGGATTTGAAATCTCTTGTTTTTTGTCCATAGCTATAAACTTGATGTTGAGATGATCAATTAGATATTTTTTCAACATCAAAATAAACTTTTTCAAAGGATTTTAAAGGTACACCTTAATTCTACATTTAGTTTTATATTTTAAGTGTCAACCTTATATAAACTTTTTCTATTAATAAATTTTAGAAAATTGTTTCATGCGGTGGGGATCGCATTTCTACATTTCTGGTCCTCGAGTTATAAAGCATTCATCTTAAAGATGGACGCAAATAGGTGGTCCATCTAAAAACAATTGAAACTAACGGTCCAAATGTTTTCTTAATAGAATTATTTATTTTAATTTTCAAATTTTATTTATTTTTTCATATTCATGATTTCCATGTTAGAGATTACATGTCCTTCAAAATTAGGCTAAGAAATGCATCTCAAAAATAGATTTTTAAGAGGTGACTCATTTCTACATGGACTCATAGAAATTGTGTCCATAAATTTTATAGCATAGTTTATTTTCTAAAATTAGTGGAAAAAGTTAACATAATTTAAAATACATATTTTTTAAGTTCCCCTCATTGCTAAGAAGTCAGGAGCACCAGGACTTAGGGGTAGACTCGATCCAGGTCCAAGTATTGGTCCAAAAATTGTACATGGCGGGTCGGGTCTAGGTCAAAATCTTGAACACACTATCGGAACCGGCCAGTGGCCTGTTCCAGTTTTGGGCAGTTAGGATGATCAACAGGTATTTTTAAAAAAAAAAATTCAAAAAATGTATATAAATTTCCAAAAATAAGGAATTTGATTTGTAATGCATTTTTAAATATACTTTACATTATGATAAAGACTAAAATTGTTTTGGTCATTAATACGCACTTTTATATTTTGCAATCTTTTTTAGAAAATTTTAAAAATAGCCTTTGTAAAATATAAAATGCGTTAAAATCCATTTTTTTCATTAATTTTCAACTTCATTTGAATGTGTTTTGTTTTAATAATTCTTTATATGCTTTCCATAGTTTATTATTATTATTTTTTTCAATACTTTTTTGATCGCTCGGGACTTGCCCGGTTAGAGCGGTCGAACCGACAGGTTTGTCACTTAGGCTGGTTAAACCACTTCAAGGCCCATGTCCGGTTAACCGTTCCTGTTTGATTTTACGAACACTGGTAAAGATACAGTTTAACTAATATACACCGTCCATACATTTCGACGGTCCTGATCGCGTAGTAAAGAAAATGATAAAATAGGTGATCGCTGGTAGCCAATTTTGCTTACCTCCCTTTGCCACACTAGGCTTGGAGACTAGACAGGAGGAAGAGGAAGTTAGAGAGAGAAAGTGATGACAGTTGGATTAAGAGAGAAGAAAAAGAGATGTTCAGGAATTTAGAGAGAGAAAAAGGAGAGAGTTGGGATGAGTAGAGAGAGAAGAGGAGGAGAAGTTTAGACTGGAGGCTTTGGAGCAACGGGAGAAAGAGGAATTAAGAGAAACAAATAGGGGAGAGTTGGGTTGAGTAGAGAAAGAAGAGGAAAAGAAGTTCAATTAGGGGTTATAGGGAGTGAGTCATAAGCTTGAGTTGTAAGTTATTGATTCTCAAAACCTTCATCAAAATTTCTTGAGCATCATCTTCAGGTAAGGATGCATCCAATTGGTTTTAGCATGACAATCCTTTGTAGATCCACCATGATGCCCATTTCAAACAAAAAGAAAACAATTTCAGTGAGGTTTTTGCATATAGACTTAATGTTATTGAACCCTAAATCACCCATCTGCCATTCTTTAATTTTCTCTTTCAAATCAGAACCAAACAATCTAATAATTGATTCAAATTGTTCATATTTCATCTATTTAGGAAAAACTTTAGAGTCATTTTCCGGATTAATAGAAAAATTTGTAGAAATTGAGGCACAATTTTTTCCATATATACTATGTTATATATCCAAAAACCTCCACCCTACTTTCTTCATGGCATAGCAAGCATTTTTTGGGCATTCCTTTTTGCATAGGGTACCTATCAGAGAGGGAGAGGGAAGGACGATGGTGAAAATAGCAAGCACAAGATGAAAAATTAGACAGGGACGAGAGGGTAAAGAGAGAGAACTCCATATGCGAAATTTTTGTAGGGAAATGGTTTGTAGAAAGAGAAATGGTGGGAACTAAAGAAAAAATAAAAGAAAACAAAGGAAATGCCGAAAATGAATTACTTTTTTAAAGTTTAGATCAACATCTCAACCAGCTAATTTATTAGAAGATTGATGAGGATGCATCCTAAGGTGTTATAATAAGGTATTCAAACTTTTCTCAACACTATATGGATCCAAAAATTGTACTTGGCCGGTCGGGTTTTGGGTAAAGTAATATTTTTCGCGTCGTATGAAATATATTTAAATATAATTAAATATATTTTGAATTTTTATCGGGTCTAGGTCCCACGCTATATTTTCCAGGTCCGGGTCTGCGTCCGTTGCCACCCGTCAAAGACATCTGACATAACCAATAAGAAGGAAGAAGGATTACGCTGAATGAAGTAGCACAGTGGCAAGAGAGGGTTAAGCCCTAACCCTGAATCGCTATCTTTCGTCCTATGTCTAACCCTTTTTCCATTTTCGCCATTGTTCCCATCCTCGTCTGTAGCTCTATCAGCGTGTTTTTCTGATATTTATTTTGCACATCGTATTGACTATGTACTCTGCAGGTAAAGCACTCTATTGTTGATTATTACGGTTTGAGGCTTGTGGTCTCCATATCAGCAGAGGTGTCTTGATTCATTCGTGATTTCAGCAGGTATTTCTCCGTTGCATTTTCTTTACTCTAGTACCTTTTGTTTTCAATTTCTTCCATTCTTGCTAATGGGGGTTGGTTTTTCCTGGTTTTTGCTCCTAATGGATTCTTACAACCTAATTTAAAAAATATATGTTGAAACTTGAAAGGGATTGAATAGAAGGGATTTTGGGCCATCTAGGAGCTTGAATCTTCGTCTCAAGCTCCATCTCCATGATGAGAGAGAGAGATAGAATGAGCCCTTGTTTTCCTGTGTTTATTTTGTGTGTGTGAAAATAATTCGTCTCAGGCTCCTTCTCTTCTTCACGATTTTTAGCTAACGAGAGAGAGAGAGAGAGAGAGAGAGAGAGAGAGAGAGAGAG
>NW_006497600.1:1151149-1165917 GCF_000471905.2 Amborella trichopoda | reverse complement strand
AGAGAGAGAGAGAGAGGAAATGCGCATGTTTGTGGGTTTTCAACTTTTGTTTTGTTTTTTTTTGTGACATTTATTTCCCTGAATCTGATAGTATGGCCAGTGTGCATTAATGTGGCATTTTTGTTGATATATTTTTGTGGATTTCTATATTTTGGATCTTTTTGGACATTCTCACTCTGGAAAACTGATATTTTTGGTTGAGTTTTTTCCATTGTTCGCTTTATCCTTTCTCAATCTGGAGTTGTTTTTTATTCTTGATAATATGGTTGTTTGATTTTATGAAATCATTTATTCTTGTTTGATTGTATGATGCTTGCAAACACCTTGAGGTTGATGGGCTTATGCATGCAAATCTAATTGCCCTTGTTTGATTGTTTGAAATCTGATTGTTATTGTTTGATTGTATGATGCCTGCAACACCTTGAGGTTTATTGTATGATTCATGCAAATCTATTGTTCTGGTTTTATTGTATGATGCATTCAAGGTTTGATTGGAATTTTTGTTGTGCTTGCCTCTGAACACTGCATCTATGATATAGCATGCTCAATTATTATTCCTTGCTATCATGCCATACTCAATTAAAGCCAGGGGTGGGAAATATTATGGACTGTCTGATGCAGTGAAAAGAGGGATCTGCACGTAGTGCAGGGTGGAGTCCATCTTAGATAATATCTTGTTTAGCAAATGTTTACTAGAGGTTTTTAGGCTTTTGAAGGCAATCAAATACCAATTTAACTCAAAGAACAGTGTGTCTTCTTATTAAATAACATATGTCTCTATGTTAATGAAACTCATGCAACTATGAAAGACAAACTTTCCGATGATGCTCCCATCAGATAGCTTGAATAGCGTATCATGCCGTCGTGTATGTGCACATCACATTTTGTTTCTCTTATCTTTTATCTATAGGATCACTAGGGGATCGAAAAGAGAAAAGGTAAAAAAGACCATGTGATTCTCTAAACATAACCCTCGCAAAAAACTCTTTTTTCTCCTTTCCTTTTGTTATTTGTTAAATATTTTGTTAAATATAATAAATGTAAAATAACAATGTGTCTTCATGTTAAACTGATGCAATTAATGGAACTGATGCAAATATGAAAGACAAACTTTCCGATGATGTTCCCATCAGATAGCTTAAATAGCGTATACTATGTAGCATTGTATATGTTCCTGCTAAATTGTGGTGAGAAATATGCACAAAATAATTATTAATATTTACAAAAATAAGCAGTACATGGTTCATGCAGATAATATTTATTAATTCTAGCTCTATCTAGTTTTTTACTATATATAAAAAGTCAACATATTTCTCAAAAAAAAAAAAATTATTCCTGTGGTATGGCGCCAACCAAGACCTTGTATTAAGATACTGTGTGGCTATTTTGGCAGCATTCGGCTGGTTTTGAGTTTTTCTCTGCCAATTCAAGTTCTTGAAGATAGTTTTAGTGAGAGAAAATGAAAACCAATAAAACATTGATTTTCTCCTATATTTTCAATTCTTGACTCTTTTACATGACCTTGGGCTTGAGTTGCAAGAACCCATGGCCTAACCACTGTCATTCTCATAAGGAATCCAAGTTTTTGGTAGCAAAATTAGTAAAAGCTGCAGTAAAATATTTTTTACAGGTTTAAACTAAAAATTATAAAAGAATCTGAAAAATAAGTACTATTTGCTTTGTTTTGTGTTCCCTCTACATTTGAATTGCCTATTAAAATGCTGCTTCTCTATTGGCACATTGTCACCTCGGAAATTTAATCAGTGTTCAAAGATGGTGATTGTCCCTTTTCTTCCACGGTGTGCTCACTGAAATTTGATTGTATATTCTGTTTTTTTTTTCCTTCCGCTTTTGAGAATTATGGTTGTGGTTACTCGTATGCTTTAAGAGGGTGCAAGTCCATGTCATGAACCGCATTCTTGGTCGAAATCTTGATCACGTATTAGAACCTTTTCCTTTATAGGATCCGAATGATTCTAGAATCTGCACCATGTTCCTTTTACCACTTTTTTTTATATTTTATTTATGGCTTTTTTTTTTTCATGTTTAATATGTTCTTTGCATAAGGCGCTGTAGAAGACAAGCATAATACGCTGTAGTAAGTTTTAAAGCTCTTTCTATTGAAAACAATATTGTTGTATATTGCAATGTGCTGTATATTGCAATAATGTTGTATATTTTTCAATCAAAGAAGAAGTGATACATAGAAAACAATGCAATAATGTTGGATAGTGCAATGTTGCTGTATAATCAATAGTGTGGACGTGCAGTAGAGAGTGTGTGTGAGAGAGACAGTGTATGTGTGTGTATCCAAATTCGATCTCTAAGAAATAAGATCTGAACCTTCGAATTTGTTTATCATATTGTAGATGCCTTATTTCCAAGAAATCATTTTTATTGTCCGTATACCATATGCAATCATTAACTTATGAAATGGACTGCTAACAAGTTTAACAGCAAATTGCCAAAACCTGGTTTTCAACTTAGTAGAGCCAATCATGGGATTTGTTATATATTGGGTTCTTCTAAAAGCTATCCAAATAGATTGTAGTGTTTAAGAGACAGAATTTTGCAGTGTTTAAATCTTTTTGCTTACATGCTTGGAATATAAAACTGGAACTGTTTGGGCTTTATACAAAAGGCTTCGGGAATGCTGGTTGTTGAAATCATCTCGTATCATTTTTTTTGGACTTGTTGATGGGTAGTAGGCAGGAATGGAACCTGCGACCTCATGTTATTTAGGGCACTTTTAAGTAGCTTCAAGAGTACACAGTTGGAAAGGGCTTATTTTATGGGTAATTTGTAAGAAATTTGGAAATTTGAAAGAAAATTTGTCAGGGAATTCAGCTTTGTTTTTTTGGGAATTAAAGTTGATTTGGGATTTATGGGTTTCAATTATGAATAATAAATCATTTATGAAAAGTGATTAAAAGTTGGTTAGCCGAACCATTGGCTTCCCTGTCCATATGTTAGAAATAGATCTTCAAGGAGCAAACAATCTCTAGAAGAGATTTTCAAAGAGCAAACAATCTCTAGAGAGAGATCTTCAGAGAGCACACAATCTCCCAGTCAGTTCCGCACTTATTCTCGTCTTACTTTCGCACCCCATGGAATGGGTCAGGGAAACTTTTATGGATAGCTTCCATTGCTGTTACCTTATGGGTTATCTGGATTGAAAGGAATGGTAGGACGTTTAGAGGGGAAACAGCCTCTATTCCTACCCTCATAGAGAAATGTAGGTCCCTCGTTACTTTCTGGGCTCTCAACCATAAAATCTTCTCCAATTACTCCTTCTCGGACGTTCACCTCCAGGTGCAGGCCTTATTTTATCTGAGGGTCATGAGAAAATCTGGGGCATCCCTTTGGAGACCGCTGGAAATAGGGACGATCAAGTTCAATTTCGATGGTTGCTCCCTTGGCAACCGAGGCCCCTCCGGCATCTGAGGCCTTTACAAGAATTCTGAGGGCCTTATTTGGTCATCATTGCAATGCCCATTGGAGTGTCAGACTCACCAACGCAGAAGCCGTGGCATTGCATGAGGGTCTTAGAAGATTCGATTGAAATTGGAGAACCCAGTTATTGGTTGAGGGCGACTCTCAAAACACTATCTCCTGGGCATCTGGATTCTTTCCCATCCAATGGATATTAGATGCCATTTTTGCCAAGATTGATCACCTATGTACTTCCCTCCAAGTCTCTTAGAGATACACACAGAGGGAGGGTAACGCCGATGCAGATTTGCTAGCCAAGGAGGGAGCTAGCCTCAACCCCGCTTAGAGGACTCAAGCCAATTCTGTTCTCGCTCCTCTTTCGTGATCTTATTGGTGTACAGCTTTCCTGAACCCTTAAGGTTTTCTGCATGGGGCACCCAGGAATGGGGAATGTCTATTTTCATATCTACCAATACCTTGTACTTCCTCAAATTAATAATACAATAGTCAATTTACTCAAAAAAAAAAAAACTCAAAAAAATAACAAATATTGGCCTATCAAGGGGAATGTGTCATAAACAACTCTTGCCTATTTGTTCACTCTTTAGCTCGTGAATTAGTTTGCTTCTCTCCAAGTATGCACAAAGCTAACTTGAATATCTATAGAATTGCCAAAGAATTTCATCAAAACTATCAGCCAAATCTCCATGGGATAGGAGATTGTCTCTTTGTCCGTGCAATATTTGAAGATTACTGATGTCCACCTTGGGTTTAAAAGACAAACTTCTGGTAGCAAGCCTACAGCCTCAGCTTCACGAGTCAGTTAACCCTGCTGTTCTTAGAAAAAGAGTAATACTTCACCATTGTGTCCTTGTAAATCTCCCCAAACACCGGCTGGGCTTGGGTTTCCTGCCTAACTACCACCAAAATCTGGTTCTTTCTTCGTTTATGAGACCGGTCTAGTGAATCCCAATGATTGAGAAAGTCTCCCCTTGAGGTAACCAGAAATCGTTTTTGATGATTACTGCTTGATAAAATGTGAGCCTTTATACTCTCTTGATGCTTGAGATTCCTGCTGCATTTTTGAAGGTTCTTCTATTATGCTTCCTTCAAAGGGACTAGTAGAATTGATGCCATAGTGTGTCCCCATAGTAACAGTCAAATAAGCAGAATAGGTGGGGAAAACCATACCATGAGTGGAGAACTAGCCGGCGGGAGGAGGGAGAGAACAGAATATGAATAGATGCTGGTCTCACCAATATGAGACCAAAGAGGTTCAAGAAATTTTCTCATGCATCTCTAGCCATGTTAAAGTGCAAGAGGAGATGGCTGACATACTCTTCCTGATTCTGGCACATGTTGCATCTGTTGGGGATTTGCAGAATGCTATGTTGCGGATGATCAACAATCAGTGGGTTATCTAGAACGGTCAGCCAGATTAATACTTGTGCACGAGCTGGTGCCTTTATTTTCCAGGCTGTGTGCTACTGAGAGTGCTACTGAGAGCTGTTGATTAGGTACTGAAATCTTGTTGTAGAACGAGTTAGCTGTGAACTCAACTTGCTGTTTGGGCCTAAGATGATGATGTCTTCTCTATACATGGTAGCAGAATGGCTTTGCATCCTATACAATTTGCCGCTGTTCAAAGTCTCTCTGGGTCTACATCCACACCCATTGGAGTAGTTTCTTGCATGTTAATGGGGAGCCTGGCGGCAAACTTCCAACACCTGAGGAAGATCCACTAATCATCTACTAGCTGCTTATTAGGTTTGCAGAAGATAAAGGTGTGCGCAGCATATTGTACCGGCCCACTTCCACAAAACCATGGAGGATTCCTACCAAGCCATTTGGGTCTCTAATAAACCAACTCCGTCAAGGTTTATTTTTAAAAGGGAAAGGCAGTTGATCGCCTCCCGGGGGAGGGGTGGTGTTTTCTGGAGTAAAGATTCTTGAAGAAGAGTATTGCTGCTTCCTTAACTCCTCCTTTCCCCTCAAAAGTTCTCCTAAATACCTTTGATGCTTCTAATAGTGCTATTTTGATTTCTACAACTTCATATTTGTAACATTATTGTGGTGTTTGATTCTCTATCCTATTAATGAGAAAGCAGGTAGGGGCCCCAATCCCCATTGATTCACCCCAAAAAAAAAATTTATTATTGAGGTCCCCCTCTTTAAGCCATTTTACTCCATATCTTTGTCTCCAATAAATTTCTTTCTACTTTAAGAATAGCTTGGAAATTTGCTTTTGCTTTATTACGTTTGCCCATTCTAACAGAATGACACTATTATGAATATCATGTAGCCCTTGCTGCTTGGATCCATTTGGTTATTCTATTGTGACCTCTGGATAATCTTATAATCTTCAATGGCAATCAGCCCTCCAATGGATTTTTGAGGCTTTGATGTATCTAAGTGAGGAAGTCTGAACCTAAATCACCCAACAACCTTCTATTCCTAGGTATTTTGTGGGAAAATAGGGACATATATTTAGCATTGCTGAACAAAGAGAAGTATTTTGCTGCCATACAATTCAAATCAAAAGTGTCCAACCACTAAATAACGTATTTTGTAGCATTTGTTTTTGTCAACTTGGAGGATAGTTGTGCTCATGTGGCAAAGAGAAATTTTATTTGGTGTTTGTCTGTCGTTGGGATTGTTTTGTCCTCTTACTAGGAGACTCCCTTTCGCTTCCTAAGAATCCCTTTTGCATTAGATTTATTTTGTTTATTTTTTGTCCACTCTTTGTATGGGTCATTGTTATAGTTGATGTGCTCGTTGCATTTAGTTTATTGCATGGATGGTTGATTGTCAAGAAAGAAAAATGTTGGCCATGGCCAAATCGGAGTCTTTAAATTAGAGAAAACGAAGAATGATTATTTAGTCATTGATATGAAGAAACTTGGGGTATTCATTCTTTACTATGAGGCAAGTATGGGATCTAAACCACAGACCTAGGCAAAAGGAAAAGCTTCCTAAGCTGATATGCGCCCAACCATGAGTTTATGCATTCAATCCAATTAGCTAACCTCTTCTTTCAACCTATTAAGGCTGGCCAGGTTACAGGAACTGTGGCCACTATTGCTAACAATTTCATCCAACCAAAAATAAGAGCACATAAATTTGACCTTGGGAAGACAACAATGTTGGGCAAAATCTCAAAGCTTCTATCTGTTTGTTTCTTGACCCATATATATCCACCATTGAATTTGTGTTTTGTAACTGTATTGTGACGTCATCGTCGTCGTCGGAGCCTTAACCCAACTATTTGGGGTTGGCTTTTATTGAAACATGAGGGCAGTTAATATTCAAAAGCTCCATATCAAGTCTCAAGTATGCTAGAATTATCACCAAACTCCAAGGAAGGGACTTTTATGAAGCCCATTTGATTATAATCACATCAGTTCCTGTCAACAAAATGGGTCAAGATTCTGACCTGTACTAAAATGATATTAATTTTTAATCCTTGCAGAGTTCAGTTGTCGAAGTACAACAGTCCTATAGAACATTTCATGATATACCCTTAACCATTATAAATTGTACTACTGAAACCGCGAGCCTCACGTTCCCTTAAGCACAATCATCAAAGTTGAGGCTGTTCCGTACATTTAGTCGGAGTTTCAGGGAATTGCTTTATTTTAACATCATTCTTTTGTAGGGACTACAACATGTCATGCTTTTTGATGCTCATGATAAAACCCCTTGCTTGAGGCCTTTTCGACAAAAAAATATACCTTGGAATATTGTTTAGCCATTTTATGACACTCCATCCATGTATATATGTGCTATAAATAAATTAAACCATTTTGTCTTTAGTTGGGAGGGTATTTCAAATCTATATCTGATACGTTTGGAACATATGTAATTCGTTTCGAAAAATTTATTGTGAAGGATTTCGTACATCATCCTTCGTGTTTGAAGGTTAGCAAATCCATTTGTGTGTCTGTTTTTGTGTTTTTGAGCGTGTCTATTTTATTGACATTTTTATTTGGGAAATTTATCTAATTACCCATAAGAGATGGACAATTTAACAACTTACCCATATCTTTTGATTTAATTTCAAAATAACCATTTAAAACACATAATCTTGAGTTGGACTAGTTGCAAATGTGTAGAATATTAAATTGTTCATCGCTTAAAGTTATTTTGATAATTTCCCTTTTTTATTTATGTGGATGGAGGGCAATAGGGTCTTATCCCCATTAAGATGATGATGAGCCCCATTCCACAGAATGAGAGCGAGAACTTTATCTATGAGAGATGAGGACTTTTCCTCTCACATTAAGAGTTTTGAGTTAGTATTGTGGCGAGCATACATGTACCTAAAAGCTCTTAAGAGTTACTCGCTTTTATCCATTGTGTATAAGATTTGTACTTATGAATCATATTATGGAAAATCTAGAATTCACAACTCTTCAAAATATAAAGGTTAATGTTAGTCATCGCTTATAGTTATGTTGATAATTTCCCTTTTTATTCATGTGGATGGAGGGCAATAGGGTCTTATCCCCATTAAGATGATTATGAGCCCCCTTCCCCCTCAAGTAGAACTGTTGACATGGAATTCTTTTTCCCTGGCACCCACACATATATCACTGATTTGGTATATGTCAGTATATGATGTTGAACAATATCTGACATCCAACAATCAAGTGTGAGGAAGCACTTATGCTGGCTATTGTTGCTTTCATCCTCTGGCTACATCTACTGTTGCAAGAATCAGTTGTGGCTAATGAAATATGAGAAAATCTCTAATGTTCCTCCCATTATGGACCAGCTAAATGCCTAAATGAAATGGAGCAAGTATACAGTTATAATGTGTAGAAAACTAGATACTGATCCTAGTAGTAATGAAATTTCTGGGAGGGTAAAGAATTGACAAAGGCAGAGGGGCCTGTGCGCTATGAATCCTAAGCACAACCAAAGGAAGTATTGAGAAGATTCCTTCATTGGATTGAATAAGCTTCCTCGAAGGCAAGTATGTGTCAACATGGTTCTCTTTGTTGTACATGATTACTTGTGTAACAATTGGGGATGTCCTAAAGGGGTCCAGAAAGGCCTTGTAGCTAATTCTATTAGGAAAGGTTGGAAATGGATGGCCATAGAGACCTTTGCTTTTCAATATTGTTATTTGTTAATCATGAGTTTGCAAAGAGAGACGGTAATGGGGTTGAGGTCATGGTGGTAGTACCACTTGAGCCCCAGCTACCGGTCTAGGTTTTCATTCCCACTTATGCATTTGAAAACTGCTAATTATTTCTAAAAACGGTTGTATTCCCCACCGATCTACCCAAAAAAAAGAGTTTGCAAAGAAAGTTCCTCTTTCTTGTTTCGTTAATTAAAATTCGGTTCTCCCTCCTCTCCCTACCCCTTGTTCTTTCTGTTTTTTCATTTTCTGGGTTGACTTTGTGCAATTGCTAGATTAAAACACTATCATTGTGGATCTTTTCTCAAGATTTGGTCAAAGCCTGACCCTATTCTTACATGTACCTGTGCATGGACCTCATTGAAATTTTCTACAAGCATTTGGAACCTTTCTTTGCTCATTATAATCTCCTAAATATGGGGTAGTAATGAACTAAATCTCTTTTTTTATCATCTCTCTCATCTTTCTCTGAGCAAGCATTATTATACTGTTCTTATTCGAAATTTTACATCAGATTCACCAAATCTTGTACTGCATGCTTCTCTCTCTCTCTCAACCAGGGGCAGGTTCTCTCGTCTAGTGAAGTGATTTACTTGTGCGCACCATCATTGTCGATGAGATGAAGAAAGGCTTGCATCCACAGATGCAATGGATTTCATATGTCACACAAAGTGGAAGGCTGATCCAAGTTATGATGACCAAGATACATAACACTGGTAAAGTCTACCACTTGAGGGCAAGGCGTCAGATGGCCCAAAGCATGGGCCAAATTGCAAAATTCAAGAAGCGGTACGGATCTAAGACGGAAGAGCAGAAAGAAGATTGAGTTGCACAATAGTAATCCCCAATTCTTAACTCTAATAGGGGACACCATTAATCGCTCGACTTCCCTTAAAGTGGGCAACATTGCTGTATGTGGTGGAGATGAGGTTCTTTCTGGATTTAACAGCTTGTGATATATCCTTTTACGGAAAATATTTTCGTGAGAAATTTAAAACAGTTATGGTGAGGAGAAAACAGTTTAAAGCTAGAATTTTGTAAACAAGGAGATCTCAAACTTAAGTCAGTTTTAACTGTTTTGTTGAAGTTTTGTTTTAAGATGGCTATGTTTGTTAAATGTACGAGTTTCTGAAATCGTAGGGAACCTCATCCACGGTAGATATAACATAATGGATGGTCCAGATCATTTACAAAATACTTTGATGCATTAAAAGAATTCATAGTATTTAAATTTTATTTTTCCGCTAAAATTTTGGATTTCTATGCTTCTGAACTTCATGCAGGTGTAAAAAAATGGGAAAGTCTTCCATCCACGTTATTTGGAAGGGTGCACAAGCACTCTGCCAATGGTAATGGCTTTGATTAGAGATGACCACGTCCAAGTGCCACAAAAGAGGTGAATTTTTTTTATTTATTATTATTTAAAAATAACATCTATTTGGAATTTAAGTTATAGATGTATTTTTATGAACCAAATAGGGAATATAAAACAAATATCTTGAAACAAAAAAGTTGACCAAAATACCCTCTTCACGGGTATTTTGGTCAAATATTTTGTTTAAATATTTTTGTTTCTTTTTATTTTATTGTGCCATATAAAAATACATCTATATCTGAAATTTCAGGCTGAACCCGGTAACATGTAAAATAAAATGTAAAGCGCTTTTTGGGCTATTGGATGCATGAAGTGGATGCTATACCATCCTATAAATAATATAAAAAACATATTTTGAAAAAAAGTAGAATGGCCTTTTAGAGCATGTTGGAAATGGTGAGGTCCACTCATTTGGACCTAGACTCAACCACTAGTTCCAATATTTGGTTCTAGGCTAGGACCGGTTGAGTCGAATGGTCAACTTGATCCAATTGCCATCTCCGCCTAATCTATCAAAGGTATTTTTCGTTAATTTATTTTTATTTTTATTTTTTTTACAAATGTGCCCCGATGAGGCACATTATATCCTTCAAATAACATCTCAATCTGATTTCTAATAAAAATAAAAACATATGAAAATATGTTGCACCTTTTTAAAATGAATAGTCTAGAAACCAAAACTTAAGAAAGCCGCACTCTCCCCTTGAGATTGTTTACATTTGGTATAAGGTGGTTGCAATTAATTTTGACTATTGGATGTGAAATTGAATGGTTGCATTTATTCCATTGATCAAACTCAAACTTCAAAAGGAATTTTTTTCGAACTTTGTGACACATTCAAGCTATCAAATTTCACATGAGATGCTTGTAAGTAACTGTGACTACTTTTTTATCAAAGGTAAATGGGCTTATTATATACAAAACCCTTATTTTTAGTAGATTAGCATTGTTTTCGGGATGTTGTTTCTAATCTTTTGTGTTACCTCATTAGTACCTTTTGAAAATTAATTGTGGTCTTTTTTTACCCTGTAATTTTTATCTTTTATCTTCTTTTTTTTTAATTAAAAGATCTAGGAGAGAAATTTTCCAAAGCCTAGTACCTCATTTCATAGGCTAACCAGCCTTAGTTATAATATTTATCGATCTTTTTCTTTTGGGTGTAGTTTGTATAGGGCAGAATCTCTAAACAATAACAAAGAAAGCTTCCTTTCAAATAATGTCGAAAGATGCTCTTTCAATATTGAAAATCTTTATGATGGCTTGAAAATTTATTTTATCTCTAATTATAAAATTTAAAACTTCAAAAGTATTATAGATCGAGCAGGTCTATGAACACTTGAAAATATTAAAAATTAACGATCCAAATTACATCACAAGATCCATTATTTTTAATACTTGAAATCTATTTTGTTTCATGTCCATTTATTTTGAAGTCGAGATGATCAATTTAAGGATTTTTGGGCTTCAAAACAATCTCTTTCAATAATATTTTTGAGGTGTGCCCTAAATTGATTGGTTAGAGCTTCAACATTATATAAACTTTTTCCTTTTCTTTTTTATCTCGTGCATGTATCACTGTCATGGCCATTTACCGTCATGGCCATTTATTTAGGGAGAAGTGTTTTGTGAGTCAGTGGGCTAGTAGAGTCAACAAACTCATTAGCCTGTTGACTCACAATCGTTTCTTTAAGTTGAACCTTCACAACAAAGGAATCTTCTCCAATGGATACATAAAATATTTAAAAGAAAATTAAAATTTTATTTTATTTTATTATTTATATCCATGATCATCATAGTGTAGATTATGGATCTCTAAAAATTTGGATCATTTAGTTAGATGGAATTGTATGCAATGAGATCATTTACCTTTGATACAAAAAAGTCACGATTACTTACAACTGTCTGATTGCAATCTTTTAAAGTGTGAGCTCTGGTGTGTCATAAAGCTCGAGAAAGTTTTCGTTTGAAGTTTGAGCTTGCTCAACGAGATAAATGCAGCCATCTAATTTTACATCCAATAATTAAGATTAATTGTGACCATTTTATATCAAAGATAAACGGTGAATTTGTATTCTTTTCTTTTCCTAGTTAGATACTCCAATTGACAACTCCCATTCCGTACCTCCAAGGAATAGCCCTTAATAAAACGATACGTGTAACTTCGGGCTGAAAGAAGCATTTTTTAATCAAATTCCGAAACTCTTTCTAACCTTACCAAAAGAAACTGAGTTGCCAAGAAATGTAGCATGCATCAGTACATCTCTACCATGGACTTAAAAAATGGTGCCTCTAGTATTCTGAAAATGACTGATGAAAAAATACATTTGAAATATATGATCTTTATTTTTTAAAAAAATAAATATTTTAGATTTATGTTCACTATGGCAAGACAAATTCCAAATTTTCAGAGCCAAACCATCTTAAAAATGAATTTTGCAGGGGAGGTCAAAGAGTCAGTTGACGCACCAAACACTTTTTCTTTAATAGATGCTTTGTCCTTTGCTTTCTTTAATGTACATTGCTACATGAAATGCCATTATACAATTTAATTTACATAATTAAGAATGTCACTGCCGTTAGTTTGAACACATTTAAGTATTGCAAAATATGGGTAATTCTCAAATAGTTGGGATAAAATGTGGATAATAATGATGATGATATAAATTAGAAATTCAAGTCAAATTTATTGGTGTCTTATATTTCTTTTCCTTTAATATTTAGACTCTCAACTAATATTTGGAGTTTCTACGAACTAAAAGATTATTTTCTTTTAAGAAAAAAAAAGAAGAGAGAGAGAGAAAGTAGGTCAACCTTATGTAGGTTCTCGGACAAATTTTAAGAATTTGAACATGTGGCTTCTCTTACCTACTAATAAGCTAAAACTCAATGATATTATAAGTAGAAGGTAACAACCTTAAAAAATAAAATTAAGATGCACCTCAAAATTTTATTATTAGACGTAATTTTAGTGTCAAATTTTTTTAGGATGGCTTGAGAATCTATTTTTGTTTTTAATTATGAAATTTTAACTCCAAAAACAATTCAAATCAACTAGATCTATAAATATATAAAATCTTGAAATGGACGCTCTTGATAATGTGTTGCAACGTGCACTATTTTCGAGAAATGAATCCTTATTTTTTCACATATTCATACATATGAAATTGAGATGAAGAATTAGAATGTTTTTCAAAATCAAAACAACCTTTTTCAATGGATTTTTGAGGTGCATCTGAATTCTACATTTTAAAGTTGCAATCTTGTACATAAACTTTTTCCTTAAAATTAATAGTCATTGTGCTTACCTAGGGTTGGGTTTTCACCATTGAGTAAAACAGACATTAGAGATCAATTCACATTTCAAGAGCTTGCTTGGACAGTTGATGTTGTGTCTAACGCAAATGTTTTAGTTCCCCTTTGTTTCTCTTTTGATTAAAAAAAAATATTAATATTAAAAAAAAAATCTTACTTTAGGAGATTCCCATTACGAATCTCTTTTTTTTTCCCGCTTTCCTTTGATGACTTTACTTTCTTTTTATCTTACGTTTTGTTTTTACGACTTGCCTCAAGTCAACAGAAAGAAAGGACCTAGAATTCAGTGTCATAGAGGCTTCAAGAAGAAGCTATTTGGAAAAAAAATAAAATAAAAAAACAAGAAAATGATGCCAATGGTGATTTGTTATAATCTATAAAAAAACTTATGGGCCTCCCCTATATTATCCCATTAAAAATCATGTACAATAATAATAGGATTTTTAAACTAAATTTTGAAAAATCTCATAATCATGTCATTTTTAAGGCTAAATTTGGGAAAACATTAAAGATAGCTTAGAACTTCAAAAATTTATATGTAACGAGTTAGTAGCTTTGAAAATCGATTATATATTCAAATTTTGACAAAGATAGATTAGAGCATGTCTATCTCTACACACATTATTATTAGGAAATGTTTCTCTTTACGTAAGGTCTCTCCCTTTCACTTTCTATACATTTATCTCTGTATGCATTTTTTTTTTAGGAAGTGATTATCTCTATTTTTTTTTTTTAGTAATGTAATATAGATGTTTTTAAAATTAGGTGCATACTCTATATCTTTCTCATCCTTTAAAAATAAGAATATATCCTACAATTTCTATAGAATTAAGACCCTTTTTTATTTTTGGTACACGTCTCCACCTCTTAACTCTGGATTAATAATATAACATGCATAATATATAAATAAAAATGTTACAGCGAAATCACCATATACAAGGGAGTGATTTCATAAATTTGTTCCATTCATAATAATATAAAATGAATATTGTTTTTACCTAAACAAGTTAGGGAATATTTATCCCTTACGTGAGTGAACATTGTTCTTTTTTTTTTATTATTCTGTTTTCTAATTTGCTTGATCTATATTTATGAAAAATTTGACCTTTAATGGATCCGTACTTTTTGAAGAGGCTTATATTCTATACTAGTGTTCCGAGTTGAGAAACGACCTACATTCTATATCAGTTTTTAAAAAGCTTGGGATCTGAGTTGAGAATTGCCAATTTGGATCCGAGTTGAGAAACGACCTACATTCTATATTAGTTTTTAAAAAGCTTGGGATCTGAGTTGAGAATTGCCAATTTGGACCGTAAATTGGTTAGGACCAAATGTTTAATATTTTTCTAGATCGCCTATTTAGACCGATCCAAATCTGGGATTCGATAATCCGACACAGATTTATGAGGTGGATAATCCCCCCCCCCCCAACCATCTCATCTTCACCCACTTCTCTCTACAAAGAACCAATCCAATAAAAACTCCACCTCTCTCTCTCTCTCTCTC